>CM035418.1:84417338-84964838 GCA_020310875.1 Ceratopteris richardii | reverse complement strand
GACTTCCTTTATTTTTGTTTGATAGCATTGGGATTTTGGAACAAATCCTCATTTCCTTGTGTGTCCACTCCATCATACATGAGTCAATAATAAAACATTCTGTCCAGTACACAGTTTCATACTGCATGTTTTCATACTTCATCGTGTAGATAGCTTCCTTTTCTTGCATATGAGCTACGTCCATTCTTTGCAACTCCTATGCCATGTTTTCTCAACCAGCAAGATAAGAAATTTAAAAGGCTTTTTGGTAAGCACCTCCATATGATATTTTTGCTTAAGCATTATCATGTTATTGTACATGTCTTTAGAAGAATCAAGATTCTCAGTGTACGGGTTTGTTCCTTTATTCCAGCTTACAAGAATTAGAAAACAAAGAAATTAATATGCTAATATTACGCAGCCAGGTATGTGGATACATGTGCTTATATACCTATACAAGATAACATGTACAACTACCGTCAAACATATGTAACTGACAAGAGAAATCAATCAGAATATCTGGATACATGTTTTGAAGCTTGATCATTAAAATTATTGAAGCGACAGCTGGCTCCCCATACTTTCTTTGACAAGGTTTTTGTATTCAATCACTTAATCCTCTGTTTTTCAACAATTCTAGACTTCACTTATGTTTTTCTTTGTTAAGAAATTAACACTCGAGTTGAATCAACTCTAAAAGTCGATGCTAAAGATGTTGTTTCCAATGAGTAGATCAATCAAGCCTGACGTTTTCCATCTTTTTTTTTTCCCAGTTTACTACCATTTTGACTTGAACTGCAACAATTTGTGGCAAGAAAGGAAAGTATCTCACATGTAACATCTTTTTGATGACCTCGATAGGATTCCAGTTCTGTCAATGTCCGAATATCATATAGCTAGAAAGTAACAACGTCAAACAGTGAGCCTTTAAATATGCAGATAACTTGTATCATAGAAACCTGCTTGTTGAGAAACATCATCACCTTTATAACTTGATCCTTGGAGGCAGTAAGCACCCAATTGCCATTGGCATTCCATCTCACAGACAAGACTGTGTTCTTATGCCCATGTCTGATATCAAAGTAAATGTGTTAGGCTGTAAATAGATATGTGAGAGATGATACAAAAGTGCAGTCAAAATCTCACAAAGTACATAGCTCTTGGTCTGTTTTGGCATCCCAAAGTTTCACAAGGTGATCTTTTCCTCCTGCAATCCCTCCCCACAGCACAGAAAAATGAACAAAAGAATAAATTCTCTGTACACTTAGGTTTTTTTCAAAGAATAATAAAAAGCGCAATGACTAAACATTTCAATGCAGAATAAAAATCAAGAACAGAATAAAGAGCAATCTTGAAACCTGACACCAATAGGGACTTCTGAGGATGCCAGTCAACACTTTTGACATCCCAACCATGACCTGAGTGACAAGAAGATAAGCACTTCACGATCCAGATCAGGTTCACACATCATCCAATAAAGAAGAGACAACATGGATATATAATTGATCGATAAATGCATTTGAATCATTCCACAATTTGCCATCAATTCACATAAAGCGACTCGATTCCAGTGTGCGGTAAATTGTGAAAACAATCTTGATAAATAAGATCCTATACTTCCAAGTATGAGTTGCTGTGTCACCCAATAACCAAGTTGCTTAACTGTGCAATCTATTCTGGAGAATTACAATGACTATGGCCAAAAAGGTGAGAGGGGGGAAAAAAAAGAAACAGAAATTTACACAATTGCATCAAAAGATAAATTCAGATGCTAGTTGACAATATCCAATTCCAAAACTATCTGTCTAATTTCTTCACAAATTCAGGCATGTGAGATGTGAAGGTGGAGACCCAATAAATGGAATGCTTACCATAATCACAGATATCCATAAAAGAGACAGAACAGGAAAGATTACATATTAAATAAATATTTTGAAAATCTAAACCACCAAATAAACTTGTCAGTAAATAAACAAATAACACCTTCTTTCCTTCAAAAGCACCAAGACTTTATCTCTCAACAAGCATCAGTTGAATTGGGTATATGTAAAATCAAGGTAAATGAGTGAAAAATCATTATCAGACTAAAATAAATGCATACACTGTTCTCGCAAACCAAGATATGGGTCAGTTAATCTCTTTGAAATATGTCCAAAGTAAAAAGCTTGGCATGCACATAGTTTTATCGAAAATCCATGCCAAATGGAGTAGAAATATAGATAGAGACCATTGAAGGATGAAAAATCCAACCATTAGTGGTGCTCATAGTAAATTACTCTTTTTTGCAAAGCATTATAGAAGAACTTTGCCAAGTACAATCCATAGTTGTTCAACTACGATCTGTACAAAAGGTACGGTACGTAATAGTACGATCCTAGGTACGTACTAATCACGAGATGGTGACTCGTGTGCAATGTGCATTCATGATTCATTGTTTCACATAATATACATTGTGCATTCACATTATGTGCAATGGGCAATCATCAATGTACATTGTGCAATGTAATTTGCATTTTGTGCATTGTGCATTCACATTTCGCATACCAATAATATGCTCCGCTTCCCCAAGGTCTTTCATTGAGAATGCAGAGTGCAGCTGCTGTTTTAAAGCATTTAGGGTGCTATTTTTCTTTCCAGCCAGCAGCATATCATCTACATACAGCACGAGAATGATTGGGCTAATGTCTAATAGATGTACATTCCAACAATGATAAGGTTTAAGTGCACAAATGCTACGAACGATGGTCATTCGGCATGTTGGAGCAAGGTCTCATCAAAACCAATGCCTCTCTCTTGAGCATAACCTTTTGCAACAAGCTTAGCCTTATACCTATCAACTGTTTCCATCAGACTTATGCTTCAGCTTGTATACCCATTTAGTACCAACGGCCTTTTGGCCTAAAGGTAAATCATATAAAGACAAAGTACCATTCTTCATAATAGCTCATATTCTGACTGCATAGCAACCATCCAATTTTTTGAATTTCGTGCTTCTCGAAAGAGACAACATCATTCTCATCACACAGACTAGAGGCAGCCATTGCATAGCAATCTGATGCAAAACAAGCACTATGAGAACTTAACGAGTACGATATAACAAAGGTGCATCTAATTTGTTATCTCGCAAAGTCTACACTATCCATTTGGGCATAGTTTTTACCTCGTCTATATCAGCCCTCTCATCAACAAGTGCATCGTGTAAATCTTCATCAAAAGTGGAATGACATGCATCATCGTGTGAAACTTGTAAAGGCTGAGAAATTGCCTCATTTGGGCAAGCATTTGATTGTCCACCTGTAAAAAGAGGAAGCAAAATGTCATACACATCCTTGGAGCTACATGATGTCTCCTTAGTACATGAAAGTAATGGCTGAATTGCACCTTCCACAAAAACAACATCACAAAAACAATTGCACCTTCCACAAAGTAATGGCTGAATTGAAAGTAATTGCACCTTCCACAAAAACAACATCACGAGTAACCAAGATGCGTTTAGTATGTGGATGCGTTTAGTCTGTGGATGATATAGACGATAGCCTTTGCTTTCATAACTGTACCCAACAAAAATACATTTTGATGCTTTATCATCCAATTTTTTGCATTGTTATTCAGGCACTAGTGTATATGCCAGACAACCAAAGACACGCAGATGAGCAAGAGATGGCTTGCGACCATGCCAATCCTCATATGGGGTAATAGACTCCAGTGCTTTGGTTGCACACCTGTTAAGTACATATACCACACACATAAGAGCCTCAAGCCAAAAGTTATGTGGTAAAGCCTGACTTTTGACCATACACCTCGCCATCTCCACGAGAGACCTCTTTCTTTCAACAATTCCATTATGTTGAGGTGTATACGGCATTGCACACTGATGTTTTATCCCACGTTGAGCCAGAAATGCATTAAAATCAAAAGACATGTATTCCTCCCCTCGATCAGAATGGAGAGTGCCCATTTTACACGCTAACAGATTTTCAACCAAAACCAAAAACTGTTTGAAGC
Organism: Ceratopteris richardii; assembly: GCA_020310875.1. Classification (NCBI taxonomy): domain Eukaryota; kingdom Viridiplantae; phylum Streptophyta; class Polypodiopsida; order Polypodiales; family Pteridaceae; genus Ceratopteris; species Ceratopteris richardii. The sequence continues at coordinate 84,960,854 of CM035418.1, read as the reverse complement.
ACATAAACACTTCGGACTTTGCTTTCAATGGATACACCCATGCATGCCTAGAAAAATCATCAATAAAAGTCACGAAGTAAAGGTAGTTCCCAAAAGAAGGTGTCTGAAATAGGGACACAGACATCACAGAGAACAAGCTGCAGGTTTAGAGTCTAACTTAACCATCTTTTGGAATGGAGAAACACCACATTTTGCCCAAAATACAACTTTCACAGAAATGCTTACCAGGTGCCTCAAGTTTGGGAAGAGAGGACACCATTTCATATTTCTGCATGCATAGCAAAGTAGCAAAATTCAGATGACCAAAGCGTGCATGCCAAAGCTTTCCATCGAAGATAGCATGAGAATCTTAAAGTGCACATGCTGAATCATTCACAGATTTTGCATAGTCTATGATCTTATACAACACATGACATAAAATGCCTGAAGCAATAATAACATCACTATTTGACAGATAATGAACTCTACATCTATCAATAAATTTGACAACCAAGCAAATCTCTACTAATGCTTAAACTTACAATATATTTTTCTTCATCCTCGGCACAAATAAAGCATCTGACAATGTGAAAGAACTACCATCAATAGTAGTTAGAATGATCTTACCAACTCCCATTACAAGATAAGAGGAGTTGCTAGCACATGAAACACTATTCCCTGTAGGGGAAGGCTCAAGTGAACTGAAGAAACTTTGTTGTGAGGTAATATGTTTTTTTGCCCCACTATCAAAGTACCAAACACCTGGTCTATTGCATAAATACATTGTTCATGAGAAGATGAGTCATAGCTTCAAACAATAGTAAATGCCCATTCTTCATTATGCACAAGATTAACAGACTCTGTTTTAGGTGTAGAGGCCTCTCCAACAACCATTCCATCTCCTTTTTCTTTGCCCATTTTGCAACCAGTTTTGGACAACTCTTTATGACATAATCATTTCCTTTACAGTATTTGCAGAGTTGTACCTCCTATTTTGTTTTCTCCTCGTCTTTGTCTTCCCTTTTTTACTCTGCAAAATTTGCAGATTTCTGCTTACTATTAGATGAGCTCCATTTACCTTTGCCCTTCTAACTAGCTAAGAAAGCTTGATCTGCAACACACATAATGGACTTGTGCTCCCTAGACTCGTCTTCCTTCAATAAAACAGAGACTAACTCCTCAAATATTAAGGCATTTGGATTGCCTTTCATCATCAAACAAAGAGTAGAAGCAAAATTCTGATATGAATCAGGAAGATCATTATGAACGGTCTTCACAAGTGAACTATCTAACAAGACTTGATCTACAAAAATCAACTTCGCTTTCAAACCTTTGATCTTTGTTAAAAAATTGTCCATAGAATCTCCTTCATTCATATGCTCACTCTCAAACTATTTTCGAAGGTAAGCAACACGAGCCTCATTTCTTGCCTCATATAAAATGGTAAGTGCATCCAAAGCACCCTTTGCTATTTTACACGAGCGAATATGAGGGATAGTGGAACGTTTTGACACATAAAGCTATCAATGCATTTGCCTGAGCATCTCTGTCATCCCATCGAAGTTCTCTGTAGTAGATGCAACAGGAATCGTAGCACGAACAGAAATTTGAAGATCGCCATCTTCAATACCATCACTTGCAGGTGTAGTAGGCCGTTTTTCAACACCCTGCACAATATTCCATAGTTCTTTTGCTACCAATACATGATGCATCATATATGCCCATAACAGGTAATTAGTGCCATCCAACTTATCTACGTCAGCCAACATATGGAATACATCATTGCTCTCAGCCATGGTCATTGACTATAATACCCTGATGCAAAAAAATGACCTAATCTCAAAAAGTTGAACAAAACTACACTGTCGAGCTCTACTAAACCTGTAGGAGACTTCGAGGCACCTATACTGGCAATCCAAAACCTATATATATGTTTGGCGCAAGAGGACGAAATTGCGTGCACAAGCACTGCAATAGTGCATTCGGAGGGTGAAACGAGCTCATATCAAAATTTCGACACCACATAGCGAATCTATTTTGAACTCTTAATCGTCGTAAGTATGCTCACCAATTTTCATGCGATTCTAAGATTGTAACTGGAGGGGTGTCGACGACGCCCTAGATGAAGCGAAAACATGCTCTGATACCAATTGTTGGAGCTTGAGGTCTATGGATGCATGCAAACAACACAAGAGAGAAGAAGAAGCTTGGAGCACAACACAATACTCAATGTATTACCAACTGAATGCACGAAGATAAGTGAGCCATTAGGGTTATAAGTGTATATACAAGCCCTAGAAAAAAAAACCTCCTAGAGAGGGAAAAAAGTGCCCGGTCGTCCTAGTGTGTTCACACACATCACTACCGAAGTGTATCAACAATGTTACAGCTGTTATAGGGTGTTTTTCTATTGTTCTTTAATTGATACAACCATAAATTCTTTGTTGTATACTTTTTATAACCATTTTGGAGGAATCTTATTGCGAAAAACTGAACGATCTGGCCCGTCTTGACTGATTATCACTTATACAACAAGTTTTGCAGAGTTTTAAAGGTTATATCCAGCATATAAATTATGTTCTCATTACTTACACTTAATTTCATCACAATTCTCATGTATTTTGTTGTACAACCTCAGTCATCTTTGTAACCAGCATATAAGAGAAGTAATTTTTTTTCTATCATCTACTTGAGTACTTGAAGTATTTTTCCAAGCTCAAGTTTTGTACTTTATCTTGGTTTTGTGTCTATTTTATTAAATAAACTCTCCTTCAATTTCGAACATTTAGAGCTCCTTAAAAATATCAATTTAGAAGATTAGAATCCCATGCATTCCACAAGATCTAGCAGGTTTCATACAATAAGCTCAAAAATTCCTTCATTCTTGACAGAAATCATTATATTTATATGCAATAATAATAGTCAATAAAAATTATCAATTCCTAATAATTCTCTAGCCAAACATAGAATCAATTCCTAAGTATGGATAGAAGGAAAAACATTTCCATGGTTAATAATTGAAAGAATTCAACTATGAATAATAATTCAAAATATTTAACTAACCAGCAAGTGAACGCTCCTCCTGACAGCGAGCGAAATCCCAGACCTTCACGAATCCATCATCTGAACACGAGCAAAATTTCAAGTCCGTACTTGAAAAGCTATGTTACAGTGGAAAATCAGTCAGCAATCAGCTCTTCACAGAAAGCAATCCCCACCCACTAAACCAAACATGCACAGGATGTTATCCAGTTGACTAAATCAAACAAATTAGAATCTCGTGAAACTACTATAGAAAAATGCTTATGAGGCACAGGCAGTAACCAAAAATCAAAGTTACAATGCCAAACATATTACAAAAGGACATCGAGAAATGGACCATGTAAAACGAAAAAAGAATGGAAACCCTATAACTTGTACTAAATGATGATTTTTCCATAGAACTAAGAAAAACACTTATGTCCATGACTGAAAACGTGCAAGTTTGTCCATGTGATTAATGTCCTATAATGTATAAACTGTTGATATAAAACCTGCAATCAAAAGCAAAACATCTTGACCAACACAAGAACAATATGTAGACTACAGCATCCACAGCAAAAGTGATTACACAAATGTCCAACCTAAATCAATGAAAAACATTCTCTACCCTATTCCTTGGAATTCATGGTAGATTCCAGCTCTTGAGTGCATTGGAGATGCTAGCAGAAATCTAACATTAGTTATGTATATTAGAATTGCCAACTGACCCAAGGAACAACCAACCTTAGATCACGAACTGCCTCTTTATGCCCATGGTTAGCTTTAACATTGTTCATACTCTGTTGCCAATACCTGAACTTGATAATACAATATATCATATTAAAATTCGAGAAAGGGTTTTAGAGGGAAGGAAGAAGTAGTTTCACTATTTTGCAACTAGATTACAGACTTTATAGAGCCACCCTCGTCTCCAGTTACCAGCCAGTTCTCATTATGGCTCCATACCATAGCTCCAATTGCTTCATCATGAGCCTGGGATCACAATGTAAGTTTTCATTATCTTAAACTCTTGAATTCATAACCATGAAGACCTCAAGAGTCTAAAGAAACCTGTAAGATCATCTCAAAGTTGAAAGATGTGCCATTCCACAATGTAAATTCTCCACTTTGAGATCCAGTTATGAGTCTACGCCCTTGGGGAGTCCACTTCGGTGCAGTAAAATTAAGCAACATAAGTGAAGTGATGTATTCCAAAAAGATAAAGGATACTCTTAACAACCATAGAATGAAACTATTGATTTCTTCTTACCACTACTTTGTTGATAGAACATCGCACTTTATTTGTTGATGAATGAACAAATTTTGTTGCAAAAGATGTAGCTGGACAATCCAGATATGCTGCAGGTGGCAGAAGCTGAAAAACACAATCTCTCTCTCTCTCTCTCTCTCTCTCTCTCTCTCTCTCTCTCTCTCTCTCTCTCTCTCTCTCTCTCTCTCTCTCTCTCTCTCTCTCTCTCTCTCTCTCTCTCTCTCTCTCTCTCTATCACAAAGGGAAATTGATAGACTCAAAGGGAAAGTCTCAACCCTCGAACAACAGTTGATGGAAGTGGCGGCATCTCGTGTTCTCTAAGAAGGTGAAATTCAGCATTCGGTGATCGAGGAGCTCAAAGATATAAAAGAACAAGTACATACCATCAAGGAAGATGAGGAGAAGAAGTCATGGGCTGCAGTCATATCCGAAACGCAAAAGAAAGTACAAGAGGCAGAAAAATGGATTGAAGTGGCTAAGAAAGGGAAAAATAAAGAAGCTCCTTGTACACCTACTCTTATCAACATGACCCTCGAAGAGGAACAAAGAAGGCGGACAAGGGCACTACATGTGAGAGTAACCGGCCTCAAGGACATAAATGATGTGGAAAAGGAGATCAAAACTCTCACATCCATGATGGGGATGGAGAAGCCTTTGCATACAAAGGCATGGAGAGTAGGCAAGAAAAGCGAGGGCCTTGGAGAAAAGGAGATCAAAACTCTCACATCCATGATGGGGATGGAGAAGCCTTTGCATACAAAGGCATGGAGAGTAGGCAAGAAAAGCGAGAGAGCTCTTATATTGCGCTTTCCTTCATTGGAAGAGAAGAAGGAATTCTTGAGGAAGAGACCAATTCTCAAGAAGACAGGTGTTTTCCTTGGCGATGACCTCTCTCTCTCACAGCTTGCGCATATGAGAGAGGTAATGCCAGAGATTAGAGCGGCACGAGAGAAGGGAAAGCTAGCCTTCTACAGAGATGGTCGGGTGGTGATTCTCGAGCGACGCACTACATGACGGTGCGAGACCAATGGGACCACATTGAAGATGGCTACTTGGAACTGTAATGGATCTATGAGGTTGGACATTGGTGCATTTGAGGACAGTTTCAGAGATAGAGACATTGTTTTCTTCTCAGAGACCCATCAGGCCCCTGGACAGTTGATGCCGCATGTGATGGGATATAGATGGGAGACAGCCCACAGGCTAAACGCGAGATCGGGACATGGGACTAGAGGGTCAGGAAGAGTAGCAGTGCTATTCAGAGAGGAGTTGCAGCCACTACTACATATCGTACGGAGAGATGAGGATGCTCGATATATGTGGGTGAGGCTGAGAGCTGACACAGAGCGATTTTTATACATTGCCATATGTTACTTCCCTCCCAGTACGTCTGTATATGCTGCACCAGTGGGCAATCACCTTTCTCTCTTCTAGATGATGATATTTGGGAGTTCTCTAGGGATGGTGATATCATTCTCCTAGGGGACTTCAATGCCCGAACGGGTAACTCACAGACAGTCTTCTATGACACTTCAGATGAGATGCTTAGAGAGATGGATGTGGGTGAGTTGGGGCTCGACAGATGCTCGCATGATAGAGTGCAGACAGAGTATGGGAGATATCTCATTGAGATGAAGACTATGCATGGGTTAGCCATACTTAATGGCCTACACCGATTTCCTGGGGAAGCTGGTTTCACTTGCTTTCCACATAGACATGAAGCAAGTACAGTGGACTATATCATGACACAGCCGAGTTTCATCCCTTGCATTCAGGATTTCACAGTGGGAGCTAGACTAGTGGGTGTAGCAGTGGATCATGCTCTTTTGACACTATCAGTCTCTTTTCAGTACAGTACAGCCCAGACATCAGTAGGCAGGTCACATACCCGTTACACATTTACACCAGAGACCGATTCTGTTTATACAAAGGAGATCTGGGATCGTCTACGCACAGTTGGTTCAGGTCTCTCACTGGAGGAGTGCACCACTCTACTGACGGAGACATTGCATAGGGCCGCATCAGTGGCATATCCACACACACGACCGGTTCGGAGGCGACAGTCTGGGAGCATGCCCCAGAATAGTTGGTATGACGAGGAATGCAGAGAGATGAGGGCCCAACTTCAGAGAGATCTTCTACTAAGAGTTATCACTTACAGACAGTCTCAGATTGCTTTCCGTCGCCTTGTGAGACGGAAGAAGCGGGCTTACCTGGCTCAGTTGGAGCGAGATTTATATCAAATGTTCTTGAGCAGGGACTCAAGAGAGGCATGGCGATTTTTTCATGAGCACTCCACTCCCCCAGCGATTACTTCACCTCATGTATGGGGTCAGTATGCGACATCACTATATATGGTTCCTGGACAGGAACCCCTTCCAGGCCCTGCAGAGCCGTGCCCAGCCACGAGCACTTTCTTTACCGCTCGAATGGTAAAGAGGGCAATTGACAGGATGAGGACCGGGAGGGCATATGATCATGACGGTCTAGTGGCGGAGCATTTTATTCATGCTAGGGATATGTTGATGGAGGTTCTTGCAGTGTTGTTCAATCGTGCCATGTGTGAAGGGTTACCTGAGACTTGGAGATTGTCTACTATTGTGCCTATCTTCAAGGCAGGGGATCCTATAAAGCCGGAAAACTACCGCACTATTATGGTTGGACACACATTGGCACGGTTGTATGCATCCATTCTTGAGCAGCACTTGAGTGATTGGGCAGAGAGTGAGGGTATGCGGGCGAAGGGTCAGGCAGGTTTCAGGAGGGGTCTCTCCACTCTTGATCATATTCTGACACTTAGAGCCATCATTGAAGAGGGAAGGTCACACGGGAAGCGGATTTATTGTAGCTTTGTGGACTTCCGCAAAGCATTTGACATGGTGCCGAGAGCTCGATTGATGCGCAGACTACAGGAGATGGGGGTTCCCATAGAGTTGATGTGGGGGATTATGGCTTTGTACAGATCAGTGGTGGGACGAGTTTGCACCCCAAAAGGGGTATCTGAATTAGTTCACTCTACTATTGGAGTGAAACAGGGCTGCCCACTGTCTCCTACTCTATTTGGTACGTATGTTGATGAGGTATCTGATTACATTGACAGAGAGGGTGATAGAGGGGCCGAGTTGGCAGGGACATGGATCCCATTGTTGTTATATGCTGATGATATTGTTTTGATATCTGACTCATCGGAGGGTATGCAACGACACTTGGATGCTCTACACAGCTTTGCAGAGGATAATGGTCTGGCTGTAAACCTTGGTAAAACAAAGGTTATGGTGTTTAACACCACACCGCAGTGGATCTGGAGATCAATACCTATTTTCACATATGGGAAGGAGGTTGTGGAGTATACAGATGCATACACATATCTGGGGGTAGTATTCACTGGACCGAGATTTTCCTTGAGGAGAGCAGCAGAGACTAGACTGACTAGAGCATCTACAGCTTTGGGAGGATTGGAGAGGATGTGCTCGCAAGTTCAGTTTCAGGAACCCAGGACAAAGTTATGGCTCTTTGATACTTTGGTTGCCTCTACTATGCTATATGGGGTACAGGTTTGGGGACCTTCCATAGGTCAGGATGGGTGGAAAGTCATGGAGAGGCCCTTGGTATCTATGATCTCTAGGCTGATTAGAGCCAAGGCCTCCATACCACATGATATCATTCGAGCGGAGCTAGCTGCTCCCTCTATTGAGATTGAGGCACTCACTAGAGCAGTCTCCTTTGTACACAGCTTGTGGGACACTACCAGAGATAGATATACGAGGCTGGCCCTCGAGTTATCCAGACAGCTAGCCTTGCAGGGGGATACATCATGCTGGTTTGCACAGATGACATCATGGTTTCAGACACATGGTTTTACCATGGACAGGCTGCCTCCTTTCCAGTACTCTTTACAGACACCCCTGATGTACCTGACGCGGGTGGAGATTACTAGACTCATTCGTCAAGATCTGATCCAGCTGGACACCAGGAGGACATGGATTGAGCCTACACAGGAGTTGGGTACGAAGATGGCTTTCTATAGAGAGCATCTTCTACACCTCACAACGGATGGGTTTGTGACTCGACCTAGCTATATGGATACACACCTTTCCCATGCCTTGCGTTGTGCCATTGGCCAGTTGCGCACATCCTCACATCAGCTTGAGATTGAGACTGGCATATTCAGAGGGGTACCAGCAGATAGCAGGATATGCCGTCTATGTCACCTAGAGCCAGAGACAGAGCTACATTACATATGTCATTGCACGGTATACTATGAGATACGGGGCCCTTTTCATTGTCTATTCAGAGAGAGTTTTGGGCCTCTATCTAGAGTCATGAGTTTTGAGGATCAGAGATGTCTGGGACTATATCTACTAGAGGTACACAGACATAGAGACACTCTACTGAGGAGAGCTGGAGGGAGATAGTCCCAGAGGCAGATTACGGATTTCTTTACACCAGGCACTGGGCAGCTAGAGGAGGAGTCAGTAGAGCATCTAGTACAGAGCTCTGTCCACACTCATACAACCACTACCGGCACTCTCATAGACCGAGCAGTGGAGCTAGGGAGATCTAGACGACCGAGAGTGAGAGGTGCTACACTGTATCGACGAATACTGCAGCAGAGGATTCGAGCTTTACTTTTTCAGACGCCCACAGTGCAGATGAGGATAGATCCCCAGCCTTGTATATCAGCACATCCCTCCTATGTATCAGCCCTTTGTTGTATTAGTCTTGGTGTTAGCCTTTTCCCAACTATTTACATCTTTCATTCTCACTACCACTTCCTTTGGTACTCAGATTTTGTATCAGATTCACCGGTTTTGTAACTTTTGGTCTCATAGGTCATTTTGGCCTTCTGAAGACGTAAATATATCATTTCATTCATTTCATTTCATTTCTCTCTCTCTCTCTCTCTCTCTCTCTCTCTCTCTCTCTCTCTCTCTCTCTCTCTCTCTCTCTCTCTCTCTCTCTCTCTCTCTCTCTCTCTCTCTCTCTCTCTCTCTCTCTCTCTCTCTCTCTCTCTCTCTCTCTCTCTCTCTGTGCCTGTGAGACACTCGAGGAGATACACCTTGCAGTTTGGAACTGCAATGGAGATCTATGGACACACCCAGAGAGGTTGGAAGAGGTGCGCAAAGGCAAAGACATAATTATGCTCACAGAGACACATGAGAGCCCGGACCGGGGCTTACCTCGAGTGCACGGTTTCCGGTGGGAGTCCACATACAGAGAGAGTACACGTCAGCACACCACCGGAGGATCAGGAGAAGTAACCATACTCTTCAAAGATGGACTTCAGAACAGGATACAGATAGTCACACATGATTCACAGGCCAAATATCTTTGGATTCGACTCCAGCTCTCAAAAGAGCAAATCATCTTCATAGCTTTATGCTACTTTGCTCCTTCTAGCTCGCGATTCGCTATCATAGATCGAGAGGAGGACTCACCATATACTTGCTTGTCAAAAGAGATTACAGAGTACTCTGCATTAGGGGAAGTCTTCCTTATGGGAGACTTCAATGCAAAGACAGGCAATGATCAGTGTGAGATATTTGACCCATAGAGGATGAGTCTACAGCTCGAGCTTCAGCTGACTCTACACACACTCATTATGGCACTCACTTACTCAGACTAGGCTCTCGACATAATCTCGTTATCTATAACGGGATGGCTCAGTGGCCTACCTCAGGAGGATTGACATGCATACCAAACTCAGTCCCAGATGGCAGGGGAAGTTCAGTAGATTACGTCATGGGATCTAGAGAGGCCATTCACCAACTTACCTCATTCACCATCCCACCCATACCCATTGGGGCCGATCACGCATACCTCACGCTCTCCCTCAAGGGAGACACCCCTACACGCACACCCGCAGCACGCATCCCACACACCACCATCCACTTCACACACGAGCTAGCTCACATATATGCGGCCCAAGTCGAGAAGGGTCTTCTCTTCCTTCACCCTGACACTCCACTATCCTTACTCACCTCACAGATAGCATCAGTTCTTCAGACATCCGCCATAAGCTCCTTCCCACACACCATCCATTCTGATCACACACCTCCTCCCGGGACTATGCCACAACATCGTTGGTATGATGAGGAATGCAGAGATACTTACTGCCGACTACGAGCTCAGCAAGCATTGGGAGAGATCACAGAGAGACAGGCCACGGGATGGATGAAAACTCTCACACGTCAAAAGAGGCGAGCCTTTGAGGAGGCACATGTGCTTGAGCTATACCATCTCTTTATGAGTATGGACAGTGAGGCAGCATGGCGTACCCTACGAGAGCCACGCCCGACCATACCTATTGGGGACCTACACACATGGCATGATTATGCTCAGAGATTATATGAGGTGCCTGGGCAGCCTCCCATTCCCCATCCACTTGAGCCTCGCCCTACTAGTTCTTCTCCTTTCACAGCAAAGATGGTTGAGAGGGCCATAGGACGACTGCGACATGGACGTTCGACAGACCATACGAGATTGTAGAGCAAGCATCTCATATATGCAGCCTCCACTATAGCTCCGTTGATTGCACATGCCTTCAACCGGGCTATAGGGGAGGGCTTCCCACAGGAGTGGACTAGGCACACCATTGTGCCTATCCACAAATCTGGCGACACCCTGGACCCAGGGAATTACAGGACCATCATGATTGGCCACACCATGGCCAAACTATACGGTGCCATACTTGAGGCAGAGCTCAGCTCATATGCAGAGACCGAGGGGCTACGAGCACGAGGCAAGGCAGGTTTTCGGCGAGCTTTCTCTACTATTGATCACATCTTCATTTTGTGCTGCCTCATTCTAGTATCAATGTTAGATCTCTCTAGCATCCTCCTTAGGACAAGGTACAAACCATACTTTGTTAGATAGGACAAGGTATAAACCATACTCTTGAAACAATAGAAATGCAAAGAGAACACACCCACTAGACATAGAGCCAATATGGGCTCACCCCCCGAGACTGGGAGTTTGCGATGCAACTAGAAGCCACATGCACAAGGACTAGGGTCCCATACCACCAATCCACACCAATATGGGTGTAAGCCCAAGAGAGGCCAAGTGTCCAATCTCGATATACATCGTAATACAAATAAGAGGGACCTTGAGCCCTATTTGTAGGACTTGAAGTCACATTGGCTAGACCTAAGGCCTCTTGGTCAGACACATGCTATAAATGCCCATCTAGATGCCCTAAGAGGGTGAAGATGTAACACAAATCCACCTCGTAAAAACTGTACAAACCCTCCATCTCATCTATAAAGGACCACAATCCTTGGAAGATAACTCCTTGCACCTCTGAGATCCAAGATATACCCCACTCTACCACCCTAGAGATCACGAGGCTGATTGCGTAGGATGACATGAAGACAACATGGCACTAGGTTGTCTTCTCTAATGCATCTTTTATGCATCCATGCAAAAAAACTTCATAAAAGGAACTAGTGGTATGGCATGATATACATCATACATGAAGAGTTAAAATTTAAATAGACTTAAACATGACATTTTAAAATTAAAATTTAACAATGAATTCATATTTAACTATGAACCATGATTCATATGGGAAAGTGATCAAAGACATTTCGTTACATGAAAGAGGACAATATATACATAAATGTTGTGACTCATGACTCATACAAAGACTATAAAATGTCAAGAGTCAAGACTTAAGACAGATAATACATGAATCATAATAGATCAAACATGATAACATCCAAGTTCCTACATAAATCATGAATCCATGGACCATGATACACCAATGCCAAGTGGTTAGGTTCGTAAGGTTTGTAGGGTTGAATACATGTAAGGTATGTGTACCAAATCTTACCTCCGAGGTAAGATTCCTTAGGTACGTCACATAAATTTACACATATATATATATATAAATATTTAGGAACAATCTTTTTTATTTCCTACATTTGAAGCTTCACTAACCAGGGTAAAAAAATCATGCCCATCATAGATTTGACTTTGCACACAATGCATGTGCCATTGTCATACATGGATCATGATTCATGATACATATTACAAGTAGACCGTAACATAATGTTAAATGTATGCAACCACAAAATGAAGATAGTAGTAGTTAGAACACATAATTGACGAGATCAATCATCATGTCCACCTTGGAAACCTCATGAAAAGGCTCTTTCAAGAGCTTGGAAACCTCACAACAAGACTCTTTAGGAGTTACTTTGCAGGTCACATAAGGACAAGTGCTAAGGCTGCAAGCTCAAGTTTCATGCCTCACATATAGTGGAAAGGCTTCAAGCTCATGGTTCATTTAGGGGCAATGTTCATGAGAGAGGTTTCAATGCTAACATGGCCTCAACGTTGGGATTAGTGGCAAGCAAGGTCAGTGATGGACCATGGACTCAAAGGCAATGCTCATGTTGCTGCTCAGCTGCTGTGTAAACTAGTTAACGAAAGGAGGACTATCGGAACTTTGGTATGCATTTCAAAATAACGACTTAAAGTTATATAACTTGAATGAGGGGAAGACAATGAACCGGATGTATGGTTCGTTAACAAACCAAATTGAATAGAATGAGGTATCTTCTCCTTTCGATACCGTATACGTGAACCAAGGCTACCATGCACCAATGTCAATGGACCATGGTACATCAATGTCAATGGACCATGGTACATCCATGTCAATGGTTCATGATAAATCAGTGTCAATGGTTCCAAGTGAACAAAAACATAAACAAACATTTAGAACATTCCCAACTTCTAAACGTTTTTTATTTTTTTTAATAAAACACGCGTTTTTTCAACAATGTTAACATTAAGGATCTTGGGATAGCATAGCTTACGAGGCCAAATATGGAAGACAACATGAAGAAAACATGGTGCTCGGTTGTCTTCACATTGTCTTCCCTCCAAGGTGGTATGGTATGTTTGGTATGGTATGTACAGTACGCGAACGGTTCATGTATAGTATGTGGCAAGGAGGTTTGGTATAGAATGGTACGATAGATATATATATATATATAGAGAGAGAGAGAGAGAGAGAGATGCATCTGTGTGTGTGCGCGTTTGTGTATGCATCTATGCATTCATGTAGTTATGAATAATGTAGTATGTATTTGCATATGTTAACAATAGTATGTATGTATGTAGTTTACTATTGTGTACGTATGTATGACATTTGTAATATGTATGTATTTACAAGTAGCTGATATGTATATATACATGCTAGTATGTATGTCATGTATATTTATCTGTGTGTTATCTGCATGTTGCATTGTATGTACTATGTATGTATCTATGCAATTGTATGCATCAATGTACTATGGATCCTTAAAATAACGAACCAAAAATAATACTAATAATAATAATGTGAATAGCGCTTTTGATACGTTCAGTACATACCATACCATTCCAAGAGGTTTGCATCGAGACCTTTTCCAACCATGCACCCCTCCCTCTATAACATTTCTTGCATCTATGCAAAAAACTTGGTATAGAACTCAAGCACACTCTTGTGAACCCAATTACAACTGATGTACACAGATCATGAAGGTATCTCAACATAAAAAGGTCATATCAATAGCCAATGTTGAGTTACGAGTACCACACAAGCACACAAGTGGAGAAGGTTACCTACCCAATCAAATTGTATATGAGAGAGAGAAACCAAGCATATCCACATTTTGATTGTAGAAACACCTATGGAATGTATTGTCATGGGTAACATCTCTTAGGAAAATACCAAGAGGCTACTATTACTACTCGGTACCAAAGTATCGAGAAGGCCATCATAAGCAACATCCTCATTAATAACCAACTCCATATGGGTTGTAACTGCATTGGTATTGTGATCGTTATGCCATCCATGCTCACTTGGCCTCAAAGAAGCATACGATCATGTCACTCCCAACATATCCTCCACTATTACCAACATGTATATGATCTCAAGATGATATGTATGAAAGGGTCTCCTACACATAAAAACCCCATGTCAAGAATTGCAAGGGCACTAACAACTCTTCTGCAAAGCATACTAGGTATCTAATAGATTCATGAGAAGGTGAGCTAAGCTTCAAACTTCTCACTATGGAACTAAGCAAGGAGACCCTTGCCATCATCTTGACTCAGCTAATAATGATTCAAATGGCATAGTGACCCTAACACAGTTAAGAACTATCTCGCGATAGAATCCATAATGTAGCTAGCCCTCCACTATCCAAACTTATGGAATAATACATATGCATGCATCCCATGCCTAGCTTCAACTAGCATAGCACTATGTATATCCCACCAGACACTCCTACTGAAGGTCCAAATCTGAAAGCATGCACAAACACTAACTTATTATAAACTGTTGGAAATTTAGTAGACCCATTACTAATACCATAGGTCCAAGGTTCCATAGGTCCAACATATACAACATAGAATCTAGCAATCTTCCAATATTGACAAAACATGAACATACCACATTTAATCATACAAATGATGAGACAAAGATAGAGAAAGATTAGACAACATGTGTAAAGTGTTACGTAAGCCTCTGCTTACTCGCACTACCATACATACAAATGTCAATTTACAATGTGGGAGCAAAACTCTCAACCACTCTATGTGAACAAAAATAGATGGATGAGTGAATGATCAAATGTAACAAACATATTCAGATGTATGGACAGAAATCTGAATATATATGAGATGTGTGACCTAATAGGTTGTAGAAGAGTGAATATGAGTGACAAAAAGAGAAAGGATCAGTCTAAAAGTGATAATAAACAAACCCTCGTCTGAACTTAGGCTATGGAAGACCCTAAATCAGATATGTGTGTGAAAAGATCACATACTTACAAAAGTAGCAAAGAATGCTAACAAGTTTGCTGCCAGAAATCCTCAAACTCATATGAACATATCTTCTCTAACACCTCATCCAAATATGCATGAAGCATACATGTACTAATTCTCCTTTAGATATGCCGAATAGGACTCCTCCTTATATGGATGTCACTGCCTCCATAAGCTCCAAGTAGTACCTATGTGCATAAAGAGAATATGTACCTAAATTCTTAACATGAGATGAAAATCTTATGTTAACCACCATCCAATGTCTTTGAAGTAAACCGAAATCTTCATGTAGAAGACAATCTTCAAATACATCATGTAGATGGCTGATCCACACCACCAAGCTGCTGCGGGATAAATCCTCTCCATAAGCAAGAGTGTAAGCACGCTCTTCTTCTCCAAGAAGAACTCCATAGCCGCGCCTCAACATGCTCCAAAATAGCACCATGGCTGCCCTATGTGCTAAGAAGCACCACCTCTAATGAGGGACCAAGCTTCCAAAGCTTGTCTTGAACTAGGTGATGGATGAATATAATGAGCCCATGACTCTTCTTTTATAGTAGAGAGTATACTTGAAAAGCTCTTCCAAAAGCACATAAAACATCGATCGTAATTCTACAATAAAGCAAGCTCCGTCATCGAAGATCGCATCCGTTGTCGTCTTTGACAAAAAAGAAAAGCATGACAAAAGAATCTTCCGTGCTTCGTTTTGTTGTCCGTGTGTATCGAACCCAGGTGGGCTCAATGGGAGAAAACTATCTTATCCACGAGCGCTAGGCGCTTTTCATGTACAAGGACTAATAACAATGATCTGTGAGCAAACTTTTGACCAATGGACATTGTTTCCAACAATCCCCCTTGCAATGTCATATTGGTACAAACTGAACTAAATCTGCAAACTTCATAATCTTCAAATTTGTACTCCCGAGCTGACCTTCAAACCTTTTCTTCAAAAGTCTTTTTCAACATTGAATTCGACTTTTCCTTCAAAAAACCTGAACTTGCTAAATATGAACCATAATACCTGAGAAAATATGCAAACTAGATATTCAATAGTGTATTCATCAAGCAATCACTGCTTGACAACAAATATAGCATATAGCATGTACTGACTCTTAACCTACTATCTCCTGTCTTCACAAACCTGAAAACATACACTAAGATCCACATATTTGCATTTACCTTAAAAAAAGTTTTCTCAACGTACTTCTGTTGTGTCATGTAAATACACTAAACATAATCAAGAACTGAATCCTGGAACCTGTGACTGATAACTCACAACTTAGTGTATTATGAACATTAATTGGTTCATCTCTGACTGTACTTCAAGTCAAGTCAACTCAACTCAATTCATGAGTCTCATCAAAAAATCTATGATGTCATCATGTTATTATCCTTGTTCAATCTGTAAGTCTTTCATACCTCTTTCCTTCAGAATCTGGTATAAACATATATGTGCGCACTTCTCAAACATACCTTTCTGAAATATCAAATTTCTCTTCAATAGAACTCTGGAACCTTCTTCTGAACAGGAACACCTAACAGGAACTTTCTCTAGACATTCTCCTTCTTCCTTCTTCTTTCAAAGCTGGAACATAAAGAGAACCTGACAAAAGAAATATAGGAATACTTGAAATAGGAATACCTGTAGATATGACTCTGCATTCTTTCACATATGGCTGAAAATAAGTCTTCATGTTTCATCACCCCCCTGGATGATTTAACACTAGTATCCAGAATTTCTTCATATATATCAGACTTTATGAAATCTGGAACGTCTTCCTTCTTTCAATAAATCTGATCTTCAGTGATCAATACCTGTATCTGAAACAAAATCTCTGAACCCTTTTTATTAGCACTGCGCGGTTGCTAATAGCTTCCAATGTTTCTTCCTCATCTTTCCATAATCTAGAATAAGGTTAGCTCATCTATCATAAAAACCTTGCTGAAAGCATTTTAGGATTCATAACCTTCTGCAACATAACAAGTATCTTCTTCTATTCCTCTGCAACGCTAATCTGATAAAATCTGAATCTTTGACTTACTTCTTCCAATGCTAAGAACTTTTCAAACAAAGGATAGATATCTGACTCATAAATACTCAAGATCATACAAGATCTATCTAGATCTATCAAGATCTCTCCAACAAAATACCTATGTAGAATTTTCTCTCATCAAACCTTCATGATTGAGTGTTTGATTTGCTACCTCAATGTCTCTAAGTGTCCATCCTAACTTTTCTTCAAACAAATCCTTCCCAAGAATCTGCAACTCCTACTTGAAACATAAGTGGACAAACTTCTCACCTTGAGAACTCCAATAGCTACAAGTTGATACTTCATATCTTCATATTCTACCCGGGTGAAATGTGATAGTACCTGCTTGACTTTCTTTTGGCTAACTCCACTTCTCAATCAAGTGATAGGATCTTAATTGGAGCACCTTTTTGAATACAAGCATGTATCCAAAAATCAAGACAAACACAGAAAGTAGATTCTCCATTGACTTGTACATCAACAAATCTGAATTTTCTGAAGTTTTCTGAAAATATTGAATATGAGGTAACTTTTCCAAACATAAAACCTCAACCCAAGTCTTCAACATCTGCTACAAAAAACTCTTTTATCTCAAGAGTTAGATAAACAAGAAATATACTTCTCTGCAACTTGTCATATACCAAGTAGCTCTGTATTGACAACTCATACACAAACGAATCAAAACATACAAGTTGTCTGCAAAATCTGCTGCTTTTCTTTCTCTCAATGCAATTCTTTGTCAAATCTACTAAATCATGTACAAGTATAATGCAAAACAAAAAACTGCTTCTTCTTTAAACTATCTTTACACAAGATGTTCTCGTAGACTTGTCTTTGGATGTAGAGGATAAAATAAGAAAAGTATATGGAAAATATATGATAAAAAATGAAGTCTTACTTTTCTTTTGGAAATGTTGGACTTTCTTCTTCTTCATCTTTCTTCCACCTGACGATGTCAACATCTTCAAAACTTCTCTTCCATACCTTTTGTTCTCTTCATCTTGAAGTAGCAAGCACTCTTGACTTCTTCAAATGAACTTTTTCTCTTCCTCTAGTACTAAGAGTAAGAGACAAAACAAACATGGTATACAAATGGAAGTGAACATAGAATCATGTTTTACCATCTCCTCATAGCTCTGAATCAAAACTTTGCTTCAAATGTCTGAAATGACTAAATTCACAAACCTTTTTTCTGAATGATGAATTTCCTTTCTAGAGTTACCTCTCTAGATCAAATTCTGTACCTGGATATTTGACCATCTTACAACAAAAAATTGGCTGAACACAAAACTCATTCCATCTCCAAATTTGTCTTCTTAGATGCGATTTCTTGTCCTGAAAGAGATCTCTCAAAACTTGCTAGAAAAAGCTCTAGATACTTGTTTTGATGTAGCCTTTAACTTTCAAATAATGGAAGTGTATAAAAGCACTCCTTGAATCCTTCAAATCTCTTCATAACTGCTCTTCTAAGATATGATCTGCAAATGATAAGCTGATAGTAGAAATTGATACCTTTGATTTGATGTTGATCTGATTCCTTCGTCTTCTCCAAACCATTGTTTTTCCTTGAATTTGAAGTAACCTTCTCTTCATCAAGTCAGGGTCTTCAAACAATACTTCTCTAAAGTATTTTCATACTTGTCCAAAAGTATTCGACTCCTAACACATCATCAACTTCATACTCCACATTGATAAATAAACATGTGACTGAATTGTCTAATTCTCAAATCTCTACTCATCTAGATTAAGTTTGTATGTCAAATGTCAAATATTAGAAGATTCTCTTAAATCATAAGTTGTAAACCTCGAAGTCCGAGAAACTGGGAATCTAAGAGCCTGAATGTTCTCTGATATCAAAACGCTAAAGCTATGATACCAAATGTTGGAAATTTAGTAGGCCCATTACTAATACCATAGGTCCAAGGTTCCATAGGTCTAACATATACAACATAGAATCTAGCAATCTTCCAATATTGACAAAACATGAACATACCACATTTAATCATACAAATGATGAGACAAAGATAGAGAAAGATTAAACAACGTGTAAAGTGTTACGTAAGCCCCTACTTACTCACACTATCATATATACAAATGTCAATTTACAATGTGGGAGCAAAACTCTCAACCACTCTATGTGAACAGAAATAGATGGATGAGTGAATGATCAAATGTAACAAACATATTCAGATGTATGGACAGAAATCTGAATATATATGAGATGTTTGACGTAATAGGTTGTAGAAGAGTGAATATGAGTGACAGAAAGAGGAAGGATCAGTCTAAAACTAATAATAAACAAACCCCCATCTCAACTTAGGCTATGGAAGACCCTAAATCAGATATGTGTGTGAAAAGATCACATACTTACAAAAGTAGCAAAGAATGCTAACAAGTTTGCTTCCAAAAATCCTCAAACTCATATGAACGTATCTTCTCTAACACCTGATCCAAATATGCATGAAGCATACATGTACTAATTCTCCTTTAGATATGCCGAATAGGACTAATAATGTCACTGCCTCCATAAGCTCCAAGTAGTACCTATGTGCATAAAGAGAATATGTACCTGAATTCTTAACATAAGATGAAAATCTTATGTTAACCACCATCCAATGTCTTTGAAGTAAACCGAAATCTTCATGTAGAAGACAATCTTCAAATACATCGTGTAAATGGCTGATCCACACCACCAAGCTGTTGCTGGGTAAATCCTCTCCATAAGCAAGAGTGTGAGCACACTCTTCTTCTCCAAGAAGAACTCCATAGCCGCTCCTCAACATCCTCCAACATAGCACCATGGCTGCCCTATGTGCTAAGAAGCACCACCTCTAATGAAGGACCAAGCTTCCAAAGCTTGTCTTGAACTAGGTGATTGATGAATATAATGAGCCCATGACTCTTCTTTTATAGTAGAGAGTATACTTGAAAAGCTCTTCCAGAAGCACATAAAACAGCGATCGTAATTCTACAATAAAGCAAGCTCCGTCATCGAAGATCGTGTCCGCTGTCGTCTTTGACCAAAAAGAAAAAAAGCATGACAAAAGAATTTTCCGCGCTTCACATTGCTGTCCGTGGGTATCGAACCAAGGTGGGCTCAATGGGAGGAAACTGTCTTATCCACGAGCGTTAGGCGCTTTTCATGTACAAGGACTAATAACAATAGCTACACATGTTGTGATCTGTGAGCAAACTTTTGACCAATGGACATTGTTTCCAACATAAACAAAGTACAAGACCTATGGGAATGAGACAAATATGTCAACACAAAGCTAGTCTTGGTATGTGCCTACATTATCCTACCCTCAAAGTGATTCAATGGTGGTGGAATACCTTCCTACTATCTTCCTCTCAAAGTAGCCAACCATGCAAATAACCTTGTCTACCATGACTTAGTGACTAACAGGCTACCAATCTCTCTTGGACTAAATACCCGTTCTTTACATGCACTCTCACCCATATATTGCTCTATGTGCCTAAAAAAAAAACAGTTCATGGACTACTTCAAGAAAAGCACTAATGCATAGAGTCATCACTCTGTATGACAACAAAGGCACATAAAATTCTTAACTCTCGAAGCGACCTTAAATTATGCAAAAAATGGATTCGTCATAAATAATAAAAAAAATTATTTTCCTGCTACGAGAATTGAGCGAGCAAAAAGTGGAACCGAGGACAGCATACGTCTATAGATGCAGCTCGTGTTGGTTGTAGTACAGTTGAATCCCTCCAGTCTCTCTGCCACATGCGATTCTGAAAAAACAGTTTCGATTAAGAAAATGTCCCCAAAAATTATAAGACTTTACGATTTCACCAGAAAAATGCAATAAAATACGCACGCACCACTACAAATTATGCAAATAAAAAAACTCAATTAAGTCCAGGAAAACCCAAAAGAAGTCTTTCATGAATCCACCTATCTTTTCTGCGTTAGAAAGTTGAACCATGCAGACATTGATGAAGATGAAGAGACTACAAATTGAGGTAAGGCTGGAGATATTGTATCTCGAACACATTGACATGAATGAGTGATGCACCAGCACGCCGAGCTTGTACAAGATCGCAATTTCGAAATTTACAAAGAAACAAAAAAACAAAAAACTATGTCCGGCTGGGAGGATATAAACAAGCAGCACATGCTCACTCGACAGGCACCAAGACATCTTAAGCAAGTCACCTGTATGTAACGTATGGCAGGGGAAGTATGATCAACGGTGCGCCTATGTACTGGCCGCCTTATCCGCCGACCTAGTGAACATGTGTAGGGATTTTTCAAGGTCAATGTTGTGCTACCCAGTACTGCAACGGAAAAACCACTTCAAGAAAGTCGTAAACTTACCTTCTAAATCATATGCAGCATGATCTGGGACAGGGAGGCTCAGTCCCTGTTGCCTCCGCTGCATATGATCGTGCGCCATACCATCGCTGTAGCTGCTGTACATCATTTGAATTCACTGACACGCACAGCAGAACTTCAGCTGCAGCCTGCCGGACTTAAGAGCCACCCTCCTATGACATGCTCCTAGTTACAGAAGTTCGGGGTCCCATGGTTATAGTATGTCCTTCATTGTACAGTGGCGACAATGGGCATTGGAGACATGTAGATTGTAACTTGGAAGATGAACCTCCCTTCCACGTTTCTTTTTGTGTTTCAGAGTTCTGGTTTGTTTTCGATTGCCAAATGCTTAAGAAGCTGTCGGAACTCCATAACAAAAGGGATTTCAATAAGAAAAGCACCCAAATGTAAGATCGGACATTTTCTTTTTTGTCTGATCTTTTGAGAAGGAATCTATGTCTTACATAATACAAAAAAGATGGAGAAGCTCATGGTTAAATGGATGAAGAAACCTTTGCCTTAACCTTAAAAGTAATGTACAGGTGAATGGGTATAGTACTCGCGGGACCCATGTATCTCACAAAGCAAGGGTTAAGCGAGTTAAACAAGGTTACTATTGGTTTAGACTGGCTAAAGCCATTACATGTTCAGCCCGAGGGTTGAACACAAAACCTCCACCTCAAGAGGTTAGTGCCAAACCAACCCACCTATAGAACGTGAACAATTATGTAGAGAGTTTATCACTTGAGACTTTGATCTATACTCCTTATTAGACTCTCCACAATAGAAAATACTTTAAATTGAGTGGTGAATAAAAGATAACATCATTATGTCACTTCTATTGCAAATTCAAAGGATACTTCATTATCCCATTTGATTTTTGACATTCCTTTCAATTTTGAGGGATTTCTTAGAATATTTTATATGAAGCAATGGTGAGCTTGAACCTTGATGTAAAGCAAGGGTGGACTTGGAATGTTTAACATCAAGAAAATGGTCGAGGATTTGCCCACCAAGTGGATTGATTTGATTCTTTGCCAAGATTATCTTTGTCAATTATTAGCATGCCTAAAATACTCGTTTGCAAAACCCAGACCACAAAAGGAGGCATCCATCTTTTTTGTAAAGAGGAAGTTCATCAGAAGCCTAATCTCTCTTGCTTGAATGGATTGAAATAACAATTGTTTATGTGAATGGGCATAGTACCCATGGGTGGGGCCCCATATCCCACAAAGCAAGGGTTAGATTGCTCGAAGGCGATACTCAAAAAGGATTGCCCAAAAGTAATTGGTTTAACAACTTGTTTTTTACACTGGCTAGGGCCCACAACCATCCTACCATACGGAGGGGCTTAACCCTCAACCCCGCCTCAAGAGGAAGAAGGCCCAACTAGATAGCCTAATGCATGCGAACAGGAGGCTTCCATCTTATGATCACCACTCACATTGATATTTATTATGTAAGTGATTCACGCGTACTCTTAATCTTTGGGATATAGTCACTTATTGAGATGCCCTTCTGCTTCGTTGTTTGCAACTCGTTGCTTAGTTGTAAGTTCTTTTCTCTAATCATATTTTGAGCAAATGAATGTAATAGACCACACAGATTAATTAAGAAGGTGATGCACTTCTTCTTCTCGAATGGTTCCTTTGCTTGCCTCTTATATTTTTAGCCACAAGTTGCTCTAGTACGATGCAAAGGAGAACATGGGAGAAGAGATATAAGGTTTTTGGAAGTACAAGAATACAAACATAAGAAAATGGAACACCCAAAGATGGAATTTAGAATTAAGGTATTATTATGCTACCATTATAAAAAGAGAATTTGAAAAAAACAACATGATCCTAGTAATGGTTGATAATAGGACTAGCAAAGTAAGTGTGTCGAATGCCTCAATGAGAAAGACCATTTATGCAAATGTAAAAACACTCTCAATAAAATCTCATGTCTTTCACAAACATGTAAATGTTCAATACAAGCTTGATAATGGAAAGACCATTTATGCAAATGTAAAAACACTCTCAATAAAATCTCATGTTTTTCACAAACATGTAAATGTTCAATACAAGCTTGATAATGGATGGGAAACTTGATGAAGTAGACAAAGTCGGATACAAAGTTTAAGGGACTATGGCATTGATTGTTTGAAAAAAAAAAACATCGTTTGGAAGATTATTCATGAAGGAATTCGGATGAATGAAAGAGTGCAGAAGGTTTATATTGAAATCCCTTATAGTCTTTGATGTATTATAAATTAAAATAAGATCTCAATCATCTTCAGTATTCCTTCCTATTGAGTTTTAAGACATGGAGTGCCATGAGGAAACTCCAAAGACATCAAAGTCCCATATCCATGCAACAGGCACTTCACATAGAAGCAATCATGTCCTTGGTGCAAAATCTAAAATTTTAACAAAAGAGTAGTATGGAATATTTGTAGCAACACTATGAAGTGTAAAATTAGGCAAAAATTGATAGCTATGTTACCATCTCTTTCTCACAATGATGGTTTTGATCTACACACATCACGTGCATGACAAAATCATGAATAGGATGCTAATTATCTAGCATGTGTTTAGTACATTTCTTTTACAACCTAAAGACGAGGAAGCTAGAGAAGAGAGATGTATATGAAAACTCCTCCAAAATCTTATGTAAACACATACACAAAGATGATAGGGGTGCTTTTCCCATCCATGTGACTGCCTCTATATAAGTCTCCTTTAATCAGGGTATTGGAGTTAGACGTCTGCGGAAGCACGCGACCAGCACAAGGAAGAAGAAGAAGCTTGGAGCACAACACACAATACTGAATGTATTACCACTAGAATGTACAAAGATAAGTAACCCATGAGGGCTATGTAAGAAAATAACAGCACAGCGGAATAGACCTGTAGACAGAGTTGAGAGAAAAAACGCAGACAAAGATAGACGCAGACTGAGAGATAGAGAAGTCAAATTCTCAGATTGCCAAACGTAATGCAGTTACAATGATAGTGTTGTCCACCCATGCGCTCCCATTGTGGAGCTTAGATGGCGATCTAGACAAACTCTAGATGAAGGGCTTTCTAGTGCGCAATGCTATGTAAAGCTCAACCTGGGCCGTGCTTATATAGCTTTTACAAGGCGGTTCGGTATAGATAAACGTAGTCAGGAGATACAAAATAGTCGATAAAATATATGATCCGACATATCTCCACAACCAGAAGTCCTACTATCTCGGCCCTACGGGCCGAGGGGATAGGCCCCTCGGACCCCGCATAAGGGGGCAAGCCCCCCTCTACACTCCCGCCATTAAGGTTCTATGGGGAAACCGCGCGACACCACAGGGCCTTTATTTTCACCTTAAATGGAAACCCAATGGTCTGGAAGTTTATGCCCTACCTAACCTAATGGCTAAGCTCACAAAGATCATCTACAACCATCAACGGTCACACATAGACCTCATCTAACTTGGAAGTTAGGGTTCCACAAATGTCCGGCCTCTCATAATGGCTTCTCCTCATAATGGGGGCCTTACAACTTAGAGCACCATGGATCATTTGTGGTAGACAAGAGATGATCCTTCTTCATAAAGAATACCATAATCAGTAGTTCCTTTCACATACCTGAGTATCCACATGCTTGCCTTCCAATGAGTTTGGCAAGCCTTATTAGAGAACCTTCTTACTACTCCAACACCATAAGAGATGTCTGGTATGCTATTGCACAAGTAGATGAGATTTCCAACTAATTTCTTGTATCTTCCAATATCCACTGGAGATGAAGTATCTTCAATAGATAATTTTGTGTTGACCTTCATAGGTGTAGAAATTTCCTTGCAATCCTCCATGTTGAAGGTCTTCAATATCTGACTTGCATACTTTTGTTGAGAGATGAAAAATCTTCCCTGGTTCCTGCCAAACTTCAAGACCTAAGCAATAATGCATTAAGCCCAAGTCTGTCATTTCAAATTCTGAACTCAGGGCATCTTTTGTTTGTTGAAGAAGAGCATCATCATTTCCTGTAATCACAAGGTCATCTACATAGACTACAAGAACAATTGTCTTCCCTCCTCTCTTTAGAACATACAAGTTAGCATCAGAAGCACATCTTTGAAACCTAGATCCAAGAGATACTTATCTATCCGTTGGTACCATGCTCTAGGGGCTTGTTTTAGCCCATACAATGCCTTCTTCAGCTTACATACCTTGTTCTCTGAATGGGGAGCTTCAAACCCTGGTGGTTGAGACACATATACCTCCTCCTTGAGGTCTCCATTCAGGAACGCTGATTCGACATCCATGTGATAGACTGGCCAACGCTTATGTGCAGTTCTGCCTTCTTGATGCGACAGTCTTGGATTCTATGTCCCTTCTTATTGCAGTGGAAACACTCTCCCTTGAACTTCTTTTTGTCGTTCTTCTTTTTGTCTCCATCTTTTGAAGAGTCTATTTTGCCTCCTTTGGCATTTGCTGTGAATGTAGCATCTCCTTTGCTACCACCACTCCTTGCCTTGAGCCGTAGCTCCTCCTCCATGTGTAAGGCACTGAATTCTTCAAAAGTTAGTGGTTGAGGTCTGATTTGAGTGTTAAGAGCAGTTACCAAACCATTAAACTTAGGTGGAATTATTTGAAGACAACGTCGAGCTAGCTCCTCACTTGACTTTTGAACACTTGCTCCCGCCATTTGATCTCGTAGATTCTTTATGCGAGTGATAAACGCCTCTGCAATCTCCCCATCAGCAAATCGTTCTGTTGCAAGTTGATTCTCCAAGTTCTAAATCCGTGTCTGATTATGAGTTTCATATTGATTTCTCAATATGTTCCATGCTTCACATGCCTTCGTAGTATGCTGAATGAGAGTCAGAACACTATCAGAAGTACTTTTAACAAGAGCACATAGTGCATCTTCATTTCTACGTTTCCAAGCACGTAGAAGATCAGCATCAAGAGGAATCATTCGACCAGGGTTGTTTGGATCATGTCTTTATTGGGGCTCATGATCAGTCCCAAGAAGAGTCTCCAAAAGCTCATACGAATCAAGAATAGAAGTGATTTTAAACTTCCACATGGTGTAGTTCATACCATCAAGTTTACCTTCTGTGAAGGCTGGTGGCTGTATCCGCAACGTTGGGATGACCAGCATCATTGCTGCTCCTGCTTGTGCGCCACCTACTCCTGTTGATGAACCCCCTTGGCCCCCAGTCGTAGATGATGACGCACCACTTGACATCTTCTCTCTTTTGTTGTTCAGACCTCTGCAACCTCTGTGTTTTTGCTTCTGCACCACTCAGAGCCTCCTGAGCTTTGATACCATGTAAGAAAATAACATCACATCGGAATAGACCTGTAGATAGAGTTGAGAGAAAAAAATGCAAACAAAGATAGGCGTAGTCTGAGAGATAGAGAACTCACATTCTCAGATTGTCGAGCATAATGCAGTTACAATGATGGTGCTATCCACCCGTGCACTCCCACTGTGGAGCTTAGATGGTGATCTAGACAAACTCTAGATGAAGGGCTTACTAGTGTTCAATGCTATGTAAAGCTCAACTTGGGCCGTGCTTATATAGCTTTTACAAGGTGGTTCGGTATAGATAAATGTAGTCGAGAGATACAAAATAGTCGATAAAATATATGATCTGACAATATCTCCACGACCAGAAGTCCTACCTTCTCGGCCCTACGGGCTAGGGGGATAGGCCCCCCAGACCCTGCAGAAGGGGGCAAGCCCCCCTTTGCACTCCCCCCATTAAGGTTCTATGGGGAAACCACACGATGCCATAGGGCCTTTATTTTCACCTTAAATGGAAACCCAATGGCCTGGAAGTTTATGCCCTACCTAACCTAATGGCTAGGCTCACAAAGATCATCTACAACCATCAACGGTCACACATAGACCTCATCTAACTTGGAAGTTAGGGTTCCACAAATGTTTGGGCTCTCATAATGGCTTCTCCTCATAATGGGGGCCTTACAACTTAGAGCACTATGGATCATTTGTGGTCAGATGAGGGTGGAGTATTGAGCATATCTAACAGGCTATAGGCATATATACAAGCCGAGGGAAAAAACCTCCTAAAGAGGGAAAAAAGTGCCTCGGAAGTCCTAGTGTGTTGACACACACCACTACCTAAATATATCAACAAATCCCCCCTAGGAGTGATGCGGTGAACAAGGAGCTAGCACTCATGCATAAGGAAGTGCCAAGCTATGTGGAATCAATTCACAAAAGGAAGTAAGCCCAAAGCTTTGCGGAAATCTTCAAACTTCTCCCTAGGCAGACCCTTCATGAAAAGGTCTGCAATGTTCTCTTGCATGGGCACATATGCCAAGCTGATCTCTCCAACAGAGAACCTCTCCCTGACATAATGATAATGCACCTCAATGTGCTTAGTGCGAGCATGGAACAAAGGGTTCCTCGCAACTGCCAATGTGCTCTGACTGTCAGTGAAGATGGTGGTGGCAGAGGACTGACCAACACCCAAATCAGCCATTAGGCGTTTGAACCACACACACTCAACAGTCTCTGTGAAAGCTTCCCTATACTCAACCTCACAAACATATGCCATTAGGCGTTTGAACCACACACACTCAACAGTCTCTGTGAAAGCTTCCCTATACTCAACCTCACAAACATATGCCAAGCTGATCTCTCCAGTAGAGAACCTCTCCCTGACATAATGATAATGCACCTCAATGTGCTTAGTGAAAGCATGGAACAAAGCGTTCCTCGCAACTGCCAATGTGCTCTGACTATTAGTGAAGATGGTGGTGGCAGAAGACTGACCAACACCCAAATCAGCCATTAGGCGTTTGAACCACACACACTCGACAGTCTTTGTGAAAGCTTCCCTATACTCAGCCTCACAAGTGGAAGCCACAATAGGCTACTTCTTGCTCGGCCAAGATATGCATGAGCTACCAAGCATGAAGCAAAAATCATTAGTGAACACATGAGTGTCATAGCAACCAGCCCATTTAGAGTCAGAAAAAGCATGCAAATCTAGCGATAGTGATCCCCCTTGGGATAAAACAACCCAAGTAGCCGGTTAAAACTCAAGTAGCGAAAGATGTGCTTAACTGCCTGCCAATGCTTGACACATGGGCAATGCATAAAGTTGCTCATCTGTGAAACAGAAAACTGAATATCTGGCCGAGTAATACATAAGTAAATCAAGCATCCAACAACCTACTAATAGAGAACAACATCATATGCATCTCCAACATCATGAAGACTCAATCATAAACGTGTCTCCAAAGGAGTGGAAATAGGTTTACAGTCTTCAAGGCCAAAACGGTACAATAATGTGTCAATATAAGCTTGCATAAACTAAATGCCCAAATAATGATGCAAATACCCCAAATCAGACATCTCAAATGACGCATGCAAATCATTCTTGAAATCAGCAATATGTTTCCTACGAGGACAAGTGAGCAGCATGTCATCAACATACACAACAATGATTAGAAGCACATCATTAGCATGGTTAACATATAAGGTTCTTTCAGTTGGACTATTCTCAAAACCATGTGCAATCAGATAGCCATGTATCTTTTCATACCAAGCACATGGTGCTTGCTTTAAACCATATAATGCCTTCTTTAACCTGCACACTTGGTTTTCATGCCCTTTCTGCACAAAGCCACGAGGTTGAAAAACATACACTTCTTTGTGGAAGTCACCATTTAGAAATGTTGTTTTAATGTCCAGTTGATTTCTATTCGAACCATGATGAGCTACAAGTGCGCATATGCTACGAATAGTAGTCATTTGGCAAGTAGGTACAAAGGTTTCATCAAAATCAATGCCTCTTTCCTACACATAATCCTTTGTAACAAGCCTAGCTTGATACCTGTCAATCGTTCCATCAGGTTTATGCTTCAGCTTGTATACCCACTTAGTGCCAATGGCCTTCTTTCCAGGAGGCAAGTCACATAAAGACCAGGTACCATTTTTCATGATAACATCATATTCAGATTGCATTGTAGCCATCCAATTTCAAAATTTTGTGGTTCATCAAAGGAAACAGGCTCAATCTCATCAGAAAGACTAGAGGCATCCATATCATAGCAATATGATGCAAAAGAGGCACTATGAGAGCCTAAACAAGTGTGGTATGATTGAGGTGCATCTAATTTGCTGTCACTCAAAATCTGCACTAGCCATTTTGTCATAGTTTTTGCCTCATCAATATCAATTCTCTCGTCAACAAGTGCATCATGCAAATCTGCATTAGAAATGGAATTATCTACATCATCATATGAAACATGTAAAGGTTGAGAAGTTGCCTCAATAGGACTAGCACTAGACTGCCCACCTGTAAAAAGATGCAACAAAGTATCATACATGTCTTTGGAGCTAACAGATGTCTCCTTCGTACATGAAAGTAAAGGGTGAATAGCACCCAACAAAAATACATTTTATTGCTTTATCATCCAATTTCTTGCGATATTGTTTAGGCACTAACGCATATACTAGACAACAAAAAACATGCAGATGAGCAATAGATGGCTTGCGAACATGCCAAGCCTCATATGGAGTGATAGACTGCAGTGCTTTAGTGGGACACCTGTTAAGTACATATGTTGCACACGACAGCCCCAAGCCAGAAACTATGTGGTAAAACCTGGCTCTTGACCATACATGTCGCCATCTCCATGAGGGACCTATTGTTCCATTCAACAACTCCATTTTGTTGAGGTGTATATGGCATTGTACACTGATGTTTAATCCCACGTTCAACCAGAAATGCATTAAAGTCAGAAGACATATATTCCCCCCCTCGATCAGAAGGAGGGTGCCCATTTTACATGCTGACAGATTTTCAGCCATAACCAAAAATTGTTTGAAGCACATGAACACTTCGGACTTTGCTTTCAATGGATATACCCATGCATGCCTGGAAAAATTATCGATGGAAGTCACAATAGTTTCCAAAAGAGGGTGTCTGCATAAGACCACACACATCACTATGAACAAGCTGCAAGTTCTAAGTAGCTCAAACTAATCAAGTTTGGGCAAAGAGGACACCATTTCAGATTTTTGTAGGCATAGAAAACTAGCAAAATTTAGATGACCAAACCATGCATGCCAAAGCTTTGCATCTGACATAGCCTGAGAATCATGTACTGCACATGTTGAATCATTCATAGATTTTTCATAGTCTATGAGCTTATACAACCCACGACATAAAATGCCAGAAGCAATAATCATGTTGTCATTTGACAGATCATGAATTGTACATCTTTCATCAACAAATTTCACAACCAAGCCAATCTTGGCTGATGCAGAAACTGATAACATATTTTTCTTGATCCCTGGCACAAATAAAGCATCTGACAAAGTGAAAGAACTACCATCGGCAGTAGTCAGAATGATCTTACCAAATCCCATGACAGGATAAGAGGAATTGCTAGTGCATGTGACAGTATTCCTTATAGGATTAGGCTCGAGTGAAGTGAAGAAACTGCATTGCGAGGTAATATGTTTGGTTGCCCCACTATCAAAGTACCAAACATCTGAGTCTATTGCAGACATACACAGCTATTCAAGAGAAGATGTGTCAAAACTGCAAATAGTAGTAAACACCCATTCTTCATTATGCACAAGATTAGTAGACTTTGTTTTTGGTGTAGAGGCCTCTGCAACAACCATTCCAACCTCTTTTTCCTTTGCCTCTTTTGCAGCCAATTTTGGACAGTTCTTTATATGACATGATCGTTTCCTTTACAGTGCTTACAAAAGAATTTCTGCCTTTCTGATTTCTTCTCATCTTTGTCTTCCTTCTTTGAATGTACAACATTTGCAGATTTTTGCTTACTAGTAGATGAGCTCCATTTACCTTTGCCCTTCTAACTAGCCAGGAAAGCTTGATCTGCAACATGCATAATGGGCATGTTTTGCCTAGACTGATCTTCCTACAACAAAAGAGAGACTAACTCCTCAAATGACAAGGCATTTGGATTGCCTTTCATCATGAAACGAAGAGTAGAAGCAAAACTCTTATATGAATCAGGAAGACCATTTAGAACGGTCTACACAAGTGAGCTACCTAGTATAACTTCATCAACAGAAATCAATTGTTCCTTCAAGTCTTTAATCTTTGTTAGAAAACTGTTCATAGAATCACCTTCATTCAAATGCTCACTCTCCAATTGTTTTCAGAGGTAAGCGACACGAGCCTCATTCCTAGCTTGGTACAATGTGGTAAGTGTATCCCAAGCATCCTTAGTTGTTCTCCAAGAGAGAATGTGAGGAATAATGACACATTTGATAGAAAAGGCTATCAATGCATGTGCCTGAGCATCTCTGCATCCTTTCGCAATAACAATATTGTCCTTTGATATGCAAAAGGACTGAGCATAGAAAATCACCTTATAACCA
This sequence comes from Ceratopteris richardii, assembly GCA_020310875.1. Lineage (NCBI taxonomy): Eukaryota > Viridiplantae > Streptophyta > Polypodiopsida > Polypodiales > Pteridaceae > Ceratopteris > Ceratopteris richardii. The sequence continues at coordinate 84,929,029 of CM035418.1, read as the reverse complement.
AGGTCATCAAGTTGACCAACTCACATATACTTGACTTGATACATTTTGTATTTGTTTGTTTTGTTGATCACATGTCCTAAGCATAGAGGAGATTATATTAATATTTTATAATTCTCAGTATTTGGTCATAAAAAGATGAATTGCTTGGATTTCATAATTGTTAATGAAGCTCTTTATGAATTTGACATAAAGAATCATTTATCTTTTGACTAGTGCTCTTTGGCCCAATTTCTCATTCTGTCAATTAAAACCCGTCAAAATTCTTTTCTAAAATTTGGCTCTTAGTGTTAAGGAATCCATTTTTTGTAGACTCTAAGAATAATCAATGACTTAAATTGTATGAGGACAACAACCCGGTTGAGTGCATGGAAGCCTATGCAAAGTAATGGCATATGGAGTTAAACCAAGAATTAGGAATCTAAGTTGAAATAAACTTGCAACCATTAAGAGCTTGGAGAAGATGTAGAATATGCAATCCTAGATACTTGAATGACCATAAATTCCAACCCAAAGCTTCATTTTAAACAACTTTGGTTCTAGAACATGTTTGAGCTCATGAATTCATAGAACAATATGAAATTTCCACAATATGCATAAAAATCCTTAAAATAGGATATTCATAATTCTCGAGACTAGAAAATCTATAGAAATTTGGTCCTCAACACTCATATATGCTCCAACACACCATGAATAGACCTCATGGAGTGCCACATAATCCTAGAAAGAGGTGGATGAACCATATCTTAAGAGGGAGGATTAGGAAATAATCCTCAACCATGGATTTTGGGGCAAGTGATTAGCCCATGATACTCCTAGCTGGGAGGTTGTGAGCTCAATTTCTAACATTGGTATCAGGGCCTAGTTGAGAAACTTGGGCAACATGGAGGTAGGAAGCCTCAATCATGAGCACTTGGGAGGCGCTTGCCCATGGATGAGTCTGAAAATGGTCAAAGATGAAGGCAGGAATTCGGGCACCAACAAAGGGTTGGATAGGAGGTGCTTGAATTTGTGGTTAGTGGAGGCACTCATCCTTAGGGAGGGGTCTACCAACTTACATAGAGGGTCCACAAGTGAGCATTGAGGACCATGCTCAATCTAAGGGGGAAAGAATATCACATAATCCTAGCAAGAGGTGGATGAACCATACCTTAAGAGGGAGGATTAGAAAGTAATCCTCAACCATGGCATTTGGGGCAAATGGTTAACCCATCATACTCTTAGCTAGGAGGTTGTGAGTTCGATTCCAAAATAGGCTATTGGAATAGGTTAGCCACATTGCAGTTTAAGAAAACTCACAATAGAAGCATGAGGAAAAAAGTAACAAGAGGGAGAATAGAGGCTACAAAATTTTTTAGCATTAAATAGATAGAATGAACCTAAAACCTCTCATACATGAGCTTCATTGTCTTTATAGTCCTAGGGTTAAGTATGTCCTTGTCCACACTAGAAATGAAAAACTTAAGATTAACTATCTTAGAAGCCCAGAAAAAGACTAAGCAAGAAATTTGTGAAACTTTATAATACAACATGGCCTAATTTGCATTAAAAATAGCGAGCTTATACATTAAAACAATTACTTGGCGAACATCCTCCTCTTTGTGTATTTATTTTCCTCAAGGAAACCTTTATTGATTCTTTTGATGGTGAATGTAAACATTTTTTCTTATTCTTCGATGTTGATATTGTGTATTAACTTGTACAAGATTTTCTCCCAATGAATGGTTTTGGGAGTATCTTGCATTATACTTTCCCTCTAGGTTGTGTGAAAGTGTTGATGCATTTAGGAGGCTTCTTTCCCCAATCATGTATATACACCTATAACCCTAACGAGTAATCACTTATCTTTATACATTCACTTGGTAATACATTTCATGGTTTGTTGTGTTCCAAACTTCTTCTTCTTCTTCTTCTTCTTCTTCTTCCTAGTGTTGTTTGTGTGCTTTTGCATGCCTTGAACTCCAACAATTGGTATTAGAGTAGGTCGCAACTTCATCTAGGGTGTCATCGACACCCCTCCAATCATAGTCTCAAAATTGTATGAAAATTGGCGAGCATATTGGAGGCGATTAGGAGTTCAAAGCATCTTGGGTGTGTGGAGTCAAATTTTTGATATGAGCTCAGTTGGGCCTTCGAATGAAGTATCATGGCGACTATGCAGACAATTTTGTCCTTTTGTGCCAAACATATATACAAGTTTTGAATCACCGATTCAAGCTGCTTGAATCCTTTTATAGGTTTAGTAGAGCTTGACATACTATTTCTATTCAACCTTTTTAGATACTTCCAATTTACAGCATTAGGTTATTTAATCATTGGCCATGGCTGAAATAAATGATGTATTTTGTATGTTGGATGTTGAGGATAAGTTGGATGATATAAATTACCCATTGTGGGCATATATGATGTGTCATGTATTGGTAGCAAAGGGGTTGTGGAATATTGTGCAAGGTGTTGTGAAATGTCCCATTACAATTGCAACACACTTATTGAAGGTGATGCAGATGGCATCAAAGATGATGCTCTTCAAATTCATGTTCGTGTTATGGTTCCTATTGCACCTACAATAGAGCAACTTTATTGGGATGGAAAAGATTCTAAGGCACGTGTGTGGGTCTCCTTCTTGGGTACTCCGTTCTATTGGGCATGAGCTTGCATCTTAACATCTAGTTTCTTAGGTACTAGATGAACTAGCTGATGGCAGTCAAGGTTGGAAAACCTCTCCTCCTACACTATCTTTTCATTGCTTTGCAACTCGTTCCAAAAAAAACGGAAGAGGAGCCATTAAGAACAAGAAAACGTCCACCCCCACTTCCAATGAGAAAGCCAAAAAAAGCAATTCGCTTGGTGTAGAGAATCTGTTAGACAGATACCAAGGATAAGCAGACACATCCAAGATCTGATAAGTGGTGCTTCTACGTTGACATTAGTAAATGCCTTCAGCCTCATTATCATTAACCACATCTCTCACTCTAATGTAGCCTTCTTCATAAAAAGGCCAAGCTAAATCTTCATCCAAAGTAGCTATTGAGTCAAAGGAGAACTACAGAGCGTAGAAGAAGAACTACTAGGATGGATGCTCAATTCCTCTTTGTAAAGAGATAGTTTTCTTCCAATAATTTACATCCTTTCTTCTCTTGAAGATTATATAGCTAAAACTCTAGAACATGAACTTCTAACCGAGTTCACCCAATACATACATATTTGTAGCCTCATGTATGTAAAGATTTCTACAAAGTCAACTCTTGATATTGAAAGCTCTCAATCTATGATAACAAAATACTTATTCATCACTATGCATGTAATCAAGTTCATCAGTTAGCTTTTGCGATTTCTCAATCAATAAGGGAAATAGCATTTCATTTCATTTCCCTTATTTTGTGAAAGAAAAATAAGGGAAATAGCATTTCATTTCCGATAACTTTTTTTGCCCATTCGATTTCTCACTAGAGGCCTAGTGAGTGTACAACCTTGAGGTTCCAATACGAATAGAGGGATTTGAACCCCCACGACTTACTAAGGTCACCATAACCTAAACTTGGCATGTCTTCCAATTCCATCATATCCACACATCAAGTCTTATTTCTTTATGTTTTATTTTCTTTTTGAGTTCTCACCCACTATTATGATGTGATGATGGATAAGCCTGTGGGGTGGGGGGTCCATGGTCTCTCTGCCAGGCCAAAAAGTTAGCAGCAAGCTCTTAGGGGAATAATAGTGGGATGGGTAACCTCTCAGGAAGTATCGGGAACCTCTATCTTCCTTGATCATTGAGGTCCTCCCTTGCGTGTAGCCAACAACACCAATGATGACTTCAGTGACTCGAATGACAAGGTATGCCTTAATCGCCACCTTAGTTGTAAGCCTTGCTCACTTCATTCACATAAAAGGAACAAAGCTTTTGCATCGAAAGGCTCTGATACCAGTGAAGTATTCTAATGGAGGTGCACCACAGTGCGCTCTTCTTGATTGCTCCACGAGCATATCCTCAAAGTAGAAAACTGAGCTCTAGGCATCGCACATGGTACTTTGCACAGAGAAACACAATACACAGGGAGCACGAACATATACTTCTTAGGTGTTACAAATGCGATCGAACTTAGAGTATGTGGCTGACTAGAACACTATATGTTCTATTAAAGAGCATATACAAAAGTATCTAGCAATCATTTGGCCTTTCACATGGACACTAGTGGTAACAATTTTATAGATAGATAGATAGATAGATAGATAGATTATGTATGTATGTATGTATGTATGTATGTATGTATGTATGTATGCATATGTATGTGCTATTGTCCATGTGAAGGAGCAAAGTTTCTCAACTAAGCTTTGATACCAATGTTGGAAATCGATCTCACAATCTCCTAGGTAGGAGTATGATGGGCTAATCACTTGCCCCAAAATCCATATTTGAGGATTACTTCCTAATCCTCCCTCTTAAGGTATGATTCATCCACCTCCTGCTAGGATTATGTGGCACCCTACAAGGTCTATTAATGGTGTGTTGGAGCATATATGAGTGTTGAGGACCAAATTTCTATAGATTTTCTAGTCTCGAGAATTATGAATATCCTATTTTAAGGATTTTCATGCAGGTTGTGGAAGTTTCATGTTGTTCTATGTATTCATGAGCTCAAACATGATGTTCTAGAACCAAAGTGGTTTAAAATGAAGATTTGAGTTGGAAGTTATGGTCATTCAAGTATCTAGGATTGCATATTCTACTTCTTCTCCAAGTTCTTAATGGTTGCAAGTTTATTTCAGCTTAGATTTTTAATTCTTGTTTAAACTCCATATGCGATCACTTTGCATAGGCTTCCATCCACTCAACCGGGTTGTTGTCCTCATACAATTTACTTCATTGATTATTCATAGTCTACAAAAAAATGGATTCCTCAACACACTGAGTCAAATTTTAGAAAAGCATTTAGACGAGTTTTAATCGACAAAATGAGCTAATTGGGCCAAAGAACACTAGTCAAAAGATAAAATGATTCTTTATGTCAAATTCATAAAGAGCTTCAATTGACAATTATGAAATCCAAGCAAACCTTCTATAAAGAGATAATTTTCTTCCAATAATTTACATCCTTTCTTCTCTTGAAGATTATATAGCTAAAACTCTGGAGCATGAACTTTTGACCGAGTTCACCCAATAGATACATATTTGTAGCCTTGTGTATGTAAATATTTCTACAAAGTCAACTCTTGAGATTGAAAGCTCTCAATCTCTGATAACAAAATATTTACTTATTACTATGCATGTAATCATGGTACATCATTCAACTTTTGCAGTTTCTGAATCAATAGATGTAATGTTTTTATGTGAAAGAAAAATGGGGGAAATAACATTTCATTTTCGATAGCTTTTTTTCGCCCATTCGATTTCTCACTAGAGGCCTAGTGATTGTATAACCTTGAGGTTCCAATATAGATAGAGGGATTTGAACCCCCATGATTGAGTAAGGTCATCAGAACCAAAACTTGGCATGTCTTCCAATTCCATCATATCGGCACATCAAGTCTTATTTCTTTATGTTTTATTTTTTTTTTAAGCTTCCATCGACTACTGTGATATGGGTGATGGATAATCGTGTGGGGTGGGGAGTCCATGGTCTTTCTGCTAGCCTAGAAAGTTAGTAGCGAGCTCCAAGGGGAACATTACTGGGATGGGTAACCTCCCTGGAAGTATTGAGAACCTCTATCTTCCTTGATCATTGAGGTCCTTGTTGGAGTTAGACGTCTGCGGAAGCACGCGAACAACACAAGGAAGAGGAAGAAGCTTGGAGCACAACACACAAGACTGAATGTATTACTAGAGAATGTACAAAGATAAGTAGCCCATTAGGGCAATAGGCGTATATACAAGCCGGGGGAAAAAAACCTCCTAAAGAGGGAAAAAAGTGCCCCGGCGGTCCTAGAGTGTTCACACACATCACTACCTAAATATATCAACAAATCCCCCCTGGGAGTGATGCGGTGAACAAGGAGCTGGCACTCATGTATAAGGAAGTGCCGAGCTATGTGGAAATCACTCCACAAAAGGAAGTAAGCCCAAAGCTTTGCGGAAAGCTTCAAACTTCTCCCTAGGCAGAGCCTTCGTGAAAAGGTCTGCAATGTTCTCCTGCGTGGGCACATATGCCAAGCTGATCTCCCCAGCAGAGAACCTCTCCCTGACATAGTGATAATGCACCTCAATGTGCTTAGTGCGAGCATGGAACACAGGGTTCCTCGCAACTGCCAATGCGCTCTGACTGTCAGTGAAGATGGTGGTGGCAGAAGACTGGCCAACACCCAAATCAGCCATAAGGCGTCTGAGCCACACACACTCAACAGTCGCTGTGAAAGCTGCCCTATACTCAGCCTCACAACTAGAAGTGGCCAGAGTAGGCTGCTTCTTGCTCAACCAAGATATACATGAGCTACCAAGCATGAAGCAAAAACCACTGGTGGACACACGAGTGTCATAGCAACCAGCCCAATCTGAGTCAGAAAAAGCATGCAAATCTGGCGGTAGTGATCCCCCCTTGGGATAAAACAACCCAAGTAGCCGAGTACCACTCAAGTAGCGAAAGATGCGCTTAACCGCTTTCCAATGCGTGACTCCTGGGCAATGCATAAACCTGCTCATCTGTGAGACAACAAACTGAATATCTGGCCGAGTAATGCATAAGTAAATCAAGCATCCAACAACCTGCTGATAGAGAATAGCATCAAATGCATCTCCAGCATCATGAAGACTCAATCGTAAACCTGTCTCCATAGGAGTGGCAATAGGCTTACAGTCTTCAAGGCCAAAACGCTGCAATAATGTGTCAATATATTTCGTTTGACACAAAGCCATTCCACCATCAACTTGCATAAACTGAATGCCCAAATAGTGATGCAAATGCCCCAAATCAGACATCTCAAATGAGGCATGCAAATCAGCCTTGAAATCAGCAATATGCTTCTCAAGAGGACCAGTGAGCAGCATGTCGTCTACATAGACAACAATGATTAAAAGCACATCATTAGCACGCTTAACATATAAGGTGCTTTCAGTTGGACTGTTCTCAAAACCATGTGCAATCAGATAGGCATGTATTTTTTCATACCAAGCACGTGGTGCTTGCTTTAAACCATATAACGCCTTCTTTAACCTGCACACCTGGTTTTCATGCCCTTTCTGCACAAAGCCACGGGGCTGAAAAACATACACTTCTTCATGCAAGTCACCATTCAGAAATGCTGTTTTAATGTCCAACTGATGTACATTCCAACCATGATGGGCTGCAAGTGCACAAATGCTCCGAACAGTAGTCATACGGCATGTAGGTGCAAAGGTCTCATCAAAATCAATGCCTCTTTCCTGCGCATAACCCTTTGCAACAAGCCTAGCCTTATACCTGTCAACTGTACCATCAGGTTTACGCTTTAGCTTGTATACCCACTTAGTGCCAATGGCCTTCTTGCCAGGAGGCAAGTCACATAAAGACCATGTACCATTCTTCATTATAGCATCATATTCAGATTGCATAGCAGCCATCCAATTTTCTGAATTTTGTGCTTCATCAAAAGAAACAGGCTCATTCTCATCACAGAGACTAGATGCAGCCATAGCATAGCAATCTGATGCAAAGGAGGTACTATGAGAGCCTGAACGAGTACGATATGACAAAGGTGCATCTAATTTGCTGTCACGCAAAGTCTGCACCAGCCATTTTGGCATAGTTTTTGCCTGTTCAATATCAGCTCTCTCATCAACAAGTGCATCATGTAAATCTGCATCAGAAATGGCATGATCTGCATCATTATATGAAACCTGCAAAGGCTGAGAAGTTGCCTCATTAGGACCAGCGCTAGCCTGTCCACCTGTAAAAAGAGGCATCAAAGTATCATACATGTCTTTGGAGCTAACAGATGTCTCCTTAGTACATGAAAGCAATGGCTGAATAGCATCTTCCACAAAGACAACATCACGGCTAACCAGAATGCGTTTAGTCTGTGGATGATACAGACGATAGCCTTTACTTTCAGAACTGTACCCAACAAAAATACATTTTACTGCCTTATCATCCAATTTTCTGCGATGTTGTTCAGGCACTAATGCATATGCCAAACAACCAAAAACACGCAGATGAGCAACAGATGGCTTGCGGTCATGCCAAGCCTCATATGGAGTGATAGACTGCAATGCTTTCGTGGGACACCTGTTCAGTACATATGCTGCACACATGACAGCCTCAAGCCAGAAACTATGTGGTAAAGCCTGACTTTTGACCATGCACCTCGCCATCTCCATGAGTGACCTGTTCTTTCGTTCAGCAACTCCATTCTGTTGAGGTGTATACGGCACTGTACACTGGTGTTTTATCCCACATTCAGCCAGAAATGCATTAAAATCTGAAGACATATATTCCCCCCCTCGATCAGAACGGAGGGTGCCCATTTTACATGCTGACAGATTTTCAGCCAAAACCAAAAACTGTTTGAAGCACATGAACACTTCGGACTTTGCTTTGAGTGGATATACCCATGCATGCCTGGAAAAATCATCAATGAAAGTCACGAAGTAAAGGTAATTTCCAAAAGAGGGTGTCTGCATAGGACCACAGACATCACTATGTACAAGCTGCAATTTCTGCATAGCCCGAACTGAACCATCTTTTGGAAAGGAAGAACGCTGCATTTTGCCCAAAATACAGCCTTCACAAACATGTTTTCCAGGTGCCTCAAGTTTGGGCAAAGAGGACACCATTTCAGATTTCTGCAGGCGTAACAAACTAGCAAAATTCAGATGACCAAAGCGTGCATGCCAAAGCTTTGCATCTGACATAGCCTGAGAATCATGAACTGCACATGCCGAATCATTCACAGATTTTTCATAGTCTATGAGCTTATACAGCCCACGACATAAAATGCCAGAAGCAATAATCACATCGCCATTTGAGAGATCATGGACTGTACACCTGTCATCAACGAATTTCACAACCAAGCCAATCTTGGCTAATGCAGAAACTGATAACAGGTTCTTTTTGATCCCTGGCACAAATAAAGCATCTGACAAAGTGAAAGAACTACCATCAGCAGTAGTCAGAATGATCTTACCAACTCCCATAACAGGATAAGAGGAGTTATTGGCGCATGTGACAGTATTCCCTGTAGGGGCAGGCTCGAGTGAAGAGAAGAAACTGCGCTGCGAGGTAATATGTTTGGTTGCCCCACTGTCAAAGTACCAAACATCTGAGTCTACTGCAGACATGCACTGATCATGAGAAGATGGGTCAAAACTGCAAACAGTAGTAAACGCCCATTCTTCTTCCTGCACAAGATTTGCAGACTCTGTTTTTGGTGTAGAGGCCTCTGCAACAACCATTCCAGCCTCTTTCTTCTTTGCCTCTTTAGCAGCCAGTTTTGGACAGTTCTTTATAATATGATCATTTCCTTTACATTACTTGCAGAACAATTTCTGCTTTTCTGATTTCTTCTCATCTTTATCCTGGTTCTTCGATTGTGCAGCATTTGCAGATTTCTGCTTACTAGTAGAAGAGCTCCATTTTCCTTTGCCCTTCTGACTAGCCAGGAAAGCTTGATCTGCAACACGCATAATGGACCTGTTCTGCCTGGACTGATCTTCCTGCAACAGAACAGAGACTAATTCCTCAAATGACAAGGCATTCGGATTGCCTTTCATCATCAATCGAAGAGTAGAGGCAAAACTCTGATATGAATCAGGAAGGCCATTCAGAACGGTTTGCACAAGTGAGCTATCTGGTATAACCTCATCATTAGAAATCAATTGTTCCTTCAGGTCTTTGATCTTTGTAAGAAAACTGTCCATCGAATCACCTTCATTCATGTGCTCACTCTCCAACTGTTTTCGGAGGTAAGCAACACGAGCCTCATTCCTAGCCTGGTACAAAGTGGTAAGTGTATCCCAAGCATCCTTTGTTGTTCTGCAAGAGCAAATGTGAGGAATAATGGCACGTTTGACAGACAAAGCTATCAATGCATGTGCCTGGGCATCTCTGCCATCCCAACGAATCTGCTCTGCAGTAGGTGCAACAGAAACAGTAGCACGAACAGGAATCTGCGGAATATCATCTTCGACACCATCTTCATCAGCTCCAACACCTGTATTTGCAGTAACTGTCGTTACAGGTGTAACAGGACGTCTTTCAACACCCTGCACAATGTTCCACAATCCTTTTGCAACCAGTACATGTCGCATCATATAAGCCCATAATGGGTAGTTGGTACCATCCAACTTATCCTCAACAGCCAACATACGGAATACATCACTGCTTTCAGCCATGGCCGGTGACTAAAATACCTTGATGCAGAAAATTGACTGTATCTCAAAAAGTTGAACAGAACTGCCTAGACGAGTTCTGCTAGACCTATAGCAGACTTCGAGACGCTTAAACTGGCGAACAGAAACTGGTATATACCTTTGGCACAAAAGGACGAAATAGCCTGCACAAGCACTGCGATAGTGCGTTCGGAGGCCGAAACGAGCTCAGATCGCGATTTCGGCACGACAGCGCGAAGCTGTTTTGATCTCGAAAACACCCTGAGTATGCTCACCAAATTTTGTGCGAATCTGAGACTGCAAACGGAGGAGTGTCGACGGCGCCCTAGAAGAATCAACGACCTGCTCTGATACCAATTGTTGGAGTTAGACGTCTGCGGAAGCACGCGAACAACACAAGGAAGAGGAAGAAGCTTGGAGCACAACACACAAGACTGAATGTATTACTAGAGAATGTACAAAGATAAGTAGCCCATTAGGGCAATAGGCGTATATACAAGCCGGGGAAAAAAACCTCCTAAAGAGGGAAAAAAGTGCCCCGGCGGTCCTAGAGTGTTCACACACATCACTACCTAAATATATCAACAGTCCTCCCTTGCGCACAACCAACAGTGCCAACAATGACTTTAGTGACTTGTATGACAAGGTAGCATTGGTTGCTACCTTAGTCGTAAACCTTGGAGAAAGCCTTGTGTGGGCAGGCAAGTGCTCGCTTCGTGTGCACCAAAGGAACAAAGATTTTGCATCGAAATGCTTTGATATCAGTGAAGTATTTCCATGGTGATGCACCACAGTGCACTCTCCTTCTCGATAGCTCCATGAGAATATCCTCATAATAGAAAATGGAGCTATAGGCATCGCACATGCTACTCCGCACAGAGGCTATAGAATACGCAAAAAAAAACACAATACACAGGGAGGAGGAACACAAACTCCTTAGGTGTCACAAATATGGTCGAACTTAGAGTTTGTGACTGATTAGAATACTATATGCTTTATAAAAAAATATATACAAAAGTGTCTAGCAGCCATTTGGCCTTTTACATGGACACTAATGGTAACAATTCGCCCATGCTCTCTCTTGAAACCCATCTCATGGATACCTTCTAGTTGGTTTCTTGAATAGCTAAGCAATGCATGGTTCACCATTTGAATCAAGTGATGTTATACTCAGCTTTTTCACTTATTTATGATATCCTATAGTCTCAGATTCAACTTCGTGTGAGACTTGTGTGAAGAAAACAATCCTTCAATATCATGTTCTTCATGTCAAATTTGCAACTTTTTAATATTTATTTGATAAAGGTTCATGACAAACTCTCATTTGCGTGTTCTTTCTGCCAAAGTTGCAACTTGATAATAATCATTTGATAAAGGTTTACTATCTTTTCCCTTAAAGCTTTAAAATCTCAAGTTAGAACTCCTATTGACTTTAATACATGCATATTGTAATTTACTTGCTCTTGACTATTCAACTACAAAATGCTTAAGTTTCATTAAACTTAGAAAGTTTTTATTTCTTATTCCCTAATTTTTCGTGTCTAGATATCGTGTGATTAAATATCTTGTCCTTAACTATCTTGTGGGATAAGGGGGGTCTCATGGGTACTATTCCTTTCTTTGTACATTTGCAATTTCAAAGTTAAAACTCGGGGGAGTAGGTCTCGATTGAACCTCCATTATAAAAAAAAAAGACTATGATTATTACAAGCATGCAGAGAACACACACACACACACTATATATATATATATATATATATATATATATAGAGAGAGAGAGAGAGAGAGAGAGAGGTAGATAGATAGATAGAGAGAGGGATGTGTGTATATATGTATGATGCATGCATGCATGTATGTATGTGTGTGTGTACATGTATGTATGCATGTATGTATGTATGTATGTATGTATGTATGTATATATGTATGTATGAATATGCATGTATAATGCATATGTATGTGCTATTGTCCATGTGAAGGACCAAATGACCATTGAATACATTTGAATATGTAAGTTTGAATAAAACATATATTTCTCCGACCAAGCATATCGTATGTTGAGACTACCCATTGTGATAACCACATATTTATGCACAATGAATCTCTATTCTTGTTATTTCGTTGTAGGTTTATGTGATTTATTGTAGTCCACAATGCAATAGTATTTTTTTGCATGGAAAACAAAAGCTCCCTTCCACTATTATCAAAGTAGTTTCACACATGGATGCATCGGAAAACTAAATATTTTTTTATTACATTATGTAGTGAAAGCATTACCTTGTCATCCTTATCATCAAGGTTAACATTGGCACTATTAATTTTTCATAAGGGAGGACCTCATTAATGAAAGCTTACAACAAGAAAGACTTCTTGAGAGCCTTATCCATCCCATTTTGGTCATTGCATGAGCTTACTTCTGTTGAAATTTCCACCACTTGGCACATATAGTTGCTCATTGTTTGAACTCTTGGTCAGCATAAACACCGTGTACAATTTGCCAATACTATTTTCTATCCATTAATAAGGCTTGATCATGACTAATTAGATGTCCTTGATTAAGCCTTATACATTTATAAGAGGTTTGTGATAATACTTTCCGATTTAGGAGGTAACCATATATTAAGATCTCTTCAATGCTGGAAGTATGAAACATATTGAACTTCAATGACCATAGAAAACGTATGCTAGGTAGGTGATTAACAACATAGTTGGATTTTAATCTCGATGTGTATCCCTTTCGGCGTTCTACACATATAATTGACTTGGATGCATTTTGTATTTGTTTGATTTGTTGATCACATGTTCTAAACACAAAGGAGATTATAATAATATTTTATAGGTTATAAAAATATGAATTGCTTGGATTTCATAATTGTTAATTGAATCTCTTTATGAATCTGAAATAAAGAATCATCTATCTTTTGACTAGTGTTCTTTGGCCCAATTTTCTCATTTTGTCAATTAAAACTCATCTAAATGCCATTGGAGTTAGACGTCTGTGGAAGCACGCGAACAACACAAGGAAGAAGAAGAAGCTTAGAGCACAACACACAATACTAAATGTGTTACCACTAGAATGTACAAAGATAAGTAACCGGTTAGGGCTATAGGCATATATACAACCCGGGGGAAAAAAGCCTCCTAAAGCGAGGAAAAATGCCCTGATGGTCCTAGTGTGTTCACACACATCGCTACCTAAATATATCAACAAATCCCCCCTAGGAGTGATGCGGTGAATAAGGAGCTGACACTCATGTATAAGGAAGTGCCAAGCTATGATCAATCCACAAAAGGAAGTAAGCCCAAAGCTTTGCGGAAAGCTTCAAACTTCTCCCTATGCAGAGCCTTCATGAAAAGGTCTGCAATGTTCCCCTACATTGGCACATATGCCAAGCTCATCTCTCCAGCAGAGAACCTTTCCCTGACATAATGATACTGCACCTAAATGTGCTTAGTGCGAGCATGGAACACATGGTTCCTTGCAACTACCAATGCGCTCTGACTGTCAGTGAAAACGGTGGTGGCAGAAGACTGACCAACACCCTAATCAGCCATAAGGCATCTGAGCCACACACACTCGACAGTCACTGTGAAAGCTTCCCTATACTCAACCTCACAACTAGAAGTGGCCACACTAGGCTCCTTCTTGCTCAACCAAGATATGCATGAGCTACCAAGCATGAAGCAAGAATCACTAGTGGACACATGAGTGTCATAGCAACCAGCCTGTCAGAGTTAGAAAAAGCATGCAAATCTGGCAATAGTGATCCCCCCTTTGGATAAAACAACCCAAGTAGCCGGGTACCACTCAAGTAGCAAAAGATGTGCTTAACTGCCTACGAATGCTTGACACTTGGGCATTGCATAAACCTAATCATCTATGAGATAGAAAACTGAATATCTAGCCGAGTAATGCATAAGTAAATCAAGCATCCAATAGCCTGCTGATAGAGAACAACATCAAATGCATCTCTAGCATCATGAAGACTCAATCGTAAACCTGTCTCCATAGGAGTGGCAATAGGTTTACAGTCTTTAAAGACAAAATGTTGCAATAATGTGTTAATATATTTTGTTTGACACAAAGCCATTCCACCATCGAGATGCATAAATTGAATGCCCAAATAATGATGCAAATGGCCCAAATCAGACATCTCAAATGAGGCATGTAAATCAACCTTAAAATCAGCAATATGCTTCTCATGAGGACCAGTGAGCAGCATGTCATCAACGCCACAATGATTAGAAGCACATCATTTGCACACTTAACATCTAAGGTGCTTTCAGTTGGACGGTTCTCAAAACCTTGTGGAATCAGATAAGCATGTATCTTTTCATATCAAGCACGTGGTGCTTGCTTTAAAACATATAATGCCTTCTTTAACCTACACACCTGGTTTTCATGCCTTTTCTGCACAAAGCCACGGGGCTAAAAAACATACACTTCTTCATGCAAGTCACCATTAAGAAATGTTGTTTTAATGTCCAACGGATGTACATTCCAGCCATGATGAGCTACAAGTGCAGAGATGCTACAAACAGTATTAATTCGGCAAGTAGGTGCAAAGGTTTCATCAAAATCAATGCCTTTTTCCTATGCATAACCCTTTGCAACAAGCCTAGCACATAAAAAGGAATGTACAAGAATGACCTAAAAATAAGAATACAACCAGTGCAATATATAAAGATCAGTACATAACGAAAAAACTAATGTCCACGAATGAGTGAGCTCGCAAGGAACAAATGTGCCATCACTCTCAGTAGATAAATCTAATAAAGCTCAATGAAGTATCCCTGACATATACCGGCGTGACCACTATACATGTTAGAGAAACGAAAAACTGGTATGTGTCATCCTGGATCATCACATGTTGAGCTTGATATCTCAACAATCCCCCTCAAGCTCAATGCCATATCCTATAATCCAAGCATCTCCCAAAACTTCTTCAACTTCTCAGCTCCAAGTGCTTTGGTGAAAGTATCAGCAACCTGCTCATCTGTTCTCACATAAACAATATCAATATCACTTGTTAATACCTTCTCTCTGATGAAATGAAAATGTACCTCGATATGCTTTGTTCTAGCATGGAAAACAAGGTTCCATGCTAACTGTGTGCTGCTAAGATTATCACAATAAATGGTGATAGGTTTTCACAATTCCACACCTAAATCCACAAGTAGCATCTCCAGCCATGATGCCTCACATGCTTCCATTGCAACACCTCTATACTCGGCCTCTGTACTCAACAAAGCAACAGTAGGTTGCTTCTTGCTGCTCCATGTAACAACTGCACTCCCAAGTGAGAATAGAAAACCACTAGTAGATCTTCTATCTGGAATGCTACCAGCCCAATTGGCATCGATGTATCCATAAACCTGCAAATCTACGCTAGCCTCATAAAACAATGCATAATCCAAAGTAGCACTCACATAGTGTCGAGTGCACCTCATAGCATCCAAATGTGGCTTCCTGGGAACCTGCATAAACTGACTTTCAAGTCCAACAATATAAATTAGATTAGGCCTTGTAATTGTGAGATATATAAGACTTCCCACAATTTTCCTGTACATAGTAGCATTTTCCAATGCTTCACCTGATGTAGTGTCCAACTTCAAATTCTGATCTAATGGCATAGAAATTGGCTTACAATCAGCCATACCATACTTTTGCAGCATATTCAAGGCATATTGCCTTTGTGACATCCATATATCTGTTTCTGTATGTATAAACTCAATGCCCAAGAAATAGCACAGCACACCAAGATCTTTCATGTCAAATTCCTGCATAAGAAGTTTCTTTACCTCTTTGATGCTTCCTTCATTATCACCACCTACAATCAGGTCATCAACATAAATAGCCACAATAGTGATGCCATCATCAACCTTCCTTGCATATAGTGAGTGATCTGCATCACACATAGAAAACCCAACGCTGGTTAAGTAATCAGCAATCCTTGCATGCCATGCACGAGGGGCTTGCTTCAGCCCATACAAAGCCTTTTGCAACTTGCTTTGAATCTTCATATCCTTTTGGTTGGTCCATATATACTTCTTCCTGTAACTCACCATGTAGGAAAGCATTCTTCACATCCATCTGATGCAAAGTCCATCCTTTTGTTGTAGCTAATGCAACAAGTGTTTTGACAGTAGACATTTTAGCTACAGGGCTGAATGTTTCCTCATAATCAATGCCATATGTCTGTGCATATCCTTTAGCTACCAATCATGCTTTATACCTACTTATGCTACCATCAGCGTTATGCTTTACCTTGTAAACCCATTTGTAGCCTATGGGTTTCTTTCCTTGCAGCAATGGAACCAGCTTCCATGTATCATTTCCATAAAGTGCAGCCATCTCCTCATCCATAAATTTTTCCCAATCTGCAATTCCAATTTCATCTTCAAAGCAAGAAGGTTCAGCATCTTGTATTACCTTTGTCATGTAGGCACAATGACGAGCCATATAACTATCATACGTCAATCGTTGCATTGAGTTCCGCATTCTCCTATATCTTCTTGGTCCTGGGTCACTTCTTCTTGTATCATCTGCATGTGCCCTTCTTACTCATGGAGTCTTCACAGAGGGCAATCCAAGTTCCTCATCAAGACTCTTTTCTGAACCACTTGAATCTCCATCAACGTCTTCAAAACCTGCACATGTTTTACTACCAGCAGAAACCTTTTCTTTACCTTTCTTGGATGTATTTGGTGAATTTGATGGACTGAATTTCCATGCAATCTTCCACTCCATGGATTTGAGTTGGAACTATTGCTTGGTGATGCATCCGGTCCACTCAAAACTTGAGATTCTGCACTTGATTTTTCAGCATTTTCTTTGTCATTTGGTTCAAGATTCAGTCCTTCTTTGGCATCTGCATAGAAGCTTGACATTTCATCAAATACCACATCTCTTCTCACCTTTACCTGTCGTGTGAGTGGGTTATAACATTTATATCCCTTTTGCTCAAGGGACTATCCAATGAAGACACACTGTTTTGCTTTTGGATCAAGCTTCGTCCTCAATTCATCTGGGACATGTACATATGCAATACAACCAAAAACTTTCAAATGTGATAAGTTTGGCTTTTTACCTGTAAACTTCTCTTCAGGTGTAACTTGATGTACAACAGCAGGCGGAGTTCTGTTCTGATGTATACAACAGTACGCACAGCTTCTGCCCAATAATAATGAGGCATATTCTTCTCAACCATCAAGACTCTTGCTATTTCTGCAATGTCTATTTTTGCATTCAGCAATACCATTCTGTTGTGGTGTGTAACTGCATGAAAATTGATGCTGAATTCCATGATTTTTTAGAAAACTGTTGAACTCATTTGACATGTATTCACCTCCTCCATCAGATCTTAATGTCTAAATGTACTTCCATGTCTGGTTTTCCACCATAACTTTAAAATTATGGAAGTGAGTGAACACCTTGCTCTTCTCTTTCATGAGATATACCAATACTCTGTGTGTATGATCATCAATGAAAGTAGTATAAAACTTGCAACCACCCATAGATGTGGTCTTTGTTGGACCCCAAACATCTGTATGTACTACTTCTAGTACATTCTCACTAACATGCTTATCATGTGGAAATGATGCTCTTGACTGTTTACCAAATTGGCATGCTGCAGATACCTTTTGTATTTCTGCAACTTTGAAATTTGGTAGTCCATGGACAATCTCCTTTGACTGCATTAGTTTTAGCCTTTGCAGATTTGCGTGTCCAATTCGTTTGTGCCAGATCTCTATATCAGCAACAACTCCTGCACCTTTTGCAAACATGGCTGCATTCATTTCAGGAATCTTCACATTTAAGGTGAACATTCTACCCACTTTGTTTCCTTTGGCAACCAATCGTCC
Organism: Ceratopteris richardii; assembly: GCA_020310875.1. NCBI lineage: Eukaryota > Viridiplantae > Streptophyta > Polypodiopsida > Polypodiales > Pteridaceae > Ceratopteris > Ceratopteris richardii. The sequence continues at coordinate 84,910,872 of CM035418.1, read as the reverse complement.
ATCCTGCTTGTACTCCTCTACATATAATCCATTAGCATTGAACCTGACTTGTAATCCCTGGTCAACCATTTGTCCAACAGAAACTAGATTCTTTGTTATATTTGGAACATGCAGCACATCAACAAGATGTTTTATCTTTCCATCCTCCATAGATAGTGCTATGTTTTTTGTATGCTCAATAGGATATGATGTGTCATCACCTATTTCAACATATTCAGGAGCTGGTAATTTTTGCAAACTACTAAACCATTCCGCATGACTGGTCATGTGATTTGAAGCACCTAAATCAACATACCAGACATTATCATTCGATTTTGAAACACCAACAGACATCATATTCATCATGTGATTTTGAAACATAAACATCTTCTTAGAATCATCTGCACTTGTGGATGCATAGTTGTTTTGCTGCCTTCTGTTATTTTGATTCTTCAACCTGTAATCACGTTCAAAGTGTCCAAGTTTACCACAATTCCAACATCCTTTAGTATCATTACCTGAATCATTTCTTTGGAAATTTCTGCGATCTCTTTGGCTCCCCCTGCCTCGAAACTGTCCTCTTCCTCCTCCATGATTTTGTTGTTGACTTTGGTCTTGGTTACTTTTTGCTCTTCCACTTCCAAAACCTCTACCTCTACCTCTTCCTCTACCAAAGTAGAATATGTGCTTAGAACTAGATTTTCCTTGGGAGTTTGAATCCTCACCAAGATTCTTTTCTTCAATTATCAGCATAGATACTAGATCAGCAAAATTCAGAATATTTTCCCTGGTCTGTATAGAAGTTCTGAACTTCTTATATGTAGCTCTTAAACCACGAAGACACACTTCCACCTTATCATCATCATCTACATTCACGCCAATGGATGCAAGTGACTCACATATGCCTTTGATTTTCAAGGTGTAGTCACTTACCAACATGCTCTTCTTCTCCAATGTATGCAACTTGTTCTTGAGTTGCAATTTCCGTGCCTTTGTATTGGTCTCATACAATGTGAACAAACTATTCCAAGCCTCTTTTGGAGTCTTGGCATCCTATATGTGTCCAATCATGCTATTCTGTATGCTAACCGATAGTCAGTACATTACCTTTCGTGCTTCTTGATTCCATTTCTCATATGCTCTTACTTGATCTGTTGTCCGATTCCTTTCTAGTAACTGCAAAGCATTTTCATTCTCTCCTTTGATGTACTTCTAGTAGCCTTTTCCCATCAGGAAATTCGTCATTCTGAATCTCCAAGCATGGAAGTTGTTCTTCTCCAGCTTATCGCTCATAAGCTGACTCATTCCATCTATGTTTGCCATTTCTGTAGCAATTCACAACATTGCAAAACACTACAAGCAGCACTTCTGCTTAAACACTGTCGCACTATGACGTGATAGTTTGATCTCAGAAAAACACAGTTTTCGTGTATCAATAGTACATAGAATCGCTTGAAATTCTAGATCTGGAATATATGAGTGTTGCTGAACACAACGCAAGTTATAGTTTCTGAAACTGACCTGGTTTTTTTGCGGGCCCCACCTTGCGGGCTCGAAACGGAGGTCGAGATGGCTTCAAAACTTCAATCTGATAAAAACTAGTGACCCTAAAGGGATAACTCTCGAAAATATTTTGAGGTCTTTTACCTTCACGCCAATTTTCGTAGTAAACGAAGGTCATTTGTGAATCACGTTTTCTCAACGCCTTGCTGCGTACTCTTCACTGTTGCCTTCTCCATGAGCTCTCTACAACCATGCTGGCTCTGATACCAAGCCTCATTCCTAGCTTGGTACAATGTGGTAAGTGTATCCCAAGCATCCTTTGCTTTTTTGCAAGAGCAAATGTGAGGAATAATGGCATGTTTGACATACAAGGCTATCAATGCATGTATTTGAGCATCTCTGCCATCCCAACGAATTTGCTCTACAATAGGTCAGCAAAAATTGTAGCACGAATAGGAATCTGAAGAATATTAGCACTTCAACGCCATTTGCATCAGCTTTAATACATGTATTTGTAGGTGTAATAGGAAATTTTTCAACACTCTACACAATGTTCCATAGTCCTTTTGCAACCAATACATGTCGCATCATATAAGCCCACAATGAAACTCCATCCATAGCTGGTTCTTCCTAGCTCTTGTATTTGATGAGAAGTATGACGAAAAGTCTCTTGGAGGTCTTGCAATTCCTAATGTGAGGTAATAAGAAATTAGATATTGAGTTTAGTAGATAAGACCTAGCAAGAGCATCCTTTGCACACCATGTGGTCAGCCTTTCTTGCTCTTCCCTTGTGGGTTGGTGTTTGCTTTTGAATGTTGGCATCTCTTCATCTCCTGAGATGTATCCATATAGAATTTTTCCTTGGAGGTAGGCTTGCATCCTTAGTGACCATGTTGGGTAGTTGCTTTTGTCCAATTTGTCAATGAATGATGGAAATCCATCTCCCATCTTGCTTGTTGTTGCTTTGATACTACTATTACAGGAGATGGTGGATAGTCTTCAGAGATGAAGTGGTGTTGCTAAAACCTACTTGACATCAGCCAAGAGTAAGTGATGGAGTGTGTAGTGGGCCTCTTTAGCTTGATAATGATCATAAATAATCACCTATGTCCTGGAATATGATCCACTAATCAATGGATCAAAACAGATGAGTAGGAAATTAATCCAAGGTCATAGACTTGCTATTTTAGTCTCTACACCTATTCAGTATAACGAACAATGCTTTGAGCCTGCTAGCAATCAGCCTAATTCCTTTTGGTGGTGTTTAATTAACTTAGACAACTACCAATCATGAGTGATTTCAATAAAAAAGATGAACCACATGCTGAGTATGATGTTTAGCAAATCATAGGACTTCCTCGACATTTTTGGGATGCATCACAGTACAAACTAGAGAGTAAAGATATGATGATATCTCATGACTGAGAGAACCAATGATAATGAGATTTTGTAGCTATAAACAAGATAGTATACTGAATCTATGATGCTTTAAATCATGAAAAATGATCAATCATACACTGAGAACAAGCTCTGAGAAAATCACTATACTGATGTAGTCATAGTAGAGAAGTGAAGTAGAGATATAATCAAAATGTATGTATTAGATCACATAGAAATACAATGTCGTTGGAAATAATCTATTTCACCATGTGAGGGTAGCGATTAAGCTATGGATTGAGCTCTCAAATCACATAGGATCCCTCTCTATTGCTCTCCAAAAGTTGGGGCTGTCATGCAAGTCTTTTAATCCAACTTTATAGTTGAGTTTGGAGCCAATCTTGAATTCAAATTCAAATGTTCACCTAAAAGTAAATCCTAAACTATAGGATATATTCTCTCATCAATCATCTACCAAATAAATCGAGGATTGATTCTTCCTAACTCCATGTGGAAGTAAGGTACTTTTACAAAGGTAAAGGGTAATTTATTTTACAAGGGATTGATCATATATGACTCCATGAGATATATGCTAATCATCCAAGTATGTGGGCTTGGATTCTCTTGCATCAACATTTTTTCATGGGAATTTGTGTAATTGAAGTTGCCATTGACTTCATAATTCTATTATCATATGGTATACGGAACATACAAGTTTTTATATGGGGGTTGCATTTCAAGAAAGAAAGTGATGTCTAATTTCTAGTTCAATCTTCCCTCTTGCAGATTGGCTATCACTAAGCACCCTAGGATCTATTTCTAGGTACCTTTCTTGGTTGATTAAAGGCTTTTCATGTCTAAATTCATATTTTTTTCTCTTTTTATACTTGAGTCCAAACTTTTTGTTTGATAAAATTCCTAAAGCATTCTTTTGAAATTCTTGTATTAACATGAAGTCCTTTTGGTTCTGACATATCTAGTGTTAATCCTATCACCCTCCTACATGAAAAAAATATTCAACTTCTACATGTGGCCTAGGATAGGTTAGGTCATGTTGCTTTAGAGTTGGTTCATCTTTGATCATAACCGAATACTGTTTTTGTTGAGAGTACGCACATAGAAGCAAAATGAAAAGAAGAGTGTATTCACAAAATGAAAGAGTGTGAGAATCAAAAGTGAGTAGACCATGAAATGGGAAAACTCACATGGATTAGAGTGAGCTTTCCATGAGCATGGAGTAGGCTTCTCAAGATTCTAACCAAGTACAAATGGGGGGAGAGGCCGTGCTTATATAGAGTTGGAGTTGGCTCTCCAAAGTACATCATATGTGGGATAATTCCCCTTGAAGGAGAATGAATACATAGGTAGAAGCAAATGGCAAGGTACGTCCCAAATACAAAGATGTTACCATTAGTGTTCATGTGAAATGCCAAATGGTCATTGGACACTTTTGTTTATGTTCTTTAATAAAACATATAGTGGCTTGGTCAGCCACAGATTGTAAGTTCGATTGCATTTGTAACACCCAAGCAATCTGTGTTCTGTGTTTTTTTGCATATTCTATAGGTTAGTGCGAAGTACTATGTGTGGCATCGGAGTTCGAGTTTCTACAACAAGGTTTTTCTCCAAGGCTTACAAGTAAGGCAATGATCAAGGCATAGAAATTGGCATGCCTTGTCATGCAATTCACCAAAGTCACCATTGGCATCATTGGTTGTGCATGAGGGAGTACCTTAATGATCAAGGAAGGTTCCCAGTACTTCTCGAGAGGTCACCCATCCCAGTTTGTCCCCCCTAGATCTCGCTTAACGGAAAATCTCTTGCCACTAAGCTACACTCTTGTGGTGCTTGAGAAAGGGGAAAGACTAAGGTTCATGTAGCTCAGTGATGAGTAGCACCTCCTTTAATGTCAATCCGGGAAGACGTGAGGATGGTATGAAGACCTCGAGCAAGTGAAGGCACAAGTGCGTGAGTGAGAAGCACACCAACATGCACACACATACACACACATGCGCACACACGGTAAGACAAAGAGTGAGAAGCAATGGAGTTCTTAGATTACTTTCAAAAAGCTCTTACAAGTTCAAATCAATTACAAGCTAACCTCAAAAATGAGCTCTCTAGCTCTATTTATAGTTTTTGACTAGGTTTTGGCCATGTCCAGACCTAGTGTCCGGCCTAATTAAAAATTAGGTTCTCTACCCTATTTGGAGGTTCAAACGAAGTCTAAAAAATGTGAAAACTGATAGGTGGGTACTTCTAAAGCTCCTCAAGCTCAAGGACTCCTTGGCTTGCACAAAATGGAGCTACAAAAATATGAAATGGTATTTATAATGATGGTTAGTGATAAAAATCATTGTTATAAAGATGTGGATTTGGAAAAATTTGAAGGCCTATCTGCCAGATCTGCGTCGACTGCTTTATCTACTTAATCCTTCACCTTGTTCTGACTCTCTCCGCTGCCTTCCTTGTCTCCTCAGTCCGTGGGTGCCCATACTACTCTCAACACCCCCCCCCTCTCTCGCGTCTGTCGTCTCTGACAGACTCTTGTTGCTGGGAGTGCTGGATGTAATAGTCCACCACATGAGTGGCAAGTTGATGTTCCTGTATGCGTAGTCCTCTGGCCAAATCTGTCATCATGTGATCCCAATCAATTGGTCCTGGAATGTCCGGATGTGGCAGACGTAACTGATCTGCATGGATGGCTTGTTCTACTGCGAATAGATGTAGCAAATGTGTTGGTCTGGGAATGAAAATTTCCGAATGATATTCCCAGAATCCCGTAGAGAACATTTCCTCAAATGTCTGCTTGAAGTATGCGGGTAAGTACTTTATTCGTGCATGCCAGGCAAAGATTATAGTGACCGAGGGAGTTTGGCTCATGTCGTAGACTAAATCCTTGTTACCTTGAGAGAATCCAGGGGCAGAGATGTATGGAGCTTGTACCTTCCGAAAGGTTTTAAAGACAATGGTCATGAGCTCGAATATTTTCATACACATTTTCGCTGCTATGTCGGGTGTAGACCAGTGTCGAATTGTTGATATCATGTAGGCTACGGTTGGGGTCCCTCGAGGCGGAGCAAAATATGGATAGTTAACCCAAGCCGAGCAGTCTTTATTGTTGCGTACCTTGATTGCAAATGCTTGCCAGGATCTGCGACGTACCATTGGGAAATAGCATGGATTATACTTGATATACAGTGGCATGGTTGCCCATGTGCTCATCATCTCAGGGTAATCGGTTAGTAGACGTGCACGCCAATTGGGTTGGAAGATCGAGCCAGCACGGGCATCTGCCGGTAAGTCCGCTGGCTCAAATTGAGTGGCGAATGTGGGCTCCTTCCCTGTATGCCTTCTAACTTCTGCATTATAATCATGTAGCAAGACAAAGTAAGGCATGTATTGCATCTCTGATGTTGTGATCAAGTGTTGGTGGGATAGGTTCTGAAAGTAAGAAGATCGAAGGACAGTTTCTTCCAGATTTGTGAGAGATTGAATTTGCACGGCAACGCGATCATCATGTGTCTTTCCTACTTTCTCGATCCTTTTGACCCAATCTGGAACTCCAATTTCTAAAGTGTCTTGTCCTTCTTCTGTTACCCGACCGCCGGGTGTGGGCATCGGCTCGTACGGCTCTTCATAGCTATCATCGACAGGGATTTCCACAATTGTTTTAGGTTCTGGTTCTTCAGTGGGCGAGGGTGGCCTTTCATATGGTAAGAGGCGTGCTTGGAGTTCTACCACCTGTTTTCGGAGGGTCTCTACTTCTTCTGTAGAGTGTTGCAAGATTATCGGCTCCTGTTGAGCTGTGGGGGCACTCGCTATCTGCTTATTTAGATCCGCACATTCAACCTCTAACTTTTCATATGAATCCAAGAAATTTGATGGGACTGCTCTATACTTGGTAGGGCTAATGGTTGCTCCTGCAGTTCCTTCCATAGCCGCTTCAAAGTTGTCTTGATTTTGTTGTTGAAGCCTCTTGTTCTCTTCTAGTGCTGCTGCCATATGCTTCCTTAATAGTCCAAGATTGCGTCTAAGTGTAGCATTGGATATCATTTGGGACTCGAGCATCCTTCACTGCTTGATCATCCACTGTCGAGGTTTTCGATTCCAATTCTGTGTGAGCCTGTTGTAAGGTGGTATGTTCTGCTAGAAGCATTTGGTAATCATCTTTGAGAGTGTTGACTCTAGCTTGTAGACGCTGAGATTCTGCTTGGAGGGCAATAGTGCGTTCTTCCAATTGATGGTATTCTTGTTGTAGTTGATGTGCACACTGAAGTAATGTATTGAACGTGCTATTTACATTATGAGATGCAAGGGGAAAAGTTTGGAATGCAGGGGAGGTGGGAATGGGAAGGGAGGTAGTGAATGCTGTGTCTACTAATGATGTGTTGAGTGGTGAGGTGGGGAGTAGTGGAGGGGGAGAGGGTGGAATTGTGGGGAGGTGCTGTGGTGGGTGAAATGTCCATTGGGTCAGACAGAGTGGTGTGTACAGGGGCTACCATGTAGGTGGGTATGGTAGGTGAAGTGAGTGTGGTGTTCGTGTAGATTGATGTCGTTGCGAACATCGGGGAAATGTGCCTCTGAAACATTGGAGTGCTAATGGACTACGCCACGAAGGATGGTTGTTGGGATGGTGCAGTTAGGTAGAATGAGGTGTAGGGGACAGATGGGAAGGGAGGGTCATGGAATGGAGGTATCCGTATTGGGGGGTAGGCTGGGAAACACAGAGTGCCTTCTGTGGGTGCAGGGTTTCCAACCACACTGGGAATTATGGGATGGCCAATTATGGGTTCGGAGGATAGAAGGGTTGAAGTGTACAAGGGATTGGTGACGAAAGAGAAGAGGGTGTCTTGTGAGGTGGGTTCTCGAAATGAGAATGATGTGAATGAGGGTGGGTTATAAGTGAAGGTAGAGGTGATGACTACCGTTTCTTCCATGGTGGGAGGTGGTGGTGGGGGTGGAGAAGGTGGTGATGGGGGGTGCTGGGGTGAGATGGGTGATGTCTGAACGAAGGTTTCAGCAGAGAGGTCAATGGTGGTGGTGGGGGTAGCTGTGGTTTCAATGGTTACTTCTTGTTCTGTGACGGGCATTCTGATAGTCTTACCTGCTCATGGTAATGTGTCAACTCTGTGCTTGTCATACCTCACGGACTGGCAGACTGCTGTGTGGACAGCCTCCGGAACTCCTAAAGATTCTGACACTAATTTGAGGGTGTCAATGAAATGTTGATCCACCCCATCATCTGATAGCATTTCTTGCATCAAAGCTTGACCTGACACAAGAGAGAGTTGATGCCTTTCTTGTACTGCTTTGATTGTGTCGTATAACCTTTGTAGTTGAGCTGTATATGCAGGTGCACCTACAAGTTCTGGCACTTCTTGTTGCTCATCTTGATGCTCTTGATCATAATCCTCCTCATCTTCCTCCTGTTCTTCATCTTCATCATCCTCTTCATCCACTTCAACTGTGGTGACAGGTACTTGGGAGGTTGTTGCCTACGTTTGCACATTCTCCACTTGTTGTGCCTCTTCTGCCTCCAGCTCTACATCTTGTAATAATTGTTCGAAATCTTCATTCGTGAGTTCTTCCAAAGGTGCACCACCAGGAAATTCAAGATCGGTTGGGATGGGAGGGAATATCAAGTTAGGACCATCGGTGCTGCGTCTTGGAAGTCGGAGTGTGAATGGTCGGACTCTTCGGGGTGGAGGGGTAACGTCTGGTGTTAGGGTGGCTCCACGTGGTTGAGCACAAGGGACTTGGACAGTTCCTCTCATCTTCTTAGAAGGGGGTCCAGTGGACGTCCTGCCTTTGAACTGCTCCACTCGATTCCACATCAGAGCTCGTTGAATAGGGATGTCGTAAGCCAAACATCTATAAATGATTCGAGTCAGAGCACAACATCCATATAAAACATGCTTCCGCGGCCATCGTTTGTGGGCTAGGTGTATCTGGTCAATTATCCAGTGGGGTAAGTTGATGGTAAGGCTCTGTCTCTGCCAGATACAAACTAAACCATATTTTTTGGGCGGCATGGTGAATCTATCTTGGGCAGGAAAAGTGAAGTGTTGCATGCACATGCGAAGGTGTATTGCAATATTAGGCATCATGGACACCATGTCCTTGAGCTTGGTGAGGCTTCAATTCTTCATGTAATCAGGCACTAGGGTCTCCTTCTCTGTTGGAATATGCATTCCGCGCATATCTAGGGCCTCTCTCACCAAGTTGTTTGATAGCCTAAACCTCTTGAGCTCATTTCCCTTTGTCAGAGATGGAAGCACAAATGAGCTTGCACCTTTTGGGTTCTTGTTTGGAGTCAAGGTGTTGATGAGATAGTAGCATCGCATGAAGTCAGGCTTTGGGAGCCGGGCACTGAAGTATGCACCCAATCCTGCCTTCTCCCATACTGGACGTAGGCCTTCTGCATTTTGTAACTTCTCGAATTCCCTTGTAAAGAAATGGTATTTACCTTGCTTCCCATTGAATTCCAACTCTGATTCCCATAGGTATGATCCCTCTCCCAAGGGTCCTGCAACTTCACTAAACCAGTGGGAAGTTTTTCCTACGGGCATGGTATGGCCACTGGGAGGGTCCGCTATAGGTATGATTTTGATGGCCTGCAATTCTTCTGGTCTTTCATTTGTCTCAGGCAAAACAAGTAAACTGTCTAAGTCCACCACTTGCTAGCTCGTTTCTATTTGAGAGCTAGTTCCTGCCGCCTTAGCCATGTTGAAAAATTCGCAGCCGGTTCTGTGAGAATATATGAATGAATGTTAACATTGCAATGGACACAAAACTGACACTGTGTCCTCGTTACAACATTAACATGAGCTTTTAGTGATAAGTCAGTCAGTCAGTGAGTGCGCGGTGCTTGTGTGTGTAGTTAGGAATTGGGTAGACCTAGGAGCTAAGTGGAATGATGTAGTGTGAGAGTGATGTAGTTAGTAGGTGGGCATGGATGTACACCTGGGGTCCGAGGGTTTATTACAAGTTTTAGGCTGCCAAACGCAGTGGATGGGTTCTGATCTTGATTTTGTGGAGACTCTGGAGAGTTTCATAGGAGTATCTGCTTGAAAATGAGGCTTTTTAGGGACCCATTTACAAGTGATTCTACTTGTGCTCATGAAAGAATATGTGTTTGTGCGTGATGTGTGAGAATAGGCATCGGATGTTCGAGTGAGTGAAACGTGTTGTACCGGGTGTGGCCTAGGTGTAGTTATTTGAGCCCGCAAGCAAGCCTTAGGCACCCAGATTTGTCGTGATTGTGGGCTGGCCTTCATCGACTTCTTGGGTATCCAAATAGACTTTACTTTCGCAGAACTATTTATGAAAGACTTCTCATTAGTGTCGTGTTGTTGACTACTAATAAGAGGTTTTGGCCGTGGGGTTGGCCTGGTCGCAACAGGGTGTTCGCCTTTCTGCATCCATACTTGTTTCAACGGCTGAAACAATCTGCTTTGCACCTTTTTTTGGTCTCTAGTATAGGTAGTGCTCTGCTTCCTCTGTATTTGATATGCCTTTGGTTGCTGCATCCCTCTGGATTTTGGAGCAGAAGGGAGTGCCGTCTTATCCTTGACTCCGTTGTTGAGACAATCCTCTTTCTGCATCATATAATTTTGGACAAGAATAGCATTGTCAACTTCATGTGCACCCCTGGAAGGACCAGGAGTTCGTGCCTTACCTAGTTCCTTGAGTGCCTCATTTTCCAATTCAAGTGTAATTCGACTATGATTTACCCATACATGAAGAAGTCCACTTCTTAGGTTTAGGTTGACTGCATGATCGTAGATCCAGTCCTGACCCAAGACAAGAGGCTCAGTGAGGTCCTCATCTTGACACACTAGTACTTTGACTCTCATTACTTCGTCTTGAATATAGAGGGGAAGTTCCACCTCGCCCATGCAAGGGGTTTCCACACCTCCCAATCCTATGAGATATGCTTCTATAGGATTAACAGTTAATTTCAACTCTTGACAATAAGACAATTTAACAGCACTAGTGGCTGCACCTGAGTCAATCAAGGCTCTTACAGTTCTTGCACCCTTTCCTTGTCCTATATCTAAGGTTATAAAAGGACGTCGATCAATTATCCTATGGGAGCTGATATCTGAAACTTCACACATAGCCACGTGATATCCTTGATCTGCATATGCATCAGCCCTAGGTTGCTCTCTACCCTGTCTTCTCAACTTCATTCTCCGGATGCGTTCCAATGCTTCTACTTGAGCTTCTTCTCAAATTCGCTTTTCTTCTTCTTTGCGTTTCTTAGCAGTGTTGAGTCGACTTAGCATTTCCTCTGTGAGAGGGTCCTGATATAACTTGACTCTGCACCCGCTTATATAGCTCGAGAGAATATCGCCTTCTAGTGTGGCTAGTTGCACTGCTCCACTTGTTGAGATTCTGTTGATGATCATGGGTCCATAGTCTCTCTTCTCTAGTTTCCTCGCATGTTGTTTCAAAGTATATACTAGTACTAGGTTGCCTGCCTTCAAACCTTTATCCTTAACGTGGGCATCAAAGTATGCCTTTTGTCGTTTCTTAGCTGCATATATTCCTGCAGCCGCCCTCAGTCTTGTTTCTCCTAATCGTTCTAGATCAAAAATTCTAGATGAGAGCTCATGGCCTGTCCACTCGTGCTCTTGTGCTACTTTCAATGTAGGTATCAAAAAGTCTAAAGGTAGCACAACATTTTGACCAAACACCATTTGAAAGGGAGTGGCTTGGAGTACCGTTTTATAGGCAACTCGGTATGCCCAAACAGCGTGGTGTAGCTGTTTGTCCCAATCAGAGCGTTTATTGTTCACTAATTTCGTCAGTACATTGCATAAGATCTTATTTGTGCTCTCAGCCTGGCCATTAGCTTGGGGGTGATAGGGGGTAGACTTCTTATGTACTACCAAGAATTCTTGGAGTAGATTTTCAATAACTGCATTCAAGAAATGAGTGCCTCTATCACTTACTAGCTCTAAAGGTAGCCCGTATCTTGTGAACACATTCTCAAATAGGAACTTAGCAGTTGTCTGAGCATCGTTCTTTGTCGTAGCTTTTACCTCTACCCACTTTGTTAGATAGTCTGTCGCAACAATGATGTATTCAGCATGTGAACCCTTGGCTGGGGGATTAATAGGACCTACAAAGTCTATTCCCCACTTAGAGAATGCACGTCCACCCATCATAGGTTTCAGTGGCATCTCATCTTTACGTATAGGATACTGAGTTCTCTGACAAACATCACACCGTTTCACATAGGTATGTGCATCCATGTGAAGGGTCGGCCACCAGAAACCCGCAAATAGTATTGCCTTGATCACCCGATCTGGTCCAAAGTGTCCTCCTGCTACACCTTGGTGAGTAGTTTCCAAGATCTTGAGATATTCACTTTCATGGACACATAGTCTCAGGTAACCATCCTTACCACGCTTGTAGAGATTATCACCAATGAGTGAGTACTCTAGGGCTTCTTGTTCTAGACTTCTTTGTCTCGTCAGGGTCATATCTGGAGGGAATGTTTTCGTCCTCAGGAAGGATACTAGTGGTTCACTCCAATCTGGCACTATGGACACTTGATAAAGAGTGGCATGTTCCACAGGTGGTTTAGTGCAGCAGATTGGGCATTCCTTGCACAACTTTTGGACATCAGCTTCCATTGTCGGCCAATGCACTCCGAGTCTCCTTAGTGTCTGTAGGGTTCGTTGCTTTGAGTAGTGTTGCTCTAATGCACCTACATGGGCTAATTGCAACCATTTAGCGTACTCATCCTCTTCCACACAACAAGCCAAGATCCCTTGATCTGTGTGCTTGTACATACTTCCTGCCATGATGTGATACTTTTGGGCTTTCACTACCTCTCTATCCTGTGTGACTATTACTGGATGGTTAGGCCCGTATGTCAATACTGGCACTAATGGCTTAGCCCACTACGGCACCACTTCCAAATTAAACAAGTAAGCATCAGGAAGGTCATCTAACACTCCTTGCGGGGCTTCTCCAGATGTGAGCTTAGAGAGATGGTCTGCTCTCAAGTGAGTCTTCCCTTTTCTTACCACAACCTCAAAATCATATTCCATTAGTAAGAGAAACCATCTTACTAATCTTCCTATATTGCATGGCTTGTTCACAAGATATAGTAGTGCCTGATGGTGAGTAAAAAATTTAAACTTATTTGCAAGCAAGTAATGTCTAAACTTTTTAACCACATATACCATGCCTAATCCTTCTCTCTCCGTAGTGGTATAATTTCGTTCAGCTGCATTCAATTGTCTACTAGCATAGGCAATTGGAAGATCCATATTACCTTCACCGGTAGGTTGTGCGAGTACACACCCAATAGCATAATTGGATGCATCCACATGAACATGGAAAGGCTTATTCCAATCTGGTGTGGTTAAGATTGGTGCTGAACATAGTCGCCGTTTAAGCTCATTGAAGGAATGCTCACATTCATTAGTCCACTCAAAGTTAGTCAAAAGTCCATACAGAGGCTTTGCTATGATGGCATACATGTGTATAAACCGTCGGTAATAACCACAATGCCCCATGAAAGGTTGTACTTCCTTGACATTCTTTGGCCTAGGTAACTCTGCTATGGCTCTTACTTTCTCTTCATCAGTGGATATGCCATTCTTTGACACTATGTGTCCTAAAATCTTGCCTTGCCTGACCATGAAAACACATTTTTCTGGGTTCAAGCAGACTTGATATTCTCTGCATTTGTCAAAGATTTGTCTGAGTTCTGGTATATGTGTCTGTCTAATGTTGGAATGAGCACAGAGGTCATCAACATAGACTTCCAAATTCTTCCTCAAGAACTCTTTAAACACGTGGCACATCAGTCTCTGAAAGGTTGCAGGAACATTGGTAAGCCCAAATGGCATTACTCTAAAGGCAAAAATGCCCCATTCAATGGCAAAAGCCATCTTATGCTGATCTTCTGGAGCTATGGCTACTTGATTGTAGCCCGAAAATCCATCAAGGAAGCTGTACACTTCCTTGCCTGCTACTCTTTCTAAGAGATGTTCTGTGATAGGGAGCGGATAGTTATCTCAAATTGTGGCTGCATTGACCTTCTTCAAGTTAATGCATACACGCAGCTTGCCATTCTTCTTGGGCACCACAACAATGGGGGATACCCACTCAATGTGCTCAATTTCATAGATGAATCCAGCTTCAACCAGTCTATCTATCTCCTCTTTGATCTTAGCAGCATAATTATCATTGTATGTGTATGGCTTTTGCTTAGAAGGTTTGGCATCTGATGTCATGGGGATAGTGTGTGAGCATATGTCAGGGTCCACGCCTTTCAAATCCTTGTAACTCCAAGCGAATACATCTCTATATTCTATTAGCAAGGCTATCAATTCGTGCTCTTCGTCTTCCGTCAGATCATGGCCTATGTATGTGCATCTCTCTTCTCCTTCTTCCACGGTTACCACTATTTTCTTGGAGGTTTCTTTGTTATCATAGGCCTCCCCTGATTGCACCTCTCGTTTAGGCATTCTGATCATGACTCTCCTGTCATCTATCTCATACTTCTTAAAATTTTCCGGGACCTCAAACAAAGATTCTTCCTCTTCTGGTGTGGCTTCTCTCTTCTTTCTTTTCTTTCCTTCTTCCTTCGGGGTCACATGTGTGGCTAGTCTTACATCATTTGTAAACTCTCCATGCCTCTGGGGTTGAAATTCTACTTCATAGAAGTATTCTTCATCTCATGCAAAAGGTGGGTCCATAATGATTGACTCTAGATCGGAGTCACTTGCATCCTCAAATACATCAGGGCTAGGTTCACACTCTTCTAACACTGCCTCTCCCATGATTGGCTCTATGGAGAAGACTGAAATGTCATAGCCATCTTCATCATAGTGAGGTGTCCATTGTTGTTCATTGATGGCTACATCCATTGTTGCTAAAATTTCTGCCCAGCCGTGAGGTTCAAATTCTTCGTTAGGAAAGACTACGGGTGCATAGACTGGGTCTTGAATTGATCTGTGTGTTTCTTTTGCACCTATCTCTCTGGCTTCTTCTCTCTTCTCTTCTTCTACTGCTACTTTGCACATCCATAAGTGGGTGTCTTCATGCATCCATGAGGATCCTGATCCTATGGAATGCACCGATTCCGTATCATCTTTGGCTCTATGGAGGGGATTCCATTGGATAGGAGGGCCATCTCTATGAGAGTAATCTTTGAGATTCACTTTGGTAGTAACACCTAAGTGTTGCAGGTACAAGGAATTGGTTCCCCAGTCCTGTACCACTTGCAACTGTCGCATAAAAGGTCTTCCCAAGATCATTTCATAGGCATGATTTTTGCTAAAATCACATATAGCAAATGTATGCTCGAACTCAACACCGCATGTGGTGAGAGTTATTCCTTCTAACAACCCTAGCGGTCTCTCTATGTGACCATCAACCATTTGCAATTTCATCCTCGTGGGCCTGAGTGCTGGCTTGCCCCAATGCTTCCATAGGGAAGTGGTAGCAATTGCAACTCCTGCGCCTGAGTCTAGAATGGCCTTGGTGGTGTATCCTTGATGGGTGATAGGAAGATATGTGTTTCCCTCTTCGCCCTCACTCATGTCTCCTATCTTGTCCAATGGTATTTCTGGCACGGTTCTCTGGGATCCTACCTGGGAACGAGGTTTTGCTATTTCTGGTACTTGTTTGGCTACATGTTTCCATAGCTCTGGCCTAACTTTGAGTAGCTCTTCTAAGGTGAGGTTGCACTGCACTTTAGTACTCTTTACTACCTCCGTATTCCTAGGTATGATCGAGTCTTCATTTCTTACCATGACTGTGGGTGCTCTCATGCACGTGGACTTAGCTTCCCATGGGCCTGTGAAGTGGGGTAATTCTTGCAGAGAGTTAGACTCAAAGTCTAATCTTTCCTGAGATTGGGTGCTCTCCTGCTCCTCATAAATGGATGGGATGTCTTGTGGGAATTGGTCATGTGCATCATCCACAAGCTCAATGGGAGGAGGGACTTCACTTTCTTTAGCCCATTTGTCTTCTTGAATCTCTCGTAGGAATTCTGGTGTGAACCGATTCATAGAAGATGATGTGTCTGGCTCTGTAGAGTTAGGCACATAGGCTTCCTGGGCAGGAAGGCTTACTCTTTCACTTGCCTTGTCCTTGTGTTGAGAGGCGGGTTCCTTTTCTGATTGTGCAATCAACCTCTCTATTCTTTCTAACAGTCCTTCAAAGTGCAATTGCGTCTTAGCTGAACTAGAGATGTTAAAGAGGCGACTGGCTTCAAAAATGGTATGAGCCAATTCCACCATCTTAGCACAAATTTTGGTTCGTTCTAGCTCTAGTTCTGCTCTAGGGTAACACTTTTCATGATCAGTTACATTTGGCCCTTCTTGGATTCTGGCATGATATGCTTTAAGCATCATATTAAGGTCCTCAGGAGTGGGATCTGCTAGGACTGATCCTACTCTTGGGGGTGGTGGAATTGTGGGAGGTGGATTGGAAGGTGGCGGGTCAGATGGAGTTGGGAATGGTGGAGGTGGGGTAGTGTGAGAGGGGGTTTGAGATGTGAGTTCGGTTATCCTGGCTCTCGTTTCTCTTAGACTTTCCTCGAGTTCACTCATCTTTTTTGCCCATTGCCTTTTCATTCTTTCACGACTATCTCTCCAAGCTCTAGTCCTCTTCTTTGTCATGCTCTCCGTTTCACTAACATCTGGGCTCTTTTCCTGGCCTAAACTTTGGTTCTGCTGCAAGGCTTGGGCTCTAGTGACCACTTGCACTGGTGCAGTGGACGTCATACTTCCTGTGGAGTCTACAACTAACCCAGCGACATTGATAGGAGTGATTTTCGGCATATTATTAGGATTTTTTGGGCAGTCTCGTAAAAGATGCTCCTTTCCACACTCCTGGCAATAGCCCTCGATCGTCACTGATTGGGGTTGTGTAGGTGGAGGTATGGGACAATCACGAATGAGATGATCTCCCTGATATCTGTAGCATGGCCCTCTAGGGAATGGGGGTCTCACTCGCCTAGGTTGAGGTCTAGAGTTGGGGTTTGCGTACATGACATTAGCATACTCTGGCTCCCAATTAGGTTCACTCGGTTCCTCACTGTAATAGGACTCACCATGTTCAGGAGACTGCATGTAGTAAGCCTGGGGACTATCAACATGCATAGAATCAAAGCTATGGTCACTAGGATCACTTTCTGAAACTAATGGTGTTACTGGGACTATAGCTCTATTCAGGTTTTCTTCTGCAGCAGCATACTTTACCGGAATCACATTAGTAGGAGCAGGGGGTTGTTGTGCTAGCACTGGCTGGGGTCTCCGTTGGGCCTGGTATTGCGGTTGGTAATTTTGCTGAGGCCTAGTATACTGTTGTGGTGGGTATTGACTCTGGTATCTGCCTTGTTGATATGGCTGAGGGTAGGTTTGCCTAACCACTTGCTTATTGTATGGGCAGTCTTGTGCTGTGTGATTTGTGTATCTTCGTTCTATGGTGCAGTACTGGCTACTAGGATTTACTTGGGGTTGAGCCATAATGGGACATACATTTGCCATATGCTCACCTCCACAAGTATAGCATCTTTTTACTGGGGCGAACCTTGGGATTTGTTTGCTAGAGACACCTAGTTTTTGTGCCACTTTCTCAGCGAGTTCCTCAATTGATGTGGATTGCGTGGAAGAGAGGCTAGAGGCACTATCTGAATCTTTGTATATCTTGGAAAGCTCTAACTCCTCCCCTAGGTTATCCTCAATGTCAATGCACATGCGTACACACTCTTCTATGGTCCTAGGGTCCTTCAAGTACACATATGATCTCAATTTGGTACTTAGCAATCCATCCAAGAACAAAGCCACTTGCTTAGCTGGTGTGGGTAACTCAGGGACAGGGGGCATCTCTCTAAGTATTGCCTAAATCTTCTTCCAGCAAATCTCACGATTTCCTGAGGGGTTTGCTTGAAGCTGTGAATCAGCGAGGAAGTGTTATGTCTTATGCCACTTTTAGAGAATTCGATAATGAATGCCTCTAGAAGTTGGTCTATGCTCCTGAACTGCCTCTCGTTTAGTGGCTGAAACCATGTCAGGGCAGTGTTCCTAAGGGTTAGACCAAAGGCATTGTACTGCGTGAACAGATCTTCAACTTGTTCAGCTCTCAAGACTTGCCTAAACTCAGCCACATGATCATATGGATCTCCAGTGCCATTAAAGTAGTTCTTCATGGACTTAACTAGCTGAGTCGGTCTCAAGGTCCTTGTGTGCTCTCTAGGTCTTGGCAAAGGGAAATCATCAACCTTTTTCTTCGGTTCCCTGGGGCTCTATGTCCCTCAGGTTCCACTCTATTTGTTTCTGTTCTCGTTCTTTCTCTGCCCCCTGGGTTGGCAAAGCTTACTTCTGGCCTATCTCTACTTCTGTCTCTTTGAGTTCCATGAGCTTGGGATGTTCCAGCTCCAGGGTGACCAAAGGACACATTCGATCTTGGTTGGGGGAAAATGAATTCACCTTTCCAAGTGTAAGCATGCCTATCATGTTCTGTAACCACAAAGATCCTCTCTGAAGCGTGATCTAGGTAGGTCACTCTGCCTGGGCTATCTGGATCTTTAAACTCATAGATCATGATTGACCCTACATCATTTGGCCTATCAGATTTATACCTCCAAAAGGCTTCGTCAGTCTCTCGGTTCAGAAGCAGATCTATACTCTTGTTGTCCTGGGGGACCCACTTGGGATTGAGGATTCTATTAAGAACAGATTTCCCTCGAGGGGTCCTGGGTTCTACACCCATGTTTCCTTGCTCTAGGTCGCCTAAGTCTGCTTCTGGGATCACGTTACCGAATTCATCTGTCCTATCTGGGTGACTAGTGACCACATATATGGTCCCTTCTTTATCAAAGTATGCACTATTTTCAAACTTGACAGCAAGGCGCTCTAGTCCAATGGATTGGTCAGGATTTTTAATCTGGATCACTGATCGTCCTAGGCCGTCCTCGTAGATGCTGGCACCTAATCGGTTGGTCCTAAGGTATTCCAGCTGCGTCTTGTAGGGGCCTTCCACCCTATACAGTATGGCACACCTGAACTTCCTGTAGGTCTCTCCATACCTTGAGACATCTCTGATTCACTAGTCTCAGAGCTAGGGTAATGCGAGTGGTGACTCAACTGCTGGGCCCAAGACCTAGCCGTATGATTAACGCTAGCCTTTGAAAACTTGAGACTTTGTCTATCTCTTACTAGATGTCGCCCTGATCTAAGGTTCATAAGCCTAATTGAATAGCCCAAATTTGCCCAAGTACAACCTCGTTGCTGAGTTCTTTTGTAGCAGTTACTTGATCCTTTTTTAGTTGATTACCGTGTTTATGGTCTTGTCTGATATCACGTCGTCAGGTATACTTGAGTGTATTTCCGCACTTGAAGTTGATCGTTCCACGTTACGTTCTTTTTCCTTTAAAGTTCTCAACCGTACAAAGATTATGTCGTTAGCTTGAACTTGAGTATTTAGGTGGTCTTCAACTTGATAAATGCCTATTGCCGCCCTGGCCTACTCCTATCACTAGTCGTTCTTAGCCTAAGCTAGGAATTGACAGAGGGAGTTGAGAGTTTCCAACCTTTTGTTTCCTTCCTGGTTGCCCTTGAGTGCCCAAGAAGCATGTTCCCAAGCTTGCACTTACTCTTGCTTAGAATGCCCTTCGATGCTCTCAATAGGTGCTCTCAATAGATCTGTAAGAGTTCCAAAGTTAGCTCAAGACTTAAATTCCAAAGACATAACCATTCACTTTCATTCATGTAACACAAACACCAATTTGCACTGTGATTTTTTGGAAAACAATTCTAAAGATCCCTGAATTTTGTTCCCCCTGGATATAGTCAACTTCAAAATACCCTATCTAATAATCCTGATCTTAATTTAACCATAACCAGTGGAAGTTTTGGGTTGTACTCCCCACGAGCTTTCCAACAAAACAAGAGTCATAGCAATTGGATTTCGTATGAGAAAGTTATGCCAGTTCAGGGTTCTAGGGTTAAAACCGGGTTCAAACAGGATAACAGGCAAACAGGTTTTTCCCCTAATGATTTACTTATAGCCTCCTTATATGCCCTACAACCCAATATTTATGCCCAAAATTGGCCAAAATCCTCAAATTAAAAAACCCTAAAAAATTGGCCGAAAATGGCTGTCAATTGCGATCGACTGAGTTGTCAATCGCGATGGACAGGGCTGTCCGTCGTGGCCTGTCAATCGCGATGGACACGTGTCAATCGCAATTGATGGGTGCAAGGTCTCTAGTCTATTGTGGTGCACTCAGTTTTACCAAATGATTAAGTTTTCTATCAATCGCAATTGACAGAAACTTGCGACACAGAGACAGTTCTGCACATTTCCATACCTGCACAGCGTGCTAGGGATGATGGGATAGCCAATACCTGCAAGCAAACTCAAGGAACATGCAAAAAATAGCACACAACAGTTCACTCTCTCGCTCTCTCTCACAAGTGAAATGAGGGAAATGAAAGGAGGAAGGAGATATAGTCAAAAAACTGAATTTTTTGCGATGATGGAGATGGAGGTGGAAGATGATGATGATGATGATGATGAAGTAAGCACGAGAAAAATAAGGAAAAGTAAAGAAATTACCTACAATGCCAACGTCACAACTCTACATCTTACCATCACACGCTCGTCCTCAAAGCTCGAATCCCCGGCAACGACGCCAAAATATGGTGTAGCTCAGTGATGAGTAGCACCTCCTTTAATGTCAATCCGGGAAGACGTGAGGATGGTATGAAGACCTCGAGCAAGTGAAGGCACAAGTGCGTGAGTGAGAAGCACACCAACATGCACACACATACACACACGCGCACACACGGTAAGACAAAGAGTGAGAAGCAATAGAGTTCTTAGATTACTTTCAAAAAGCTCTTACAAGTTCAAATCAATTACAAGCTAACCTCAAAAATGAGCTCTCTAGCTCTATTTATACAAAAACTAGGTTTTGGCCGTGTCCAGACCTAGTGTCCGGCCTAATTAAAAATTAGGTTCTCTACCCTATTTGGAGGTTCAAACGAAGTCTAAAAAATGTGAAAACTGACAGGTAGGTACTTCTAAAGCTCCTCAAGCTCAAGGACTCCTTGGCTTGCACAAAATGGAGCTACAAAAATATGAAATGGTATTTACAATGATGGTTAGTGATAAAAATCATTGTTATAAAGATGTGGATTTGGAAAAATTTGAAGGCCTATCTGCCAGATCTGCGTCGACTGCTTTGTCTACTTAATCCTTCGCCTTGCTCTGACTCTCTCCGCTGGCTTCCTTGTCTCCTCAGTCCTTGGGTGCCCATACTGCTCTCAACAGTTCACATTACCCTGAACATGTTTTGGGCCCTCAAAGCTTCATTCTTTGCTTTCAAAGCTTATTTTGAAGCATTTTTGGGGTGATTCTTGGAGCCATTTTGGAGTAATTTCACACATAGTTCTCTTTAAATAGGTTTAAGAACATCAAGAAGAGTGTTCTTTTACTTCTCTGACAATGAAATATTGAAGCTTTGTTTTCAACCTCACTAATAAATCTATAGGTTTCTTGAAAGGTTTTCGTTGTGGTGGGAGCAACCATCACAAGTTTATGTAGGTTTTTTGCCCTAAATAATAGATTTGACAAACACTTGGAGGTGTTGTTGGCTAGTGTTTGGGCTATGAATTCAGCCTTTCAATGCCAATTTAACTGCATATATTGAGGACATACACACTATGTATGCTTTTGTGGATACCCCCTATGTACGTCCATGTGATCATAACAGTTATGTATTTGCATAAAGCCTTTGATGTTGATAAAGAGGGTTGTAGTGAGGTTCTCTTAACAGGGAGACACCCAGATGTCGGGGTCTCTTCAATGATGCAGGTGGAAGACTTACCCAACCTCGCCATAGGAGATGTATGCTAGTTGTTCATAAGTGCTTGATAAGCCTAGTTGGTTTCTTTGGGTTAACTGATTATACATAGTGGACTCAGAGATTCACTATGCATGTTGACATGTCAGTACTTATAGTTTTATGAGATTTTGACATTGGTCATATGCTCATTTTGTAGAGGAGACTCTGGCAAATTTTTTCTAGATTTTTTGGTTTGTCAACTATATAGTGGCTGATTTACTCCTTGATACACTTATTGGTGTGAGCACATTTATTCTCACATAATCCTTTTTTTTGGTAATATTGTTCATTAATTCATTTTTCTGGGAAGACTTTGCTAAATTTTTTCCCAGAATCTAACATTTGGGAATCCTTTTTTAACCATAGTGGTGTTTGGACTCTTCTAGCTCCATTATCATTCTATGTATGCTATGTACCTCAGTTGTCATGTAGTTTGATGTCAGTTGGTCAACTTGATGACCTTGGTTTCAAGGTGGTTTTCTATGCTCAATCCTTTTGCATATCAAAGCACAATGTGGTTATTGCAAAGGGAAAAAAAGTTGGCTCACTTTATCCTTTATTTCTATCACAAAAAGAACACTTGTTAGATGTTACTAAACAACCCATGGCTTGTATTTGGCGTGGCCATTTGGGCCACATATCTCATAGTGGAATGGAAAATTTTTCTCGTTTTGGCTACTTACCTATATTATCTTTCTGTGATTTTTCATTTTGTGAACATTGTCAATATGGAAAGCCAAATAGGAATGTGCACACAATGCACATTGACTCTCAATTCAACCTTTAGATCTTGTTCATATAGATGTGGGTGGTCCTATGCCCACAAGGTCATTAGGTGGTTCTCTTTGCTTTGTCACTTTCATAGATTATGCTACTAGAAAAGTCTAGGTATATCTAATCAAATCGAAGGATGAGGTATTCCTTATTTTTGGAAAATTTCTTGCATCAATTGAGACTGAGAAAGGAACTAAGGTTAAGACTTTACATTCATATAATGAGAGTGAGTATATCTCACATGAATTCAACCTTTTCTATGAGTCTAGAGGAATTCATAGAGAGTTTACAACTCCTTATACCCTAGTACA
Organism: Ceratopteris richardii; assembly: GCA_020310875.1. Classification (NCBI taxonomy): domain Eukaryota; kingdom Viridiplantae; phylum Streptophyta; class Polypodiopsida; order Polypodiales; family Pteridaceae; genus Ceratopteris; species Ceratopteris richardii. Next base: position 84,888,039 of record CM035418.1, on the reverse strand, counting down.
AAATCGTGTAGCTGAAAAGATGAATAAAACTATTCAAGATAGACTAGTTTCTATGCTGCATCATGCAAACCTTTCACAAGGCTTTTGGGCATAAGCAATATTGAATGCAGTTCATGTGATTAACCTTTCACCAAGTACTGCCAAAGGTCTGAAAGTGGCACAAGAGTTGTGGAGAGGGAAGCCAATTATGACCATCTTTGAATTTTTGGGTGTGAAACATATGTTCATATACCCAAGAATCTTAGGCAAAAGCTAGACCATAAGTCAAAGAAACACATTTTTCTTGGATATGGTCGCGAAGGCCTATTTCAATATCGCTTATGGGATCCTAAAACGTGGTCAATGATAAGAAGTATTGATGTCATTTTCAATGAGTATAAGATGCATAAACAACCCATTAAGGAGGTTGAAGTGAGAAGAGTGGTGTTTGAGGATACTCGTCCTGCAGTTAGCATGCATAAAAATGTTGCACATAGGGATGTTCAAGAGAATGTCCAATGAGATCAGTCAACAAATGCTCTTGTTCAACAACCATTGAAACACTTTGCACATGTCTCACATCCACCTAATAGATATGTTCTAGGTTTGGATTTTTTTATGCTAAAAGTTGTTGGTGAGCCTTCTTGCTACAAAGAGGCTATGTAGACAAAGGATCATGTCATGAGGATTGAATTGGATTCGATTCATAAGAATGGTACTTGGGATTTAGTACCTTTGCCAAAGGGCAAGCTTTACCATGTAAAGGGGTATATACACTGAAATTCACATTAGATAGTGCTTCCCGAAAGTATAAAGCATGACTAACGCAAAGGGTTTTAAGCAACAACATGGTGATGATTTTGAGGAAATCTTCTCTCTAGTGGTCAAGAGGACTACTGTTTGAATGTTTCTTGGATTTGTTGCAATGGAGGACTTAGAGCTAGCCCAAATGGATGTGAAAACTACTTTTTTGCATGAAGATCTTATAGATGAGATCTATATGGAACAACCATAGGTTTATGTGGTTTCTGGCAAAGAAACTCTAGCCTATAAGTTGAAGAAGAGGGTATATGGAATTAAATAGTCCCCTAGACAATGGTACCAAAAGTTTGATGCTTTTATGAAGTCTCAAGGCTATTGTTGAAGCAATGAGGATCATTATCTCTGCACAAAGAGATACTCATATGGCGACTTGATATTCTTGATACTTTATGTCAATGATATGTTGATTGTTGGGAAGTCCTCTCATGACTTTTCAATTCTCAAAAAGAAGCTGAGTAAGAAATTTGACATGAAGGATTTGGAGGATTCCAAACATATTCCTTGCATGCGCATTAGTTGTGATAGGAGTAAAAGATTCATATAATTGTCTCAAAGTGAGTACAAATTTAAAGTACTTCATAGGTTCAATATGCAAGGTGGAAAGGCATTGAGTACATCTTTACCCACATATGTGAAATTGAGCAAGGATGATTGCCCCAAGTCAAATGAGGAAAAGGAATTCATGACCAAAATTCCCTATCATTCTGCTGTTGGTAGCCTCATGTATGCTATGGTAGCTAGGAGACTAGACATTGCATTTGCAATGGGAGTTGTGAGCAGATATATGTCTAATCTTGGTAAGAAGCATTGGGAAGTGGTCAAGATGATTTTGAGATATCTGAGTGGAAGTAAGGACAAGTGTCTATGCTTAGGTAGAGGGAAAGTATCCACTACTGGTCACACAAATTTTGATTATGCTAGTTTTGTAGATAATCATAAGTCTACATCAGGGCACTTTGTTATCTTGCCTTGTGTGCATGTGTGAGTGCATGCATGTATGTGCTTGTCACTCACATTTGCTTGCCATAATTGCTCATGATCTTCATATCCTCTTCACGTCTTCATGGAGGAGGTGGCGCTCATGCTTGGGCTACACCAAATTTTGGTGCCATTACCGGGGAGCGTTGCTCAAGGATGAGCATTGTGATGGCAACATTGTAGATTTGTGATTCATCTTCGCAAATTTTTTTTTTTGACTGAATATTCCCTAATTTCACTTCATTTCTCATTTTTGGCCATGCGAGCGAGAGAGAGAGAGAGAGAGAGAGAGAGAGAGAGAGAGAGAGAGAGAGAGAGAGAGAGAGAGAGAGAGAGAGAGAGAGAGAGAGAGAGAGAGAGAGAGAGAGAGAGAGAGAGAGAGAGAGAGAGATTGTGTGTGCAAGTCTGTGATTTTCACAATTCTCTACACAATACACAAGCCTTGGTGCTCAAATTTAAAGTTCCTACCAAAAATATCAGAAAATCATGGTTTTGTGGAAAACATCGTGACTTTGTGAAAAATTCAGAATTTTTTAGAGCATCACGATCGTCTTAGTATTGGAAGTTCACACCTAAAATCATTCACAAAATCGTGATTATTTGGGTGTCACAACATCTCAATTGTCTCATAGCATCGTGATTGTCTGACTTTCACAAAATTGCAATTCTCTAGTTGTCACAACATCGTGATTGTCTCACAGCATCGCGATTGTCTGACTTTCACGAAACCGTGATTCTTTGGATGTCACAACATCATGAGTGTCTCACAACATTGCGGTTATCTAACTTCCATAAAATCATGATTGTTTGGTTGTTAGAACATCATGATTTTCTCACAACATCACGATTGCTTGACTTTCACAAAATCATGATTCTCTGGTTGTCACAACATCACAATTTTCTCATAACATCACGATTCTCTTAGACAATTGTGACATTTTCACACAATTGCGGCTTCCTTAAACAAGTACATAAATATCCTGAGAGGTTTTGTTAGTTTGTTTGATCCCCAGGAGCTTGAATTGACATAACTTTTTCATCCAAAATCCTTCAAGTGGGATTATGAAGCCATCGGGGCTCCATAGGATTTTTTAGTAATACAAGGGGAGAAATGGGTCTTTAGAAATGCCTAAATCAAAATTTTCTGTCAAATAAATTAAAGTTAAAGCTTGATCTAAAATTGGGACTTTTATAAGTCCATTAAGAGCCATTCAAGGGTGTTTAGAGCAAGGTAAAGTGCAAAACAAAGCAAGGTTTGGGGAGCATGCTTATTGGAGATCAGAGTGCTTTTCGAAGCACCAAGCTCGAGGTTGGAAGAACTATCAACCCCCTCGGTTAATTTCTAGTATAGGCTAAGTGTGATTAGTGGTATTGATTAATTAGGGTCGCATTAGGAATGATATAAATGCAAGAAACCATAATTACTCAAGTTCAAGTGTAAGTTAGGATATTGCTGCAACAAACTCTAAAGAAAAAGGACTTAAGTGGATCGATCACATCTCAAAGTGTGATAAAACTCAAGTATTCATAAAGATTATATTTGTCAAACATGATTACACCAGAGAAATTTATAAAAGAACAAGTAACTGATTCACAAGAATATTGCAATGCAGCTGTAGTTGGGAAAATTGGGACTAGTAGACAAAGCTTATGAATCTTAGATCGGTAGACACCTAGGCAAGGATAGAAAAAACATCAGATTGTCTAAAGCTAGTGTCAATCACACAGCTAGGTCATGGGCACACCAACTTGGTGATTAACCCTATGTGCTAAGTTTGGAAACAAGTGATTCAGAAATGTCTTTTAGCATGGAGAGACCCGTAGGTAGCTCAAACACTACCTATTTATAGACACTAGAAGGTCCCTATAAAATGCAATTGGAATATATAAGGACCAACTGATTAAGTTCTTGCATCTATGAGGATGGGTTGCGACGATCAGTCATCCAACTTAAGAACCCAGATGAACCCTTCAAGCTTGAACAAACTTTGAAGAGGCTTCTTATATTGAGAAGCAAGGAACCATGTATGTGGTCACTAGCTTACTAGATAGGACAAATGCATTTTGGATCAATCATACCAGAGTCTAATATAGGAGAACCTTATCTAGAAAAAGAAGGACAAGAACCTAGAATGCCTCAAGGAAAGTCTATTCTATCTAGGATACTCACACCAAAATGTGTTCCTCATGATAACTCAACCATAGAACCCTTCGTTAACCAAGAAACCAATGCAATTTTTTGGAGGGTTATATTATAAAAATGCAACAATTTAACAAGAGTTCGTATTTACAAATTCAAGGACCTAGAGATCCTTGGAAAGGTAATCTATCTGGATAACACCTCAGAGAGAGTATTCATAGTGACTGATCAAAATAGGCATGTTTACACATGGAAGTGTAAACGAGTATTTCCCTTATATACATCCATTGCCTATGATGATCAGGGAGGTGCAGAATCATCCCATGTCCTAGAAGCACAACACGAACAAGCAAGAGAGAGATCTGAGGTAAGCTTTGCACACACTGTGGGCAGAGATAGATGAGGACTTGAAAGTGGAAGACGTGAAAGAGAAGCACATGAGCATCAAAGAGATGAACATGATTTTCCATTGCCTAGACCTGGAGAGTACCCAAGAACCCTTAGACCCTCTCAAGTGCTCAAGACAATGAAAAACTATTTTGATGGTTGAGAAGATCCTTATGATCATGAGTTTGAATTCAAATAAGTGTTAAGAGCTAAACAGGTCGAGGACTTGTTTACCCAGTTCAAGGCGTTTGGTTTGACCCTCAAGGGTACTATCTTAGCTTGGTTCCAACCCCGAAACATGCAAAATTACCAAAATATAGGTCAATTGCTAGAAGCATTCATTGTAGAATTTTCCAAGCGTGGCATCAGAGATAGCAGATCATCCTTGATCCACAGCTTCAAGCAGACACCCCAAGAAATAGTTCAACTAGCCAGATGCAAATTTAAACAATATGTGGAATGATGTCCCATACTTGAATTAACTACACAAGCAAAACAAGTTTCCCTAAATTAGATGGACTTCTAAGCAGGAAACTTAGATCATATGTATATCTCAAGGATCCAATCACACTAGATCAATTGTTGAGAATGTGTATTTACATAGAAGACAACTTGGATGAAGAGTTAGAATTTTCCAAAATCTATAAGGATTCTAATAGTTCTACTAGTCATAGTTCCAGACCCTCCACTACGATAGATGAGCTAGCTGAGCAGGTTGCCAAGAAGCCAGGAGTTGAAAATTGACACACACCAAGGGTCACCTCATTGAAGCAATGTTATACTTGCGGAGGTGACCACTTGGCTAACGTATGCCGAGTGCAAAACCAGAATGTGAGAGAACTAAATGCTCCTTATTGCACTATTGAAAGAAAATACATGAACCACACGACTCAAGATTTTTGGTACAATAGGGATGCCATCAAACAAACTTATCAGAAACCTTACCAACATGGTAGGTACCAAAATGAATATCAATAGCCGTATTATAGGCCACAATAGCAATATCAACCTCAATACCAATAGCAATACCAGACACCATATAGGCCACAATCCATCCTAGGAAACCAATCACCACCTCATGCCAATGTGATCCCAATTAAGTATGCAGTGGTAGAGGAGAACCCTAATAGAGCATTGGTGTCGATGACCCCTTTGGCTAAGAAAATGAACCTCATGCTTAGAGTTCTGACTACACCCATGAAGATAGTCCAAGAGCTTATTACACAGAGTCACCCGAGCATAGTGAGACTTATCGGCATTACCTATGGAACCAAATTGGAGGCAAGAATACTCCAATGTCATGTATGTGAATCCTAACCCCAACCCCAATTGAGATAAATGAGACCAAAAGCCCATAGAAGACCATGTTTTAGATGTCAAAGTGACCATTTCATTCATGAATATCCCCACCCACCAACTCTGGGACAAGGACAAAACATCACAATACAAGGCTTTTGTCTTGAGTGCGATAAAGAACTGTTAGATATGCTCAATAATCCACCCTCAAGTGACCACAAATAATCGATGGAGCTCTAAGTTGTAAGTCCCCCATTATGAGGAGAAGCCATTGTGAGAGTCTAGACATTTGTGGAACCCTAACTTCTAAGTTAGATGAGGTATATCTATGACCATTGACGGTTATAGATAACCTTTGTGAGCCTAGCCATTAGGTTAGGTAAGGCATAAACTTTTGGGCCATTAGGTTGCCATTCAAGGCAAAAATAAAGGGCTTGTGGCATTCTATGGTTTCCCATAGAACCTTAATGGGGGCAGTGCAGAGGGGGGTTGCCCCCTTCTGCCTATCCCCATAACTCATAGGGCTGAGATGGTAGGACTTCTAGTCATGGAGATATTGTCATAATGTAAATTTATTCGACTATTTTGTATCTCCCGACTATGTTTATCTATACTGACTCCCCTTGTAAAAGCTATATAAGCATGGCCCAAGTTGAGATTTACATAACATTGTGTATTAGTAAGCCCTTTATCTAGAGTCTGTCTAGATCGCCATCTAAGCTCCACATAGGGAGTGCATGGGTGAACAACACCATCATTGTAACTACATTATGCTTGGCAATACGAGAATTTGAGTTCTCTATATCTTAGTCTGCATCTATCTTAGTTTGCAGTTTTTTTCTCTCAACCCTATCCATTGGTCTATTCTTCTATGTTGTTATTTTCTAACATGGTATCAAAGCTCAAGAGGCTCTGAGCAGTGCAAAAGCAAAAACGTAGAGGTTGTAGAGGTTTCAACAGTGGAGCGTAGATAGCAGCAACAATGATGTTGATCATCCCAATGTTGCGGATATGACCAATAGCCTTCACAAAAGGTAAACTTGATGGTACAAACTACACCCTATGGAAGTTTAAAATCACTTGTATCCTTGATTCGTATGAGATTTTGGAGACTATTCTTGGGACTGATCATGAGCCCCAAGAAACACCTGATCCAAATAATCCTGGTTGAATGATTCCTTCTAATGTTGATCTTCTACGTGTTTGGAAACATAGAAATGCAGATGCACTCTGTGCTCTAGTTACAAGTACTACTGATACTGTTTTGACTCTCGTTCAACATACTACCTAGGCATGTGAAGCATGGAACATATTGAGAAATCAATATGAAACTCATAATCAGACATTGATTTCAGAACTTGGAGCATCAGCTAGCAGCAGAAAGGCTTGCAGATGGGGAGACTAGAGAGGTGTTTTTCACTCGCATAAAGAATCTACAAGATCAAATGGTGGGAGTAGGTGTACAAAAGTCAAGTGAGGAGCTAGCTCAGTGTTTTCTTTGAATCTTCCCACCTAAGTTTGATGGTTTGGTAACTGCTCTTAATACTCAAATCAGACCTCAACCACTAACTTTTGAAGAATTCAGTGCCTTACTCATGGAGGAGGAGCTGTGCAAAGCAAGGAGTGGTGACAACAAAGGAAATGCTGCATTCACATCAAATACCCAAAGGAGGAAAAGCGCACTCTTCAAAAGACGGAGACAAAAAGAAGAACGACAAAAAGAAGTTCAAGGGAGAGTGTTTCCATCGCAAGAAGAAAAGACAAAAAATCCAAGGTTGTTGCATCAAGAAGGCAGAAGAGAAGAGTGGCTCTTTGAAAGGTGGCAAGGGCAAGGAGTCTACCAACACAAGTTTCAACCAAAAAGCATCAAATGTATCTTCCTAGGGTACAACAAAGATAACAAGGCTTATAAGCTTTATGACCCTAAGGCTAAGAAGATCATGGTGAGTCACAATGTGATGTTTAAGGAGGAGTAGCCACATGTAATGGAGGAGGAAAAGAGAGCTTCCACTTTATCATCAGGCAAAGAGGCAATCCATTATGAATGTGGCCCAAGAGCTATCCCTTCTACACAAGAGAAGGAAGCATCATCTTCAAAAGATGAGTCTGAAAGTCACCAACCTTTTGTCACCCAAGTGGAAAATCCATTGCCACGTTGGTTGAGGAAGCTATATGATTCTACAAATCCCATCCCACAGTCACTAGAATAGGTTGTAGATGGATTGAGGTGATCATAGAGAATAGAGGAATAGAAACAGGCAAGCATCCAAATTGTAAACAAAGTCTACCGACTGTAGCATTTTCTTGTATACATGAGCTCTCAAGCATGAAGCAAAAGCCATTAGTGGACACACGAGTGTCATAACAACCAACCCAATAAGAGTCAGAAAAAGCATGCAAATCTAGCGGTAGTGATCCGCCCTTGGGATAAAACAACCCAAGTAGCAGAGTACCACTCAAGTAGCAAAAGATGCATTGAACCGCCTACCAATGCTTGACTCCTAGGCAATGCATAAACCTGCTCATATGTGAGACAACAAAGTGAAGATCTGGCCGAGTAATGCATAAGTAAATTAGGCAGCCAACAGTCCGCTGATAGCGAACAACATCAAATGCATCTCCAGCATCATAAAGACTCAATCGTAAACCTGTCTCCATAGGAGTGGCAATAGGTTTACAATCTTCAAGGCCGAAACGCTCTAATAATGTGTCAATATATTTCATTTGGCACAAAGCCATTCCACCATCAATGTGCATAAACTGAATGTCCAAATAATGATGCAAATGCCGCAAATCAGACATCTCAATGAGGCATGCAAATTAGCCTTAAAATCAGCAATATGCCTCTCATGAGGACCAGTGAGCAGCAACATGCCATCAACATAAACCACAATGATCGGAAGTACATCGTTAGCACGCTTAACATATAAGGTGCTTTCAGTTGGAGTATTCTCAAAACATGTGCAATCAGATAGGCATGTATCTTTTCATACCAAGCACGTGGTGCTTGCTTTAAACCATATAATGCCTTCTTTAACCTGCACACAAGGTTTTCATGCCCTTTCTACACAAAGCCACGGGGCTAAAAAAACATACACTTCTTCATGCAAGTCACCATTCAAAAATGTTGTTTTAATGTCCAATTGATGTACATTCCAACCATGATGAGCTGCAAGTGCACAGATGCTATGAATAGTAGTCATTCGGCAAGTAGGAGCAAATGTTTCATCAAAATCAATGCCTTTTTCCTGTGCATAACCCTTTGCAACAAGCCTAGCCTTATACCTGTCAATTGTACCATCAGGTTTACACTTCAGCTTGTATACCCACTTACTGCCAATGGCCTTCTTGCCAAGAGGCAAGTCATATAAAGACCAAGTACCATTCTTCATTATTGCATCATATTTAGATTGCATAGCAGCCATCCAATTTTTTGAATTTTGTGCTTCATCGAACAAAACAAGCTTAGTCTCATCATAAAGACTAGATGCATCCATATCATAGCAATCTGATGCAAAGAGGCACTATGAGAGCCTGATCGAGTACGATATAACAAAGATGCATCTAATTTGCTGTCATGCAAGGTATGCACCAACCATTTGGCATAGTTCTTGCCTGCTTAATATCATCTCTTTCATCAATAAGTGCATCATGTAAATCTGCATCAGAAATGGAATGATCTGCATCATCACATGAAACCTGCAAAGGTTGAGAAGTTGCCTCATTAGGACCAACACTAGACTGTCCACCTGTAAAAAGAGGTAGCAAAGTATCATACATGTCTTTGGAGCTAACAGATGTCTCCTTAGTACATGAAAGCAATGGCTGAATAGCATCTTCCACGAAAACAACATCACAACTAACCAGAATGTGTTTAGTATGTGGATGATACAGACGATAGCCTTTACTTTCAGAACTATACCCAACAAAAATACATTTTACTACTTTATCATCCAATTTTTTGCGATGTCATAAGGGCACTAATGCATATGCCAACCAACCAAAAACATGCAGATGAGCAACAAATGGCTTGCGGTCATGCCAAGCCTCATATGGAGTGATAGACTGCAGCGCTTTAGTGGGACACATGTTAAGTACATATGCTGCACACATGATAGCCTCAAGCCAGAAACTATGTGGTAAAGCCTGACTCTTAACCATACACCTCGCCATCTCCATGAGTGACCTATTCTTTCATTCAGCAACTCCATTCTCTTGAGGTGTATATGGCACTGTACACTGGTGTTTTATCCCACGTTCAGCCAGAAATGCATTAAAATTAGAAGACATATATTCCCCCCCTCGATCAGAATGGAGGGTCCCCATTTTACATGCTGACATATTTTCAGCCAAAACCAAAAACTATTTGAAGCACATGAACACAATGGATATACCCATGCATGCCTGGAAAAATCATCGATGAACGTCACGAAGTAAAGATAATTTTCAAAAGAAGGTGTCTGCATAGGACCACAAACATCACTATGTACAAGCTGCAATTTTTGAGTAGCCCAAACCGAACCATCTTTTGGAAAGGATGAACACTACATTTTGCCCAAAATATAGCCTTCACAAACATGTTTTCCAGGTGCCTCAAGTTTGGGTAAAGAGGATACCATTTCAGATTTCTACAAGCGTAGCAAACTAGCAAAATTTAGATGACCAAAGCGTGCATGCCAAAGCTTTGCATCTGCCATAGCCTAAGAATCATGTACTGCACATGCCAAATCAGCTATAGATCTTTCATAGTCTATGAGCTTATACAGCCTAGGACATAAAATGCAAGGAGCAATAATCACGTCGCCATTTGATAGATCATGAACTTTACACCTGCCATCAACAAATTTCACAACCAAGCCAATCTTGGCTAATGCAGAAACTGATAACAAATTTTTCTTGATCCCTGGCACAAACAAAGCATCTGACAAAGTGAAAGAACTACCATCAGCAGTAGTCAAAATGATCTTACCAACTCCCATAACAGGATAAGAGGAGTTGTTGGTGCATATAACAGTATTCCTTGTAGGGGCATGCTGGAGTGAAGAGAAGAAATTGTGCTGCAAGGTAATATGTTTGGTCGGCCCACTGTCAAAGTACCAAACATTTGAGTCTACTGCAGACATGCACTGCCCATGAGAAGATGGGTCAAAACTACAAACGGTAGTAAACACCCATTCTTCTTCCTGCACAAGATTAGCAGACTTCGTTTTTGGTGTAGAGGCCTCTGCAACAACCATTCTAGCCTCTTTCTTCTTTGCCTCTTTAGCAGTCAGTTTTGGATAGTTATTTATATATGACCATTTCCTTTACAATACTTGTAAAACAATGTCTGCTTTTTTGATTTCTTTTCATCTTTGTCTTCCCTCTTCGATTGTGCAAAACTAGCAAATTTCTTCTTACTAGTTGAAGAGCTCCATTTTCCTTTGCCCTTTTGACTAGCCAGAAAAGCTTGATCTGCAACACACATAATGGACTTGTTCTACCTGGACTGATCCTCCTACAATAAAACAGAGACTAACTTCTCAAAAGACAAGGCATTTTGGATTGCCTTTCATCATCAACTGAAGAGTAGAAGCAAAACTCTGATATGAATCTTTGTTAGAAAAATGTCCATAGAATCACTTTCATTCATGTGCTCACTCTCCAACTGTTTTTGGAGGTAAGCAACATAAGCCTCATTATTAGCTTGGTACAATGTGGTAAGTATATCCCAAGCATCCTTAGCTATTCTGCAAGAGCAAATGTGAGGAATAATGGCACGTTTGACAGACAAATCTATCAATGCATGTGCCTGGGCATCTCTGCTATCCCAACGAATTTGCTCTGCAATAGGTGCAGCAAAAACTGTAGCACGAACAAGAATATGCAGAATATCATCATCTTCGACAGCTTCTACATCAGCTTCAGTACCTATAGTTGAAACAGTTGCAGGTGTGATATGATGTTTTTCAACACCCTGCACAATGTTCCACAGTCCTTTTGCAACCAATACATGTCGCATCATATAAGCCCATAACAGGTAGTTGGTACGATCCAACTTATCCTCAATAGCCAACATACAAAATACATCACTGCTTTCAGCCATGGCCGGTGACTAAAATACCTTGATGCAAAAAATTGATTGTATCTCAAAAAGTTGAACAGAACTGCCCAGACGAATTCTACTAGACCTGTAGCAGACTTCGAGATGCTTATACTGGCCAACCGAAACCGATATATACCTTTGGCACAAAAAGAAGAAATGGCCTGCACAAGCGCTGCGATAGTGTGTTCAGAGGCCAAAACGAGCTCAGATCGTTATTTCGGCACCACAGAGCGAAGATGTTTTGATCTCGAAAACACGTTGAGTATGCTCACCAAAATTTATGCGATTGCGAGACTGCAACTAGAGAGCTGTCGACGATGCCCTATATGAAGCGACAACCTACTCTGATACCAATTGGTGGAGTTAGACATTTATGGAAGCATGCAAACAACATAAGGAAGAAGAAGAAGCTTGGAGCACAACACACAATACTGAATGTATTACTAGAGAATGTACAAAGATAAGTAGCTTGTTAGGGCAATAGGCGTATATACAAGCCGAGGGAAAAAAACCTCCTAAAGAGGGAAAAAAGTGCCCAGGCTGTCCTAGAGTGTTCACACACATCACTACCTAAATATATCACCAAAGACTATGAGCAAGTGATGGCACAAGTGTGTGGGTGTGAAGCACACTAGCATGCACACACATACACACACATGCACACACAAGGCAAGAACAAAGAGAGGAACAAAGGAGTAACTTCCATTACAAAAGAATTCTCATACAAAGCTCAAATCTACAACAAGCTAACCTCAAAAATGAGCTCTCTAGCTCTTTTTATAGTTTTTGACTAGCTTTTGGCCCTGTCCAGACCTAGTCTCTGGCCTAGTTAAAAATTAGGTTCCATGGCTTATTTGAGGGCTCAAACAGAGTCTAAAAATTATGAAAATTGGTATATAGCTACTTCTAATACTCCTCAAGCTCGAGGACTACTCAGTTTGCAAAAAAATGGAGTAGGAATAACAAAAAATGGTATTTACAATGGTGAGAAGTGACTAAAATCACTATTTGGGAAATATTACTTCATGAAAAATTATAGGGCTTATTTGTCGGATCTGTGTTGACTGATTTGCCTACTTGCTCCTTCTCTTTGCTCTGACTCTTGTTGTTGGCTTCATTGTCTTGTAAGTCCTTGAGTACCGTGACTGCTACCAACACCCCCCCTCTCTAGCGTCTGTCGTCCTTGATAGAGCCTTGTTGCTGAGAGTGCTGGATGTAATATTCCACAACGTGAGTGGCAAGCTGATGTTCCTGAATGCGTAGTCCTCTAGCCAAGTCTATCATCATGCGATCCCAATCAATTGGACCTAGGATGTCCGGATGTGGCATATGTAACTGATCTACATGGATGGCTTGTTCCAGCACGAACAGATGTAGCAAATGTGTTGGTCTGGGAATGAAAATTTCAGAATGATATCCCCAAAACCCGGTGGAGAAACATTTCTTCGAAATTCTGCTTGTAGCAAGGAGGTAGGTACTTGATGCATGCGTGTGATGCAAAAAGTATGCTTATGGAGGGGGTCTGGCTCATGTCGTAGACTAAATCCTTGTTACATTTAGAAAATCCAGGGGGAGAGATGTATGGAACCTAGACCTTTTGAAAGGTTTTGAAGACGATTGTCATGAGCTCAAATATTTTCATACACATCTTTGCTACTATATGGAGCACATTCTTTAAGCATGTAGACCAATGTCGAATGGTGGATATCATGTATGCTACAGTTGGCGGCCCTCGAGGTGGAGCAAAATATGGATAGTTGACCCAGGCAGAGCATTCTTTATTGTTGCATACTTTGATTGCAAAAGCTTGCCATGATCTGCGATGGACCATTGGGCAATAACATGGATTATACTTGATATACAGTGGCATGGTGGCCTAGGTGCTCATCATCTCATGGTAGTTAGTTAGTAGCTGTTCACGCCAATTAGGTTGGAAGATCGAGCCAGCACGTGCATCTTTGAGTACGTCATCCGACTCAAATTGAGTGGCAAATGTGGGCTCCTTCCCTGTATGTCTTTTAATTTATGCATTATAGTCATGTAGCAAGACAAAGTAAAGCATGCATTGCGGTTCTGATGTTGTGATCAACTGTTGGTGGGATAGGTGCTGAAACTAAGTAGAGGGTGGCCTTTCATATGGTAAGAGACGTGCTTGTAGTTCTGCCATCTGCTTCGGGAGTGTCTCTAATTCTTTTGTAGATTGTTGCAAGATTACTGGCTCTTGTTGAGCTGTATTGGCACTAGCTAGCTTCTTCTTTAAGTCAGCACATTCGAATTCTAACTTTTCATATGACTCAAAAAAAATTGCATGCTCCTCAAGTAAGATCTGAATGTCTTCAGATGGGACCGCTCTATACTTTGTAGGACTAATGTATGCTCCCGAGGTTCCTTCCATAGCTACTTCAAAATTGTCTTGGCTTTGTTGCTGAAGCCGCTTGTTCTCTTCTAAGGCTGTTGCCATGTGCTTCCATAGTAGCCCGAGATTGCATCTTAGTGTAGTGTTGGATAGCATCTACGCTTGGAGCACATTTTCCAGATCCTTGATTGCTTTATCATCCACCATACATATCTTTGACTCCAATTCGGTGTGAGCCTATTGTAAAGTGGCATGTTCTGCCAATAGTGTTTGGTAAACATCTTCCAAGATGTTGACTCTAGCCTACAGGCACTGAGATTTTGCTTGGAAGGTAGCACTGCGCTCTTCCAATTGGTGGTATTCTTGTTGTAGTTGATGGGCACATTGAAGTAAGGTATTAAATGTACTATTTACATTATGAGATGCAAGTGGAGGAGTTTGGAATGCAGCAGGAGTGGGAATGGGAAGGGGGTTAGTGATTGTTGTGTCTACCAACGAGGTGGTGGATGGTGAGGTGGGGGGTAGGGGAGTGGGTGATGGTGGAATTGTAGGGAGAGGTGTTGTGGGTGGTGAAATGTCCATGGGGTCAGACAATGTGGTGCATGCAGGGGCTACCATGTAAGTGGGTATGGTAGGTGAAGTGAATGTGGTGTCTGTGTAGATTGATGTTGTTATGAGCGTCTATGAACCGTGCATCTGAGACACTGGAGTGTGAATGTACTGTTCCATGAAAGATAGGTATTGGGGTGGGGCAATTGGGGCAAGTGAGGTGTAGGGAGCGGATGGAAAGTATGGGTCATGGGATAGGGGTATGTGCAATGGGGGATAAGCTGGAAAACCAAGGATACCCTTAGTGGGTCGGTGGTTTCCAACCATACTAGGGATTATGGGGTGGCCAATTATGGGTTCGGAGGACAAAAATGGTGGTGTATAGAGGATTGGTGATGGAAGAGAAGAGGGTGTTTGGTGAGGTTGGCTCATGGAAGGAGAAAAATGTGGATGAGGTTGGGGTGTAGGTGATGGTAGTTGACTGCGGTTTGTTCAGTGGTGGGAGGCGGTGGTGGTGGAGAAGGGGGGGGGATGGGGGGTGCGGGGGTGAGATGGGTGATGCCTGTACAAAATTTTGAGTAGTAAGGTCAATGGTTGTGGTTGGGGTAGTTGTGGTTTCGATGGTTATTTCTGGTTCTGCAATGGGTATTCTTGTATTCTTACTTGCACATGCTAATGTGTCGACTCTGTGTTTGTCATACCTAACGGACTAGTGAACTCCTATGTGGATGGCTTCTGGGACTCCTAAGGATTCTGACATTAATTTGAGGGTGGTAATGAAATTTTGGTCCACCCCCTCTTCTACTAGCATTTCTTCAATCAAGGCATGGCCTGATGCAAGGGAGAGTCTGTGCCTTTCTTGCACTGGTTTGATCGTATCGTATAGCCTTTGTAGTTGGGCTATGTATGCAAGCACACCTACAAGTTCTGGCACTTATTGCTGCTCATCTTGATGCCTTTGGTCATGCTCCTCCTCGTCCTCTTCAGACTCTTCATCTTCCTCATAACAGGTACTTGGGAGGTTGTTGCCTACAATTGAACATCTCCCACTTGTTGTTCCTCTTCTGCCTCAAGATTTACTTCTCTTAAGAGCTGTTCGAAGTCTTCATTTGTGAGTTCCTCCAATGGTGCTCCACTGGGAATTTTGAGATCGGTGGGGATGGGAGGAAATATCAAATTAGGGTCGTTTGTGCTGTGTCTTGGAAGTTGTAGTGTGAATGGTCAAACCCTTTAGGGTGGTGGAGTAACATCCGATGTTAGGGTGGCTCCACATGGTTGAGCACAAGGTACTTGCACGGTTCCTCTTATCCTCTTGGAAGGTGGTCTAGTTGATGTTCGCCCTCGAAATTGCTTCACTCTACTCCACATTAGGGCTCTCTGAATGGGAATATCATATGCCAAGCATCTATAAATAATCCTTCTCAATGCACAACTTCCATATAAGACTGATTTGCATGGCCGTGGCCATCGGTTGTGTGCCAGGTGGATTTGATTGATAATCCAATGAGGCAAGTTGATTGTTAAGTTCTGGGTCTCTGCAAGGTACATACTGAAACATATCTTTTTGGGTGGCATGGTAAACTTGTCTTGGGTGGGGAATGCAAAGTGTTTGATGAGGTAGTAGCATCTCATAAGATCTGGCTTTGGAAGCCGAGCATCGAAATATGTGTCTAAACCTGCTTTTCTCCATATAGGGCGTAGCACTTCTGCATTTTGTAGCTTCTCAAATTCGCATGTAAAGAAATGATATTTTCCCCACTTGCCATTGAATTCCAGCTGTGCCTCCCAAAGGAATGATCCTTCTCCAAGAGGTCCTGCAACCTCATTAAACCAGTGGGAAGCTTTACCGATAGGCAAGGTATGTCTAGCTGGGGGGTCCTCTATAGGTATAATCTGAATTGCTTGCAATTCCTCTGGTGTTTCAATTGTTTTTGGCATGATGGGTAAGGTCTCTAAATCAACCACCTGTTGACTTGTTCCTGCTTGGGAGCCGGTTCCTACCACGTCATCCATGTTATGACTATCTATTGAAAAAGGAAGTCACATTAGCATTGTGTCAGAAACATGATAATATCGTGTTCCCTCAACAATACCAACATGCTATTGATGTGGTTAGTGCATTAGTAAGTGAGATGTTTCTCGTGATTTGTGAGCGTGAGCTCGAAAGTTGTCATTTTATCCCTAGATGCATAGTCTGGATGTGCATTGTACTCGGGATGCATCTATTCTAATGTGGATGGATTTACACACGTGGATCGGGTGGTTTGAGACAAGGTTTTATCCTCCAAACTTTTTGTATGTGATTACATTCCTCAAGTTTGATGAACTTTACATATTTTTGAATCATTTCTCCTTGGAGTCGGGCCTTTTTAGGTACCCATTTCCAGACATTCCTAGGCATGATTTCACATGTGGAGTTGTGGCTAGCAGGTGTGTGCCCAGAAGCGTTTGATAAGAGTGTTGATGGATGATGTGTCAAGCTCATATGCTTTTGTGAAGCTACTTGAGCATACAAGCAAGTCTTGGGCACCCAGATTTGTTGTCTATTGGGGTCAGCCTTCATTGACCACTTGGGGACCCAAATGGAAATGGTCCTTTGGGTAGGATCCATGGAACTTTCTTTCTTGGTAGTCCTTGCCCAAGTAGTTGATTTGGTACACCGTGTGGTTACATTCTGTCGATCAGGGGGTTGTTCACCCTTTCGGATCCAAATCTGCTTCACTGTTTGAGTCCTCTTGCTTTGCTGTCTCCTTTCACTATGAGCATACATCATCTGCTTCCTCTACTTCTTGTGCTCCTTTGGTGGTTTTGTCTCCATCTCTTTTGGAGCAGAAGGGAGTTCCACCACATCCATGACTCCTTTGCTGAGAATCTCATTCTTCTACATGATACAGTTTTGGGCAAAAAGAACATTGTTATCTTCATGTCTACTATTGGAAGGACCAAGAGTTGGTGCCTTTCCTAATTGCTTGAGTGCTTGATTTTCTAGCTCAATGGTGATGCGGGTTTGATTCACCCATACCTCAAGAAGTCCACTTCTTAGGTTCAGGTTGACTGCATGATCATAGATCCAATCATGACCCAAGACAAGAGGTTCAGTGAGATCCTCATCTTGACACACTAGCACCTTTACTACCATCCGAATATCTTGAATGTAGAGGGGAAGCTCCACCTCGCCTATGCAAGGGGTTTCCACATCTCCCAATCCTATGAGATATGCTTCTAGAGGATCGATACTTAATTCCATTTTTTGACAGTAAGAATTTCTAACAGCACTAGTGGTTGCACATGATTCAATCAAGGCCTTTACAGTCCTTGCACTATTTCCTTGTCCTAACTCTAAGGTCACAAAAGGACGTCGGTCAATCATTCTATTGAAGTGTACTCGTGATGCTTCACACATGGCCATGTGATATCTCGGAGTATCATAAGCATCTGTTCTAGGCTGATCTATACCCTCTCTCCTTAGTTTCATTCTTCGGATGCGTTCCAAGGCTTCTGCCTGTGCTTCTTCTCGAATTCGTTTTTCTTCCTCTTTGCATTTCTTGGTTGTATTAAGTCAATTTAGCATTTCCTCAGTGAGGGGTTCTTGATATAACTTGACTCGGCATCCACTAATGTAGCTTGGTATGATGTCACCTTCTAGGGTGGCTAATTGGACTGCCCCACTTGTTGATATTTTGTTAATGATCATCATCCCATAGCCACACTTTTCCAACTTTCATGCATGTTGCTTTAAGGTGTACACTAGGACTAAATCTCCCGCTTTTAATCCCTTATCCTTCACATGGGCATCGAAGTATGCCTTTTGTCTTTTCTTAGTGGCATAAATCCCTGCAGTTGCTCTCAGTCTTGTTTCACCTAACCGTTCAAGATCAAAGATCCTCGAAGAGAGTTTATGACCTGTCTACTCATGCTCCTGTGCTACTTTCAGTGTAGGTATCAAGTCCGATGGTAGCACTGCATTTTGGCCAAATACCATCTGAAAGGGTGTGGCTTGGAGCACTATTTTATAGGCAACTCTATATGCCCAAACAACATGGTGTAGCTGTTTGTCCCAATCAGAGTGTTTATTATTCACTTATTTGGTCAGCACATTGCATAGAATCTTATTGGTGCTTTCGGCCTGCCCATTAGCTTGTGGATGATAGAGGGCAGACTTCTTGTGTATCACCAAGAACTCTTGGAGAAGGTTTTCAATGACTTCATTCAAGAAGTGAGTGCCTCCATCACTTACTAGCTCTATAGGTAGCCCATATCTTGTGAACACATTCTCAAATAAGAACTTAGCTGTCGTTTGAGCATTGTTTTTCGTTGTGGCTTTCACTTCTACCCATTTAGTCACATAATATATGGCAACAATGATATACTCTACATGGGAACTCTTGGCTGGGGGATTAATAGGACCTACAAAGTCTATTCCCCACTTAGAGAATGCACGTCCACCCATCATAGGTTTCAGTGACATCTCATCTTTATGTATGGGATATTGAGTTTGCTGACAAATGTCACACCACTTCACATAGGTATGTGCATCCATGTGAAGGGTTGGCCACCATAAGCCTACAAATAGGATTGCCTTAATCACACGGTCCGGTCCAAAGTATCCTCCTACTACACCTTGGTGAGCAGTTTCCAAGATCTTGAGATATTCACTCTCGTGGACACATAACCTTAGGTAACCATCTTTACCACACTTGTATAAGTTATCTCCAATGAGTGAGTGGTCTAGTGATTCCTGTTCTAAGCTCCTTCGTCTAGCCAATGTCATTTCTTGAGGGAATGTTTTTGTCCTCAGAAAGGCTACCAATGGTTCGTTCCAATCTGGCACTAAAGACACCCGATAAAGAGTGGCATGTTCCACTGGAGGTCTAATGCTATAGATTGGGCATTCCTTGCACATCCTATGGACATCTGCTTCCATAGCTGGCCAATGTACCCCTTACCTTTGTAGAGTTTTAAGGGTTCTTTGTTTCGAATGGTGTTGCTGTAATGCATCCACATGTGCTAATTGCAACCACTTCGTGCATTCCTCCTCTTCCACACAACAAGATAATATTCCTTGATCTGTATGCTTGTACATACTCCTTTCCATGATATGGTACTTCTGGGCTTTTACTACCTCCTTATCTTGAGTGTTTATTACTGCGTGTTTAGGCCCGTATGTCAATACTGGCATTGTCTTGGCTCACTGTGGTACAACTTCCAAATTAAACAAGTAAGCATCAGGAAGATCATCTGATACTCCTTGTGGGGCCTCTCCGGATGTGAGCCTCAAGAGATGATCTGCTCTTAAGTGAGTCTCGCCTTTCCTCACCACTACCTCAAAGTCATATTCCATTAGTAAGTGGAACCGTCTTACTAATCTACTTGTATTGCATGGTTTGTTTACCAAGTACAGTAGAGCTTGATGATCAGTAAAATATTTAAACTTATTTGCAAGCAAATAGTGTCTAAACTTTTTAACGACATATACCATGCCTAATCCTTCTCTTTTGATCGTGGTATAGTTTCGTTTAGCTGCATTCAACTGTCTAGTAGCATAGGCTATTGGAAGATCCATATTACCTTCACCAGTAGGTTGTGCAAGTACACATCCAATGGCATAATTGGATGCCTCCACATGGACATGGAATGGCTTGTTCTAATTGGGTGTAGTCAAGATTGGTGCGGAACAAAATCTTCTCTTGAGCTCATTAAGAAAATCCGCACATTCCTTAGTCCACTCAAAGTTTGTCAAAAGGGAGTATAGAGGCTTTGCAATGATAGCGTACATATAAATGACTCGGCGATAGTAGCCACAATGCCCCATGAAAGCCTGTACCTCCTTGACATTCTTTGGCCTAGGTAGCTCTGCAATATCTCTCACTTTCTCCTCGTTCTTTGATATGCCATTGTTTCACACTATGTGTCCTAGAATCTTGCCTTGCTTGACCATGAAAAAACACTTTTTTGGGTTTAAGCAGACTTGGTATTCTCAAAATTTCTCAAAGATAACTCTCAACTCTAGGATATGTGTTTGTCTTATGTTGGAATGAGCACAGAGATCATCAACATAGACTTCCAAATTTTTCCTCAAGAATTCTTTAAACACATGGCACATCAGCCTTTGAAAGGTGGCTGGCGCATTGGTAAGACCAAATGACATTACTCGAAAGGCGAATATGCCCCACTCTGTAGCAAAAGCTATCTTATGCTGATCTTTTGGAGCTATGGCCACTTGATTGTAGCCAGAGAAGCCATCAAGGAAGCTGTAGACTTCCTTACCTGCCACTCTTTCTAAGAGATGTTCAATGATAGGAAGCGGATAGTTGTCTCGAGTAGTGGCTGCATTAACTTTCTTCAAGTTAATGCATACACATAACTTTCCATTCTCCTTGGGCACAACTACAATGGGGGATACCCACTCATTGTGCTCAATTTCATAGATGAATCAAGCTTCAACCAAACGATTTATCTCTTCCTTGATTTTGGTAGCATAATTATCATTGTATGTGTATGTCTTCTGCTTAGAGGGTTTGGCATCTAAGGTCATGGGAATCGTATGTGAGCATATGTCAAGGTCTACACCTTTCAAGTCCTTGTATCTCGAAGCGAATACATCTTTGTATTCTCTTAGCAATGCTATCAACTCTTTCTCCTATTCCTCTCTCAGGTCATGTCCAATGTATGTGCATTTTTCTTCTCCTTCTTCCATGGTTACAACAATTTTCTTGGTGGTTTCTTTGTTATCATAGGTCTCTCTTGCTTGTGCATCATGTTTAGGCATTCTTATCATGACTCTTCTATCTTCTATCTCATACTTCTTGAAATTTTCACGGACCTCAAAAAAGGATTCTTCCTCCTTTGGTGTGACTTCTCTCTTCTTCCTCTTCTTGCCCTCATTCTTAGTGGTTAGTTGTGTGGCTAATCTCACATCCTTCGTAATGTCTTCGTGTATCTGAGGGTGAGCTTCTACTTCGTAGAAATATTACTCATCTGATGCAAAATGTGGGTCCATAATAATTGAATCTACATTGGAGTCACTTGCGTCCTCAAATGTATCAATGCTAGGTTCACATTCTTCAATAACTGAATCACACATGATTGGTTCTATTGTGAAGACTAAAATGTCATAGCCATCCTCATCACAGTGGGGTGTCCATTGTTCTTCATTGATGCCTACATCCATTGTTGCTATAATTTCTGCCCAACCATGAGGTTCAAATTCTTCATTAGGAAATATTACAGGTGCATACGCTGGGTCTTGAATTGATCTATGGGTTTCCTTCACACCTACCTCTCTGGCTTTTTCTCTCTTCTCTTCTTCTGTGGCTACTTTGCACATCCATAAGTGAGTGTCTTCATGCATCCATGAGGATCCTGATCCTATGGAATGCACTGTCTCCGTATCATCTTTAGCTCTATGGATGGGATTCCATTGAATAGGGGGTACGTCTCTATGAGAGTAGTCCTTGAGATTGACTTTGGTTGTAACACCTAAGTATTGCAAGTACAAGAATTGGTTCCCGAATCTTGTACCACTTGCAATTGCCTCATAAATGGTCTTCCCAAAATCATCTCATAAGCCTGATTCTTGCTAAAGTCACATATGGCAAAAGTATGCTCGAACTCAACACCACATATAGTGAGAGTTATTCCTTCTAGCAGTCCTAAGGGTCTTTCTATGTGACCATCGACCATCTGCAATTTCATTCTCATTGACTTGAGTGCTGGCTTGCCCCAACGCTTCCATAGGGATGTGGTAGCAATTGCAACTCCTGCACGTGAGTCCAAAATTGCCTTGGTGGTGTAACCTTGATGAGTAATTGGAAGATAGGTGTTTTCTTCTTCTCCTTCACTCATGCCTCCTATCTTGTCCAAGGGTCTTTATGGCACTATTCTATTAGACCCTACCTGGGAACAAGGTTTTGCTACCTCTGGCACCTAATTGGCTACATGTTTCCAAAATTCTGGCTTAACCTTGAGTAGCTCTTCTAAAGTGAGATTGCACTGCACTTTAATGTTCTTTACTACCTCTGTATTCCTAGGTATGATTGAGTCTTCATTCCTTACCATGACTGTGGGTGCTCTCATACAAGTAGACTTTGCTTCCCATGGGCCGGTGAAATAGGGTAGTTCATGTAAGGAATTAGACCTGAGGTCTAATCTCTCATGAGATATGGGCACTCTCTTGCTCTCCATAAATGGAAGGAATGTCTTGTGGGAATTGATCGTGCACGTCATCCACAAGTTTAATTGGAGGAGGATTTTTACTTTTCACCCATTTCTCTTCTTGAATCTCTCTCAGAAATTCTGGGGAATATCGATTCATAGAAGAAGATGTGTCTGGTTCTATGGAGTTAGGCACATAAGCTTCCTGGGCACGAAAGCTCATTCTTCCACTTGCCTTGTCCTTACCTTGAGAGGCAGAGTCCTTTTCAGATGTTACAATTAGCCTCTCCAATCTTTCTAGCAGTCTGTTGGGTTGTAGGGTATGCACACTGTTGAAGAGCAAAGAGAGCACAAGGCAGAGAAAAAGAAGGGCCCCAAAATTTTTCCGATTTGGACACCTTATTTTTGTATCATAATCATTCTGTAATATATTTTCCATTGTAAATGCACTAGAGGAGTCCTCTAGATGCATCCCCACAGAAGATTAGTAGCTTACCCATGTAAATTAGTAGGAAATTAACTTTTTAGTGAATAAAGTGCCGGTCTCGTGTGTGAAAGGACCATTTTTAGGGCACATGTATATAAGTCAATTTATGACTCTTTGTAAAGACTTTTTGCCATTGTGAGAATCAAGAGCACAGAATTTCGAATTTGTGTCTTCTCCTCTCTGTATCTTCTTCTTTGTGAGCTTGTATGCATGTGTGTTGCTTGGAAAGAGTGTTAGGAAGTGTTGTCTATCCATGAAAGTGTTTGTTTGCTGTGGTTAAGGTGTGTATGAAGTGTAGGAAGTGCTGAAGTGTAGGAAGGTCATTCCCATGACTCAGTATTTTGCTCATAACTTGAAGTAGAAGCGTCAAAATTGAGTGAAAATACTGCCATTGGATGCGTCTTCTTAAAAGCTTCGAAACGCATATGGTGTTTGCTATATTTGGAGCCGGAGTGGAGAGAAAAGCTCAATTTACTGTTGGCTGCTGCACCAAGTATCGCGACACCCTGACTGACAGTTGAACCTTGTTTGGTTTAGTCTTTTCCTTGTTGGCACTCTTTGAGTAACTCATTTGCATTGATCGTCATTTGAATGCATGTCTTCATACACTCAGCTAGGTTTTGATACTCATCGAATTGATAATTAAATCGTGAATCCCCACTATATGCACTTGAGGGGGATTGAGGTATAGTCTCTTTCTCCACAAGTCCCTAAGTTGGTTCTTAGACACACGTTTTTTGGCGCCGTTGCCGGGGAATGTCGAATCAAACCGAGGCATTCGTGTGATGGTAAGTAGCTTTTTGCATTGAAGCGAAAGGAGGAGTAGTGATTTTCTCTTCTTTGGTAAGTCACATTCATCCGCACTTACTACTTCTCACTCTTGAAGTGTGTGTAGTGAGTTATTAGTCTAGGGAAGTGAGTGGAGTGAGTAGAGTAGGAGGAGTAAGGGAGTAGGTTAAGTAATTAGAGTAGCTTTCAGTCTTTGTCTTGTTGTTTTTTTCAGTGAGTAGGAAAATTCAAAAGTATAAAAGCCAAAAAATGTCATTTTGTAAGTCACTTATCTCTTGAACAAGTATCATGAGGGGCTGCTGCCGAGTATCGTGAGCGAATTCCGGGCTGTTTGAGCTGCGCAGAGCAAGTCAGTGTGGTTAAAGGGTTGAGGGAGAGTACCTAAGGTAAGCACATATATCATTCTCTCATCCTTATCACATAAATTAAGCATTTCAAAAAAAACGATCTGCGTGAAGTATCGTGAAGGCACACCGGGGTAGAGAAGAAGTATTCTTCTGATTCAGGCTAAGAGGGGAGGGTAAATGTACTCTAAGAACATGTGTATGAACCCAGAATAAAAAAAAACACTGGCAAAAAACTGAAAAGTGTTAAGTATCGTGTTCTCCCGCGGTCGAGTATCACGATACCTGACAAGTATCGTGATCTCCTGTGGTTGAGTATCGCGATACTTCCCAAGGATCGAGTATCGTGTGATCCCTGATCGCGATACTTCCCAAGTATCAAGTATCGTGTGATCCTTGATCGCGATACTTCCCAAGTATCGAGTATCGTGTGATCCCTGATCGCGATACTTCCCAAGTATCGAGTATCGTGTGATCGCGATACTTCCCAAGTATCGAGTATCGTGTGTTTTCTCAAGTATCGTATATCGACTATCGTGATTAATCAAGTATCGAATATCGTCTCCCGTGAAGTATCGTGTATCGTGTCTGGGAGATATCGTGTATCGTCTGAGTCAAAGGTCGAGTATCGTGAACTTTTTTGGAGGTCAAGTATCGTGACTTGAGGACTCACAGTTAGTCTTGTCCCCACCAAATTTTTTTAGAATTCTGACCCATAGTGAAGAGCTCTAGAAGCCAGAGGTTGGCAAAGGCTGATCAGAGCTTTTAAGTGGATGAACCTGAGATCTGGGAGAACCCTAGGAAGCCGAAGAAGTGTGATCTCTTCTGTAGGAAGTGTAGCCAAACCAAGTAGCCGTTCACATTATTTTGAAACCTCTAGTGAGTCAGAGGAAGAAATTCCTATGGCTTCAGAGGATATGCAAAACACTGTACCAATGATTGGCATGATGTCAATTATTGAGGGAGAATATCGGACATCTTTAGAATATGTGACCACCAATCAACATGAGATACCTGTCTACCTAGATGGTCTAAACAGATCGGTGGCCAGACTAAAGAAAGCTTCAGATGCTTACATAGTGCCTAGGCCAGCAGTTAAGTATGCAAGAGGATTGTATATGGATAAAAGGGATATCCAATATGTTGTTACAGAACATCCTGAAAATATCAATGAACTTGGGGAAGAAAACACTGCTCCAAACCTTAATGAAGACGGAATTGAAGAGCAAGTGACCACACCTAGAGGGAGATCTATTGTTGTTAGGGTTTGGAGAGGAGACTTGGTTCCCCAAGATGACTCCTTAATGGATGTGTATTTGATCAATGGAATGGAGCATCTCCTTAGAGCCCACTCTTCAATATGGGAAGCAACCCCTAATCCAGCTATTGTCTATGAGTTACAAGATCCTGACTTCCCCACCATCATCACGTATTTGGACAAAAACCTGAGAAGGTATTGGCCCCTAACAGATTTAGAGAGAGCCGGGTTGAAATATCAGAACATTCCAGTGTTTCCCCAGAGGGATCAAGCCACTACTTCACGAAACCAACATGGAACCTCTCAGAATAATTCCTTTCAACAGTCAGGACAAACGCAACAAACTCAAATCCCGGTTAGACCACATGTGCAGTTTGCTATGCCTGCAAATAACCCTAATTATCAGCCTCAGCCACCTGTGGATCCAAGAAATGGAATTCCTACCCCAGTTAGACCACCTGTAGCAAGAGGACCTGGTATACCCATTGGAAGACCAGTTTTCCCTGTAATGCCTAGACCGCCTGAAGCAGGAAGAAGATTAAGGCCAATTCAAGTGGCCAAATGCATGAGAAATCACTATGATGGCTCTAGTGAACCTTACAATCATATAGCTGAATTCAAGCAAGTAATCGGAGCCGAACAAGTAGAAGATTTTTTGATCCAATATGAGTCTTTTGGTCTAACTTTGAAAGACACAGCTTTAGCTTGGTTCCAGCCATTAGATCCTAACAATTTTCAAAATATGGAACAAGTCAATCAAGAAATGATTGAGGAATTCACTAAGTCTGGAATTAAAAACAACTCGTCATCATTAATTCATAGCTTTAAGCAAATCGGTGAGATTGGCAGCAAGAAGATTCAAACAATATGTGGATAGATGCCCTATTGAAGAGAGACCCACTCAAAACAAGATGGTGTCATTGTTCCTGGAAGGATTATTGAACGGATCATTAAGATCTCTGGTGTATGTGAAAAGAGTTCAAACTTTGCAAGAATGTATGAAAGAATGTATTGACCTAGAAGACAATCTAGCCGAGGACCTGAAAATACCTCAAGGTAGCGTGAAAAGTGAAGATTCCGTCAGCAGTACATCAAACCCTAAGAACAATGTAGAGGAAATAGCCGACTTAGTAGCAAGGAAGTTGAACGTTCAAGGACAAAGGAACTACCCCAACAACCCAATGAGAGTGCCCATGCTTAGAAGATGTATGCATTGTGGAGGTGATCATCCTTCTCATTTGTGCACTAGGGAAATAGTCCCACCACCTACCTATGCTTACAATAGACCACCCGTTCCAGGCCCTTTACAATATTGCAGCATAGAACAAAAATACACAAATCACAGCTCGGAAAATTGTCCTTACAATAGGCAATCAAGACCTGCACAACCTGTCATGAGACCTTATGGATACCCTCAGAGAGAACTAGGAGGAGAAGCCTTCAGATATCCCACATATCAGCAGCAGGCACCTGTACCATGACCATATGCTTATCAAGGTTACAATCAACCACAACCGGTGTTAGGACAACAACCACCCCATCCTCAGAATGTTATCCCAGTGAAAATGGCTCAACCTGAAGAAAACCTAGAGAGAGCAATAGTCCCAGCCACACCATTGCCTAGTAATGAACCATATGACTCATCTTATGACCATAGTCAAGGAAACTATCCCAGTTATGAGAGCTCTATGATAGAATATGGACAAATGTACGAACCATATGCCTATGGCATGGAAGTGTAGGATAGTCCCTATGGATATGAGCAGGACTATGTGTCATTGGTGTACACAACCCCTAGGGCATCCATACCCCCCCGACCCATGAACAGACCGCCTGTACCTAGAGGACCATGTTATAGATGCGGAGGTGATCATTATATCAGAGAATGTACATTACCAAACCCACCACCACCACAGCGAGTCTGGGAAGGATACTGTAGTGATTGTGGTAAGGAACACCTTTTCAGAGATTGCCCCAAGAACCCCAACAAAGTTAACTCTAACATGCAGATTAATGTGATAGAAGTGATAGAATCATCAGGAAGTGATAAGGAGTACACTGTACCATTGAAAGCAATAACTAGAGCCAAAGCTAGAGAGACCCCAGACAAAACTGAAGAAAATGATCGAGGTGACAGAGAAGTGAACATACCTACACCTCAAATAGTTGAAGACTCAGAAAAGCCTGAGAAAATTGCTGTAAGCAAACGAACAAAAAGATGGAAGAACCATAGAGATCGGATAAAGGAAAAGAAATTACTAAAAAAGAAGGAAAATGAGAAGAGCCAACAAAATCTAAAAGAGAAACAAGAAGAGGAAGAAGAAAATCGGAAAGGAAAGTCAAAAAAAGAAGAGGTAGGATCAGTTTTAGCAAATCCCATGCCTGAAGAATTAGCCATGTGGATTCAGGCGTACAAGGCACGAATAAGAGAAGGGCCTACCATCGAACAACATGAAAGAGAATATCCTAGAGGTGACCTAGAGAAGGAAAGGTTGGAGATATGCAAAAAATTAATTGAAGTGGCTCAACATACCTTAGAAAAACCTGTCCTTTGACTACCTAGTTCACGAATTCCTGAAAAAGAATTCCAAGAGTGTGTCATCCCTAAGGATCCCGAGAAAACTGAAGCAGGTGAGACACATAATGGGAAGTATTGTGAGGATACAAGGGAAGGCTCCATTGTTCCCGAGGTAGAAGGGGAATGGCCTAAAGATTTATGGGCAAGAGTCCAAGAAGACCGGTGGAAGAAAGTGGAAGGAATAGACCCAACCTTTGAGGAGCTAGAAGCAGAAGGGGAAATTGAAGACTCCATACCTGAACTAAATTCAGAAGAAATAATACCAATTGATCCAAGTAACAAAGAAAATGATAGTGTAAAGGTTTTACCAAATTACACAGGAGAGTACGAACATAATTCAGAATTATACCGCATTCCCTCAATGAGAAAAAAAGAACTGAACCCATCTGTCCAAACATCGGATATCATACAACACCTTAGAAAGGTAAAAATCCCTTGCACTCTGACATTGGAAGAACTGTTAAAGGTCAAACCACATTTGAAGGAGAAATAAAGTAGTCAATTGGAGATCAAGGCGGAAGAGAAGGAGATGCCTGATGAAGTGAACACAGTAAAAATCCCAGTCCATAAGGTTGGAGATTTTAGTGAGGGAGATGAAGGAAACACGTGCCTTCCAATTACCTATAGAGGTTACACAACTAAAGCCATCTTAGATTCTGGAGCTGGAGTATTGCTACTAGAGAAATCTGGGAGAAATGGGGAAAACCAGCTCTAAGACCAACACGCATGAAGATACAAATGGCAGATGGACACACTAAAAGACCCTTGGGATTGTTGGAATGGGTAGTTTTTACCACTTGCGGAGTTGAGTTCGAACACACCTTAGTGATTTGTCAATTTGAAAGGCCTAGCAATTATGAAATGATACTTGGAAGACCTTTCATGAGACAACTAAAGGTAGTGCAAGATTGGGGAAAAGACGTTGTATACCTACAACATGAAGGAACCACCACAAGAAGAAATCTCCACGCATATACATATCAAGATGTCCCTCCCTTACAATGGAATCAGATTCATAACGAGGAAGATAATCAGTCCATTCATAGTATAGGTTCAAGTGACCAGTCGTGGATGAATGAAGACACTCATCTATGGATATGCCAAACTACGAAAAAGGAAGAAGATAGGAGGAAAGGATGGCAGCAAAAGCAAGGAGTTGCTAGATCAGTACAAGATCCAGCCTATATGCCTCAAATATTCCTAGATGAAGAATTTGAACCTCATGCTTGGATGGAGATTTTAGCTACTCTCGATGTGTGTGTAAACGAAGAAGTGATAACCATAAATGAATGCATTGATGAGGAAGGATATGACGTTAGTCTATATGTGGTAGTTCTTCAAGAGGCTGAAGAAGGGGAAGTGATAGAAAAGGAATGGAAGGAGGATTACGAGAGCATTGAAATGGAGCAAGAGCGAATGGAAATAGAAAGTGGAAATCTAGAAGTAAGTGCCATAACTAATGAAATAAATCAAGAACCAACACAGGAAGAGGAGTTTGGATTAGAAAAAGCAAAAATTGACGAAGAAAACAAGCCTCAAGACCAATTTGAAGTGCCCGCCCACTTCAAAAAATATGAAGTAGAAGAGAGAAGAATTGCTATTCAAATGCCGAAACGAGAAGCACAGTCAGGAATAGCATATGACAACAAAGAGCAGACCAAGAAAATAGTAGTAACCCTAGAGGAAGGAGAAGAACGATGTACTTTTATAGGATAGGTGGTCTCAATGGAGGAAGAACAAGAGTTAATACGACTCATAAGGGAATACAGGGATGTCTTTGCCTGGACATAGAAGGATTTGAAAGGAGTAGACCCTTCTATATGTGCACATAGAATCCCTATGACATCTGAAGCTAAACCTTCCAAACAAAGACCATACACATATAACAATGTTTACTCAGCAAAGATAAAGGAAGAGATAGATAAGTTGTTAGATGCTGGGTTCATATATGAGATTGAACACACGGAATGGGTCTCACCTTTGGTCTTCGTACCAAAAAAGAATGGTAAGTTAAGAGTATGCATAAATCTGAAAGAAGTAAATGCTGCTACCATAAGAGACAGTTACCCATTACCCATCACGGATCATCTGTTGGAAAGAGTGGCAGGGAAAGAAGTTTACAGTTTTTTGGACGGCTTTTCAGGTTATAATCAGGTAGCCATTGCTCCTGAGGACCAGCATATAACAGCCTTTGCAACTGAATGGGGAGTGTACGCCTTTAGGGTTATGCCTTTCGGCCTAACCAATGCCCCAACCACTTTCCAAAGATTGATGTGCCATGTATTCAAGGAGTTCCTGACAAAGAGTATGGAGGTATACGTGGATGATTTATGCGCTTACTCAGCTATACGATCAGAGCATATCCCTGAACTAGAAAAGATCTTTGCCAAATGTCGACAATATAGAGTATGCCTCAACCCAGAAAAATGTGTCTTCATGGTTCGACAAGGAAAAATATTAAGACATATTGTCTATAAAAACAAAATTTCAACTGATGAAGACAAAATCAAAGTGATTTTGGATTTGCCAAGACCAAAAACTGCGAAGGAAGTCCAAGCATTTATGGGACATTGCGGATACTATCGAAGATTTATACATATGTATGCCATAATTTCTAGACCTCTTTATGCACTATTGTCTCAATTTAATTGGACAGAAGAATGTGAAAAGGCCTTTAACGAATTAAAGAGTTGATTGAGTTCAGCACCAATCCTTCGAGTACCTAATTGGAACAAACCCTTTCACATTCACGTAGATGCTTCCAAGTTTGCCATTGGTTGCATCCTAGCTCAACCCGCAGATACAGGAAAGTTAGATCACCCTATAGCCTATGCCAGTAGACAGTTGAATCAAGCAGAACGCAATTATACCATGACTAAAAGAGAAGGCCTAGGAATGGTGTATGCAGTAAAGAAGTTTCAACACTACTTATTGGCAAACAAATTCAAATTCTTCATTGATCATCAAGCCCTACTGTACTTAGTCAATAAGCCGTGTAATACAGGACAACTAGTATGATGGTTTCTATTGTTGATGGAATTTGATTTTGAGGTAGTAGTAAAGAAAGGGAATACCCACATAAGAGCAGATCACTTATCAAGGATGACACATGGTGAACCACCCATAGGAGTACCAGATGATCTGCCAGATACGTACCTTTTTAATCTCGAAGTATATCCCCAATGGGCAGAAAAGTTGATCCCAATACTCACTCATGGACCTAAAGATGGGATCACACCAAACCGAACCCAAGACCTATGGAAGGCTAAAAACCTTCATATCATTGCTGGAAGTCTGTATCTTCAAGACTCAAGTGGATTACTCATGAGATGCGTAGAAGAAGAGGAACAAGAAATGTGGCTTCAAAAAGCACATGTAAATCAATGGAAAACTCATCTAAATGCGAACGGAACATGGCAAACACTAAGGAGATTGGGCATATATTGGCCAACCATGCAGAGGGATGCGCATAATTATGTATCAGCCTGCCCAACCTGTCAAGAACGGAATCCAGAAGAGAACTCCACTCTATGCTACTCCCCTGTAGCACCAAGATGGAGCATGCCTTTGGTGAAGTTCTTAAAGACCCAAGAGTACCCAGAAGGAGCCACTTTAGCAAGAAAACGAGCATTAGTAGAACAAAGCAAGGACTATGCTCTTATAGGAAAACAACTCTTTAAACGAGGAAGAGATAGTCATTTGCGAGGGTGCATTCATGAAGACAAGTATCTTGCTGTTTTAGAGATGGCACATACAAGAGCTGCAGGAGGACATTTCTCTGCAGATAAAACAACAAAAATGATTCTCTTTGCTGGAATGTGGTGGCCAACTCTACATCAAGATGCAACAACATATGTGCAAAGATGTGATACATGTCAACGAACGAAATATCCAATTAGAAGAGATGAAATGCCTCTGAAACCCATGATGAGTGCAAGAGCTTTCACAAAATGGGGAATAGACTTCATAGGACCTATTAACCCCCGAGCTAAAGGATCCCACGCTGAGTATATAATTGTAGCCACAGACTATCTGACCAAATGGGTTGAAGCCAAAGCTACCAAGAAAAACGATGCAAGGACTACGGCCAAGTTTCTCTTCGAGAACGTTTTCACTAGATTTGGACTACCAATAGAAATTGTAAGTGATAGAGGCACACACTTTGTGAATGAGGTTATAGAAGCCTTACTGAATGAATTCTTGGTAATTCATAAGAAATCAGCCCCTTATCACCCACAAGCCAATGGACAAGCCGAAAGTTCAAATAAAATCTTATGCACAGTTCTCACTAAAATTGTGAACAATGGTAGATCTGATTGGGATAAACAATTACATCACGCTTTATGGGCATTCAGAGTAGCTTACAAGACCGCCATAGGAACTACTCCTTTTAACTTAGTGTATGGACAAAATGCTATTTTGCCAATTGATTTCTTAATACCCACTCTCAGAGTAGCCAGACAGGAAGCACTAGAACGAATCAAGAAACGGAAAGAGTGGATGAGAGAGAGAGATGAGAGATATCGCTTAGGAAAGGAACTCATCCCAATGGCTAATTTTAGAGCCACTAAAAACCTAGGTCAACAAAGGACACAACCATATTTGAATTTGGGAGCCGGAAAAACGGAATACCACTTAGCGGATGCTCTCATTGACACAGGAGCCGCTATAAGCTGTATCAAATTTTCATTGACTCAAAAACTCAAGGAGGAATTATGTCTATCAAAGGCACAGCTGATTGGAATAGGAGGAAAGATCACCAAGTGTATAAGAGAGATTATCTTACGTCTACACTTAGGAAACAACACAATGGAACAAAAACTCTTAGTATGTCACGATAATGACTTATTCGAAGACCTAGTGTTAGGTCAAGACTGGATATATGAATATGAAGTAACTATTCAATTGGCCTTAGGATACATCTCGGCCAAGATAGGACATCGTGAAGTATTCAACATGCTAGACGAACGACCAATCAAAGCTGCAAGTATAGAACCGAAAACTCATCCAAATGAACACAGTGATGAATGCATGTTCACTAGCACTATGGAAACCCCTTCATCGAGTACTTCATGAGAGGATACACTGAATTCTACTTGCACACCATCTTCTGATCTAGCAAGTCACAAGAGTATCATTCTATCTGAAAACAACCTTAGCGAAGAACCACGCACAAGAGAGACTAGTTCTCCAGGTAATCACAAGTCTGCACCTATTAGAATATGCCCCATTCCTTACACTAGACAGGCTTGGATAAGGAAGGACCAAATGGCTACATATCTTCAACAGAAGAACTACTTGCTACAGCAGAAGAACCCGCAGAACCAGTATGTAAATTGCTCTAGATATTCACAAAGAATTGCTAAAGTATGGATTCCGAAAAAGGTGATAGCCGCTCAGCCGGCCCGCACACAAATATGGATTCCCAAGTCATGTACTCAAATGACAATCATCAAAAAGGACAAACCAATGAACAAGGAAAATCAGTATGATCTAAAGGCAAAACGACAGAAGCTAAACTGCTACAGGATAGAGCAAGAGTCTACATACAATTCACACATCATTCCAAGATTCAAAAAGTAGACAAAGCAGAAGCACCAAATGAGAAGCATCACATTCACCAGGAAGGTTGGGAACACGATTTCTCTCAACAGAATAAAGCAGATTTGGATGCCGAAAGACAAGACAAGTTGTATACATCTACCAAATAATTCGAGTTGCACGCATTTGGAGTTACCAAAATCCAAAGTATGCATAATAGGGCCACATTACAAGGCCAAGCATTCGGCACGTTATTCTTATATTTCAGGACAGTGAAGCACATTTTCCTCTTGGGAAATAGGAGAGCACTTGTACATAATCTAAAGAAAATTACTAAAAAATTAATAATCGCTTCGGCTATGACCTAACTTTTCTGTTTTTCTTTCAGACAAAAACATAAAAATATCTAAAAGTATGAAAAATCCCAGGTATTACCTTTCTCACACCCACGGGGAAGGGACGACACCATTCACGTGGAGCACTGCCAATCTTATGAAAGAAAAAGGAAGGAGGATTTTTTATACTATCTTGCCACTAATTCATACTCTATATTGAGTGCAGATGGCATCTACTAATTCTGAAGCGATGCAAGAGGAAGAGGTCCAACTTCTTCCATTGGAATCAATAACAAAAGCAAGAGGCCATTGGTTTCTGGATGACCAACCAGTATCAGATCTCATTTTCATGGCCACTATCAAAATCATGGACAGGGATCACTACTTCCCTATCATGTCGCAAGATTTCAAGACTATCGTACAAGGATTACCGCGCATGACAGATGTCTGGACACAAGCAGGAATGGATGCGTTTCTCAGACTACCCATTTATCTACCAGATTTCTAGAGATGTACGCAAGTAATGAATACGCTTTAGCCTGCATCGAATAAGATATCAGTCCTAGAGGCATGAGTATTGGATAAAGTTGGTGCCTGGAAGATAATTCAATTCACTCATGAGCTGATTAACAAGGCTTTTGGATGGAATCAAGAGGGAATCACGAATGTCAAAGATGAATGTCATGATCCGAAAAAGCGATCCTTTTTGGAAATCAACAGAACTGATATTGAAGAGGCTGTTCGCTTAGTGCACTAGCACTTTTGTTTTCCAAGTATGCATAGATATACAACACCTCAAAAGATCGTGGTGCAAGTGCTCTCACATGCTATGAGGCAACTTGGAAATCAAGTCAACATGACTCCATATGTCCAAGAACGCCTATTTGAAGCAAAGAAGAAGTGGGGTCAGAAAAAATTTCTGATGGTAGTTCGGCCTTGACCCTACTTATTTATGAGGCACTGGATATGAAGAACTATTTGCGCTTGATGCCCACCTCAACTGAGATGGCCAAATATGTAAAGTCAGCAACTGTTCCAAAGAAAAAGAAAACGGTCATCGCTGTTGAAGAAGTAGGAACCAGCTCAAAGACACCTATGAGAGGAACAAAGCGCCTTAGGGAGGAAGAAGCCCAGGCTACACCCCAATCAAAGAGGACACACACATTGCCAAAGATTCCTGGGACCCAACAACCAATTACTAAGAGAGATCTCTCTGCAGCCCTGGAAGAAACGCACCAGTATATGCGGGGGCAAGTAAATTTGAATATTCAAGGTCACCATTATAGACAGGCAAGCCAGGAAAAGAAACAGAAGGATAAAGCAACTCATCAAGTACCTTCCAGATACAAAGAAATAGGGTTGGAGGAATCAAGCTCTAATGAGGAATCAAGCCCTGAGAAGGACACCCTGGATACGGATATACAAACAGAAACACACAATGAGGATTGGACAGAGATCAATCAAGTCGAAGTCACACCTGACAACCAACAGACACAAGTAAAGAACATAGAAGAATCCACTGGGATAGTGCACGTAATTCAATTGAATGAAACATCAAGGGTCAGCATCAAAGAAGCTCCAATAACTAATACAGATGCCAAACCACCTATCAAAGAGGAAATACAAACTCCAGTGAACGCGGACTCAGGACTACTACAAAACAAAGAGCCAACTGTGATTGAAGTGCCAAATGATACACCTCAAGGCAAGATTGACCACATGGAGGCTGAGCCAAGGATCCAACTTCATATTAGGTAGCCCCATGACACTACATTACACGTGGCACAAGGGAAAGATGTAACAACATGAGCAAAACCTAATATTCCTACCACATGGTTAAATGTGGATGTTACTCACTTAAAACCTGTTGTCAAGCAAATGATCCAGACGGCCATGGATACACAACAACAGATGATGGATACAGATGCAGATTACGACAAGACCATGAGGGAAAAGAATCAGTTTCAAATTATGAGTGAACAACTATCTGCACAACTCATCCAGGCCCAAAAAGAAATTGCAACCAAAGAAACGGAGTTGCACGCGGTCAAAACACAATGTGATACATTGATGAACCAGCATCATCAGCTACAAACACAATTGACGGAATTACAAAGACAGCATGAAGCCAGCGAAGCAGATAAGGAGAGGATAAAAGCTAGAAGCAACTTGCTCGAAACACAATTGAAAGTATACATGGAAGAAAACGATAATTTACGAAACCAAAATAAAGAACTGATGAAGTCATTGCTATATGACCAACCTATAGAAAAACAAGAGACAACAAATATTGACCAAAATGAAGTAAGCGCTCAAATTGAGAAATATGCAGATTTGCTGAAACAAGAACAAGCATTGAGAGAAGAATGGGAACGTAAGTACACTCAAGAAACATATGAGCTAAAAAAGCAGTTGAATACAGCCCATGGAAAACTTGTAGCGAGTTATAGTGAAAATATGGATCATGTAGCAGAGATTGGTAACGAGTTACTAGCTACCAAGGAAGCACTACGGGAAGCAATGCAAGAAGTAAAAGAGAAGACTGAGCGCTTAGCCCAATTAGAGACCAAAGCAGAAGAGAAAGCATCAATTGGGACACCAGTAGAGCCGACAAAAGAAAATCCTACTGACGAGGTAGAGGTACGTCCTCTATCTCCCCCGATTTATAATTCTCCAATAAAAGAGCAGATGGCAGAACCACATGATGATCATCCAATGCCATACACTGTAGAAATAGGTCAAAGGGAACGAGCACTATTGGTGTCCCGGTTGATAGAAAATTTTGAAAATGAAGTCATCAAAGTTATGAAAGAAGCAAAGATTAAAGGTAAAGATTTGGAGACGATCATGAAGCCTTTCAATATTCCTTATGGATTATTGAAAGAGAAAACTAGACAATACATAAAGAGAATCACACAGAAAAATCTAGACGAACAATTGCAGTTCAAAAATGACACGTTCAACTATACACAAGAAGAATTTGAAGCAGCACAGCCTGTTTGGAGAAGAAAATTTTTGGAGAAACATCCTACATTACGGGTGCACTGGCAAGCAGCACCATACTTATTACAGGTAAATTCATCTTTTTGTCCAACACCTCGTAGAAGAGAAGGCAGAAAATTTTTGGATATGCAACAGACTGGTATGATCAATAAACAGTGGCTAAACTATCCTTTACTTCCAAGTCCACCGCATAACTATCTACCTACGGAGGATTACATGATCAAAACCATTGAATTTTGGCTGCAAAATTATGCAACAATACCCGATTTAACTATCAAGATGACCAATAAAATACTCAGTATGATACTTACAGTGTTAAAGGTCTTCAAACATGCGGCATATACATTTTTGAACTTCATTGGCATTAATCAAGACACATATATTCTTGTTTTTGACTTGTCTGTTATGCCTAGCCGACCGACAATAATGGCATATTATTCTAGGTTGATGTTTTTGCCGAGTACATACATGCAAACATTCGAAGAAGCCTTTTTCACAGGATTTTTTGAAATTGACTCAGAAATTTTCTTAAAAATGTCATCCAATTTGAATGCCAGATTAGTGGCATATGAATTAAGCTTCTTCGCCGATCATAGACAGCCGCCACATGATGGTGTGAAAGCAGAACAGTGGAAGCAACTCATGATACGTGAAGCCAATCTGCTTAATGAAATAGAGCAAAAAGTGTACAGAACATACTCCTGTAGACTTCCAAAGCCTATCGGGGACGATAGAGTTAAGGAGGGGGGTAGTGTTGCGAGAGAATCAAGCAAAAAGAAGAAAAGAAGAAGACAATGAAAGAAGCTTCACTGAAAAGATCATATTCGAAGATACATCTCTGCAAGAAGCCCCGCAGGGGCGCAACACCCATCTCTGCACAGAGCCCCGCAGGGGCACACATCAAGGAAAAGCACGTAGGTGGAAGGAGGAACCAGGGCCAGTAAAGTATCCATGAAGAAGTGCAAGAAGATATCCAGCGATTCCGAAACCACAAGAGGGTGCTTCAACCTCTTGATCTTTGGAAGGTCCAGATCGAAGGCTGAAGGATCACATCCTCATACCTTCCACTGGTGACGTGCGTGGCAACCCGACTTATTAGGCAAGACAAATGCATCAGGCCCAGAGGATGTAAAACAAGAATCAAGAAGAGGCCATCAAAACTGAACACCTGTTTAACAAACAGGCAGAACTGACCAAGGGTTGCGGGCGATGAAAAGAAAAGAACAGGCAGTACAAATGCATCAGGTCGAGAGGATGTAAAAGAAAAAATCAAGAATAGGGCCATTAAAACGGAACGCCAGTCCAACCAGTAGGCAGAACTGACCAAGGGATGCGTGCGGACAACAAGGGAAAGACAAGAAGTAAAGCCTATCAAGGGACGACAGAGACAAAGAGCAGGAGAGTGTTGTAGAGCAAAGAGAGCACAAGGCAGAGAAAAAGAAGGGCCCCAAATATTTTTCGATTTGGACACCTTATTTTTGTATCATAATCATTCTGTAATATATTTTCCGTTGTAAATGCACTAGAGGAGTCCTCTAGATGCATCCCCACAGAAGATTAGTAGCTTCCCATGTAAATTAGTAGGAAATTAACCTTTTAGTGAATAAAGTGCCGGTCTCTTGTGTGAAAGGACCATTTTTAGGGCACATGTATATAAGTCAATTTGTGACTCTTTGTAAAGACTTTTTGCCATTGTGAGAATCAAGAGCACAAAATTTTGAATTTGTGTCTTCTCCTCTCTGTATCTTCTTCTTTGTGAGCTTGTATGCATGTGTGTTGCTTGGAAAGAGTGTGGAGAAAGAGACTATACCTCAATCCCCCTCAAGTGCATATAGTGGGGATTCACGCTTTAATTATCAATCCGATGAGTATCAAAACTTAGCCGAGTGTATGAAGACATGCATTCAAATGACGATCAATGCAAATGAGTTACTCAAAGAGTGCAAACAAGGCAAAGACTAAACCAAACAAGGTTCAACTGTCAGTCATGGTGTCGTGATACTTGGTGGAGCAGCCAACAATAAATTGAGCTTTTCTCTCCACTCCAAGCTCCAAATATAGCGAATACCATATGCGTTTCGAAGCTCTCAAGAAGACGCATCCAATGGTGGTATTTTCACTCAATTCTGACGCTTCTACTTCAAGTTATGAGCAAAATACTAAGTCACGGGAATGACCTTCCTACACTTCAGCACTTCCTACACTTCACACACACCTTAACCACAACAAACAAATGCTTTCATGGATAGACAACACTTCCTAACACTCTTTCCAAGCAACACACATGCATACAAGCTCACAAAGAAGAAGATACAGAGAGGAGAAGACACAAATTCGAAATTCTGTGCTCTTGATTCTCACAATGGCAAAAAGTCTTTACAAAGAGTCACAAATTGACTTATATACATGTGCCGTAAAAATGGGCCTTTCATACAAGAGACCGGCACTTTATTCACTAAAAGGTTAATTTCCTAGTAATTTACATGGGTGAGCTACTAATCTTCTGTGGGGATGCATCTAGAGGACTCCTCTAGTGCATTTACAACGAAAAATATATTACATAATGATTATGATACAAAAATAAGGTGTCCAAATCGAAAAAAATTTGGGGCCCTTCTTTTTCTCTGCCTTGTGCTCTCTTTGCTCTGCAACACACACATCCACAATTGTGCATAGGAACCCTTCTTAAGACCATGAGAATAACCCTTTTTTGTATATACTTGAATGACACATATGAACACTCTCCTAGAGCTCTTTTTAATATTTCCTTATACCATAGTAAGAGGTCTCTCAAATACTTCACCCCTTTTTACCCTTCTAAGGAGAATCCACGTAAAAAATCCCACGCAGGTCTTTTTTGGGGATTTGGTTGTTACACATATGATCTTGGAATATCCTAGAAGATATGATAGTTAGAGTGAGATCCACTTTTTGACTTTTCAAGAGAGCACATGGGGAATAGAGCTTAGCTTATAAATAGAAGCTCATTTTTGTAAAGAGGGAGCTTTTGGTCGACGTGCTCTCATGTAATATCTCTTATCAATGGAAGATGCTCTCATTTACTCCAAGAAGACTATTTACATTTACATGTATTGTGTATTGTGAGTGTGTGAGAGTGGTGTGTGTGTGTGCCTATGCATGTCTCTCCTTTGTGTGAGTAGAGTAGTTGCATTTGCTTGTATTTTCCTCATGGGCTAGGATCCTTGACTCCCTCTTCTCCTTGTTTTCAAGCATGTGGCAAAGCATGGGGCTGTTGCCAATGGCTTGAACATGTGGGAGGTAGGGGTGGATGAGAGGAGAGTCATTGTTGAGCTTTCCTTCTTGCTTCCATGCAAGGTGGTGAGGGTTTTGGTCTTTCCTTGCTACAACCTCAATACTTTTTGGCGCCGTTGTCGGGGATGGTCAGCCTTTCATCACTTGTTGTCATTCCACTCAAAATGTGTCAACAAAGTGTAAAGAGGTTTAGCTATGATCGCATACATGTGGATAAACCTATACTAATATCCACAATGGCCCATAAAGGCTTGTACCTCTTTAACATTCCTTGGCCTCGATAACTCCGCTATGGCTCTTACTATTGATATCCCATTCTTAGAAACAATATGGCCTAAGATCTTACCTTGATGTACCATGAACACACACTTGTTTGGGTTCAAACAAATTTGATACTCTCTACACTTGTTGAAGATCTATCTGAGTTCTAGGATGTGGTGTCTTCTTTCTTGGGAATAAGCACATAAATTTTCCACATACACTTCTAAGATCTTTCATAAGAACTCTTTGAAGACATGACACATGAGCCTTTGGAATGTTGTAGGTGCATTGGTGAGCCCAATGGCATCACATGAAATGCAAAGATTCCCCATTCTATGGCAATGGCCATTTTGTGTTGATCTTCTAGGGCAATGGCCACTTGGTTGTAACCTAAAAATCCATCAAGGAAGTTATAAACTTCCTTGCCTACAACATGCTCCAGTAAATGTTTGGTGATTGGAAGCGAATAACTATCTCTGATCTTAGCGGCATTAACTTTTTTAAGGTTATTGCAACTTTCCATTCTTCTTGGGCACCACTACAATGGGGGACACCACTTTAGTATGCTCAATCTCATAGATAAATCTAGCTTCAATGATTCGATGAATTTCTTATTTTATTTTGGTTGCATAAGTGTCATTATATGTGTAGGGTGTCTATTTGGTGGGCTTTGCGTCAGCCATCATGGGTATCCTATGACAACATATTTCCATATCTACCTCGTTAGGTCTCTATAGGCCCACCCAAACACATCCCTATATTCCCTTAATAAAGCTACAAGCTCTGCTTCTTCTTCCTCACTTAGGTCTTCTCCTATGTACGTACATCGCTCTTCATTCTCTTCAATGGTTACTACAAATTTTTTGGTCTTTTCTTTATCATCATACGCTTCTCTTGTGATGGCCTCTCTCTTAGGAATTCATACCAAAATTTTATGGTCTTCAACTTCATATTTCTTGAAATTTTTTGGTACTTTGAACAATAATTCCTCCTCTGCTTGTTTCAATGCTTTTCTTTTCTTTTTCTTTTGACCACCTTCACTTTCATCCCTTGAATTTATAGTTTTAATGCTTGTGAGAGGTTCTTCTTCTTTTTGGGTAAATATTCCTACATTTTTTAGGTAGTTCTCTTTTGAGTCAAAGCAACTATCCATCACAATGGACTCTAAATCATCGCTGTACTTTTTTTCATCTATGACCTCATTAGAGTCACACTCTTCTAGTAAGGGTTCACACTTGAACAAAGAGATATCATAACCCTCCTCATCACAATGAAGCATCCACTGTTCTTCATTAATAATGATGTCCATGGTGGCTAAGATTTTTTCCCAACCATAAGGCTCAAATTCCTCATCTGGAAAGATCATTGGTGTGTAGGCTAGGTTTGTAACTTGTCTAGATCCTTGAGAAGTTTCTTATTCTCTCACTTTTAGGTGTCTTTCCTCTTCCTCTATGAGCTTGCACATCTGCAAGTGAGTATCTTCATGCATCCAGGATGGATCAGAAGAACTTACAAAATGCATAGAGATTGAATCCTCTTGCACCTTATGGATAGGATTCCACTGTAGGGGTGGTACAACTCTCAAGGTATAATCGTTCAGATTGACCTTGCTTGTGACCCCTAAGTGGCACAAGTATAAGGATTTGGTTCCCCAATCTTGTAATATTTGCACTTGCCATATAAACATTCTTCCTAGGATCATTTCATAGAAGTTATTTTGCCAAAGTCACATATAGCAAAGGTGTGTTCAAACTCTAAACCATAAGTGGTTAGAGTTATCCCTTCTGGCAATACTTGAGGTCTTTCAACATGGTTGTTAGCCATTTGAAGCTTCATTCTAGTTTGTCTTAATACAGTTTTACCCCATTGCTTCCACAAGGACATGATCGTGATGTAACACCAGCACCTAAATCTAAGATAGCTTTGGTTGTGTAACCTTAATAAGTGATTGGAAGATAAGTATTACCTTGTTGACCTTCACTCATGTCTCATATTTTTTCTAGAGGTATCTCTAGTACTTTCAGCTTAGAGCCTATTTTTGACATATTGGAACCAAGTTCTGGAACTTGATTTGCCACATGTTTCCACAACTCAGGTTTTACTTTGAGCAGTTCTTCTAAGGTGAGATGACACTGCACTTAGTGTTCTTCACGACTTCAGTGATCCTTGGAACCACTGAGTCTTCATTTCTTATCAATATTGTGGGAGCTCTGATATGAAGAGATTCAAATTCCCATGAGCCTGTGAATTATGGCAACTCTTGTAAAGAATTAGATTCAAAATCTAATCTTTTGTCTTCTTGTTGCTCTGTTTGGTCTCCGTAAATAGATGGAATGTCTTGGGGAAATTGATCATGATGATCATCAATTTCAAGAATAGGAGGTGGATTGACCTTCTCCTTGGCCCATTTCTCTTCTTCTATTCCCTACAAGAACTCTTGAGAGTATTGTTGAACTCAAAGAGGTGTTCCAACATCCATGGAATCAAGAACATAAACTTTTGTTGGTGGTGAACTTTCTCTTTCACCAACTTGTTGAGCTTGTGGAGGTAAAGAAACCTGTAGCTTGTTTAATAACTCCTCTAGTCTTTCTAATAAGCCTTGGAAATTCAAACCCGATTTGATAAAATTTGTTTGATTGAACAATTGATTGGCCTCGAGCATAGCCTGAGCTAGTTATACCACTTTCGTGCAAATTTTTGTTCATTCAATCTCTAAATCTGCTTTAGGCTAACTCTTGTCTAGGTTTGCAGTTGTTGGCCCTTCTTGAAGTAGAGCTTGGTAGGCCTTGAACATCATGTCCAAGTATTCTAGGTTGGATATGTGAGAAGAGAGCTTGGTTGTGGTCTATTCACAATGAGTGGTCAGGTGGGATGAAGTGGAGTGGATATTTTTTTGGCATGCGAGGGGTTTTGAGATGCAATGTCTGTAACTTTTTTTTTTTACTTCTCTTAGGCTTTCTTCTAGTTTGGATAGCTTTCTAGCCTACTTATGATTGGCCTTCTCCCTAGTATCCATCTAGGTTCTTGTTTTCCTCTTACTAGGCTTTCCTGATTCACTTGACTATGATTGTTGAGATGGTTTAACTTGTTTTAAGGCTTCTACCCTGGTGACTACCTATATAGGAGCCACATGAATGCTACTTGAACTTAAATCCACTACTAAGCCTACCACATTAATTTGTGTAACCTTGGGCTCACTAGAGGCGTTCCTTAGACAATCTCTTGGGAGATGTTCTTGTAAGAAAATAACAACACAATGGAATAGACCAGTAGATAGAGTTGAGAGGAAAAAAATGCAAACTAAGATAGATGCAAACCGAGAGATAGAGAACTCAAATTCTCAAATTGCCAAGTGTAATGCAATTACGGCAATGGTGTTGTCCGCCCATGCACTCCCAATGTGGAGCTTAAATGGTGATCAAGACAGACACTAGATGAAGGGCTTGCTAGTGTGCAATGCTATGTAAACTCAATCTGGGCCATGCTTATATAGCTTTTACAAGGGGAGTCAGTATAGATAAATGTAGGGAGATACAAAATAGTCGGCAAAATATACACTCCAACAATATCTCCATGACTAGAAGTCCTACCATCTTGGCCCTACGGGCCAAGGGGACAGGCTTCTCAGACCTCGCTAAAGGGGGCAAGACCCCCTTTGCACTCCCCCCATTAAGATTCTATGGGGAACCATGCGATGCCACAGGGCCTTTATTTTCGCCTTCAATGGCAACCCAATGGTCTAAAACTTTATACCCTACATAACCTAATGGCTAGGATCACAAAGATCATCTATAAACATCAACAGTCACACATAGATCTCATCTAACTTAGAAGTAATTGTTCCATCACAATGGCCTCTCCTCATAATGCCGCCTT
The DNA here is from genome assembly GCA_020310875.1 of Ceratopteris richardii. Lineage (NCBI taxonomy): Eukaryota > Viridiplantae > Streptophyta > Polypodiopsida > Polypodiales > Pteridaceae > Ceratopteris > Ceratopteris richardii. Next base: position 84,843,548 of record CM035418.1, on the reverse strand, counting down.
ACAACCTAGAGGACATTGAGGGCGGGTGTTAGACATTGGCATTGTAGGTAATTTCTTTACTTTTCCTTATTTTTCTCTTTCTTCCTTCACCATCATCATCACCATCATCATCCTCACCATCTCCCACCTCCATCTCCATCATCGCGAAATTTTTAGTTTTTTGGTCATATCACCTTCCCCACCTCATTCCCCTCATTTCACTTGTGAGAGAGAGTGAGAGAGCGATTTGTGTGTGCTATTTTTGCATATTTCTTGAGTGTTCTTGCAGGTTTTGGCTCTATCATCATCTCCAGTGGCCTGTGCAGGTACGAAAAAGCTTTGCATAGTCTCTGAGACGTGGACCTCTGTCCATCGTGATTGATAGAAAGCTTGAGTGTTTGGTAAAACTAAGTGTATATTCATGATCTAGAGGCCCTAGGCATCATAAGTCCATCAAAATTTCAAAAAAAATTGCATTCCCTCTATCCATCATGATTGACAACATCAATCGTGATTGACACTGTCCATTGCGACGGACAGTCTGTCCATTGCGATCGATAGACCCCGACGGACACCTCTGTCAATCGCGATAGATGGAATCCATCACGACGAACACCCTTGTCCATCGCAACTGACAGAAAATCCATGATTGACACTAAAAAACAACGAAAAAATTGTCCATCACGACTTATAGACCCCCGATTGATACATGAAAATGTGAAAAGATGAAAATTTCAATCAATCACGATTGACACCCCCATGAAGGACTACCTGTCCATCGCAATAGACAGCCATCCATCGCAATTGACATGTGTCCATCATGACGGACAAAAAAATCATGATTGACACCCCAACTCGGTGAATAACGTATCCATCACAACTTATAGACCCACGATTGACAGATATTCATGCTAAGACCCGAAAAACTCAATCCATCACGATTGACGCCCCTATCCATCATGATTGACTCATCAATCGCGATTGACAGGCCATGATGGACAGCTCTGTCCATCGCAATCGATAGCCATTTTCAACCAATTTTTTAGGGTTTTTTAATTTGAAAATTTTGGCTAATATTGGGCATGAATATTGTGCTATAGGACACATAGGGGTGGCCATAAGCAAATAATTCGAGAAAACCCTGTTTGCCTGTTAGCCTGTTTGAACCCTGTTTTAACCTCAGAACCCTGAACTGTCATAACTTCCTCACGCGAAATCCATTCAGAGTGATCTTAGGCTCATTAAAAAGCTCGTTTTGACCATACCTCGGGGCAAGAAAAATTTGAGAGATATTTAGGATTGTCTTCCATAAAGACAAAGGACAATTTGGTCTCTGAATTACATGAATGAAAATGGTTTGTTATGTCAATTGAATTTAAATCTTGACCTAACTTTGGAACTTTTATAGGTCCACTGGGAGCATCGAAGGGCATTCAAGGCAAGAGTGAGTGCACGCTTGGGAACACACTTCTTGGGCTTACAAGGGCAAGGGATAAGCAACTTGAGGTTGGATTATTCTCAAATCTCTCTATCAATTCCTAGCTTAAGCTAAGTACGGATAGAGGTAATGATTAATTAGGGCGACGTTAAGCATTGTCAAGTCCAATAACTCTAATCACTCAAGTGCAAGTATAAATAGATTACATTTGCATAACACCCTAAGGGAAAAGGATTTAAATCAAGCGATCAAACTCAAGTACGATAAAACCCAAGTGTTCCTTGTGACGAAGATTGTCTGGAGAAGAAGTGACATCCTAAGAAAATTAAAAAGAATAAGTGACTATTACAAAAGAACTCAGCAAAGAGGTTGTACTCGAAAAATTGGGGTAACCACCAAGGCATATGAACCTTTGATCAGGACGATATCTAGGGAGATATCGACAAAGTTTTAGGTCTTCAGAGGCTAGTGTCAACCACACTACTAGGTCTTAGGCCCAACAGTTGATTGATTATCCGCACTACCCTAACTCTGAAACTAGAGAATCAGAGATGTCTTATGCTATGGAGAGACCCACAGGAAGTTCAGGTGTGGATTACTTAGAGAAACATGAAGGTCTTTACAAAACCCAAATTGAATACCTTACAGCCAACTGATTAGGTGCCCGCATCTATGAGGATGGTCTAAGAAGATCTGTTGTCTAGATTAAAAACCTAGATCATTCCATTGGATTAGAACATCCAATCATCAAATTTGAGAATGGTGCATACCTAGATAAGGAAGGAAGAATGTACGTAGTCACCAACCAACCAGATAAAACATATGAATTTTGTAATGTCATTCCAGATACAGACATAGGTGACATAAAACAAGGGAACTTAGGAAGAGAGCCTAGAACTCCCCAAGGCAAATCGGTCCTGACTAGAATCATCACTCCAGAGTGGGTTTCCCAGGACAATAAGAGCATAGATCTACTCTTAAACCAAGAGAACAATGAAACTTTTTGGAGGTACAAACCTGACCAACCTAATGAAGTAGGAATGCTCACAATCTATGAGTTTAAAGATCCTGATAACCCAGACAAAGTGACCTATTTAGACAATACTTCAGAGAGGATCTTTGTGGTATCAGAACATGGTAGGCATGCCTACACTTGGAAGGGTGAATTTGTTTTCCCCCAACCAAGATCTAATGCCTTTTATGGTCACCTAGGAGCTGGAACCTCCTAGGCTCATGGAACTCAAAGAGAGAGGAGTAGAGATAGACCTGAGGTGAGCTTTGCTAACCCATTGGGAAGAGAAGAATGAGAACAGAGACGGATAGAATGGAAAATGAGAGACATAGAGGCCCAAGGAATCAAAGGAATGCAAAAGAATTCCCTCTATCAAGGCCTAGAGAACACACGAGGACCTTGAGGCCTACACAACTAGTTAAGTCCATGAAGAATTACTTCGATGGCACAAGAGACCCGTACGATCATGTGGCAGAATTTAGGCAAGTTTTGAGAGCTAAACAAGTTGAAGACTTGTTCACTCAATACAATGATTTTGGCCTAACTCTCAAGAACACCGCATTGACTTGGTTTCAACCGCTTCACCAGGGTCATTTCAAGAATATAGATCAACTTCTTGAAGCATTCATCACTACGTTTTCTAAGAGTGGTATCAGACACAACACATCCTCCCTGATACATAGCTTCAAGCAGAAAACTCAAGAGATAGTTAGACTTGTAGGACAAATATTTAGGCAATACCTAGAGAGATGCCCAATGCCAGAGCTACCCACTCCAGCCAAGCAAGTGGCTTTATTCCTAGATGGATTGTTGATTACCAAATTGAGATCCTATGTGTACTTGAAGGACCCTAGAGCCATAGAAGAGTGTGTACACATGTGCATCAACATTGAGGATAACCTAGGGGAGGAATTAGAGCTTTCAAAAATCTACAAAGTTTTAGATAGCTTTACTAGCCTCAATTCAAATCCATCCACATCTATTGAGGAACTTCTTGAGAAAGTAGCTCAGAAGTTAGGAGTCTCAAGCAAACAAATACCAAGGTTTACTCCAGTGAAGAGATGTTATACTTGTGGAGGTGACCATATGGCGAATGTATGTCCCATTATGGCTCAACCCCAAGCAAACCCTACCGGCCTATACTGCACCATAGAGCGGAAATGTACCAACCACACTGCACAAGATTGTCCCTATAACAAACAAACTGTCAGACAAAATTATCCTCAGCCAAATCCACAACAAGGAAGATACCAGAACCAGTACCCACCACAACAATAGCAAACCACAACAACCCTATCAACCACCCTATCAAGGGCAACAAAGACCTCAATCAATTCTAGCATAGTAGCCCCCTCCTCCAGCAAATGTGATTCCAGTAAAGTATGCAGCTGCAGAAGAAAATCTGAATAGAGCCTTAGTGCCAATGACACCATTACTTTCAAAACGTTACCCAAGTGATCATAGTTTTGACCCTACTCATATTGATAGCCCACATGACTACTACAAGCAATCACCTGAGCATAATGAGTCATATTATTATGAAGACCCCAGTGAACCTATTTGGGAGCCAGAGTATGCAAATGTCATGTATGCAAACCCCAACTGTAGACCCCAACCTAGGCAGATAAGACCCCCATTTCCTAGAGGACCATGCTATCGATGTCAGGGAGATCACCTCATTCGTGATTGTCTTATGCCTGCAACTACACAAACCCAATCGGTGACAATTCAAGATTTTTGTCCCGATTGTGGGAAGGAGCACTTGTTACAAGATTGCCCTAAAAACTGCAACAATATGCCAAAAATCATTCCTATCAATGTTATTGGGTTAGTGGTAGAGTCCACGAGAAGCGTGACTTCCACTGCCCCAGTGCAAGTGGTCACTAGAGCTCAGACATTACAATAGAACTAAGGCTTAGGCCAGGAAAAGGATTCAGAGGTTAATGGGACTGAGAGCCTAGTTAAGAAAAGGTCAAGAACTTGGAGGGATAGTCGAGAGACAATGAAAAGGCAATGGGCAAAGAAGATGAGCAAACTTGAGGAAAGCTTGAGAGAAGCGAAAGCCAAGATAATTGAACTCACATCTCAAACTCACTCTCACACTACTCCACCAGCACCATTCCCATCTCCCTCCAATCCACCACCTTCCAACCCACCTCACACAATCCCACCACCCCCTAGAGTAGGATCAGACTTAGCAGATCCCACTCCCAAGGACCTAGACATGATGCTTAGGGCATATCAAGCCAGACTCCAAGAAGGGCCAAATGTAACGGAACATGAAAAGTGTTACCCTAGAGCTGAACTAGAACTCAAACGAGCTAAAATTTATGTTAAGATGGTGGAATTGGCTCAAACTATGTTTGAAGCCAGTCCCATCTTTAACTTCTCTAGCTCAGCTAAGACATAGTTGCACTTTGATGGACTGTGTTGAGGTTGTAGCAAGGAAAGACCAAAACCCTCACCACCTTGCATGGAAGCAAGAAGGAAAGCTCAAGAGTGACTCTCCTCTCATCCACCCCTACCTCCCACATGTTCAAGCCATTGGCAACAACCCCATGCTTTGCCACATGCTTGAAAACAAGGAGAATAGGGAGTCAAGGATCCTAGTCCATGAGGAAAATACAAGCAAATGCAACTACTCTACTCACACAAAGGAGAGACATGCATAGGCACACACACACCACTCTCACACACTCACAAGACACAATACATGTAAATGTAAATAGTCTTCTTGGAGTAAATGAGAGCATCTTCCATTGATAAGAGATATTACATGAGAGCACGTCGACAAAAAGCTCCCTCTTTACAAAAATGAGCTTCTATTTATAAGCTAAGATCTATTCCCCATGTGCTCTTTTGAAAAGTCAAAAAGTGGATCTCTCTCTAACTGTCATATCTTCTAGGATATTCCAAGATCATATGTGTAACAATCAAATCCCCAAAAGGCCTGCGTGGGATTTTTTATGTGGATTATCCTTAGAAGGGTAAAAAGGGGTAAAGTATTTGAGAGACCTCTTACTATGGTATAAGGAAATATTAAAAAGTGCTCTAGGAGAGTGTTCATATGTGCCACTCAAGTATATACAAAAAAGGGTTATTCTCATGGTCTTAAGAAGTGTTCCTATGCACAATTGTGGATGTGTGCATACCCTACAACCCAACACTCTCCCCCCCCTAGATTTTTTGTCATCCTCGACAAAGCTAAGAGAAGAGGATCATACATAACTGAATTGTTCCAAGTTGGAGTCTTTCAAATCTGTAAATTTTCAGGTGTTCAAAATTTGCAATTCTTCAATCTGCAAGGCTTCAGGTTACTTCAAGCTGCAAATCTTCAATTTTCAAAGCTGAGCGACACAATCCCCTTGGGGGGTAGTCAGCCCAGCATGCATCCCACTATATAGTGCCAAGTAGGAGTGATAGAGCCTCACCCAAGATCATTAAATGAAACATACAAAACATGAGTAGACTGTTTTTGAAAAGAGGTAGAATATAACATTTAGTTCAATCGGTAGTTTCCACTTCAAGGAACATCGAGTCCTATAGGACTAGCTTAAGTCCACATAGAGAGCTAGCTATTCCTGCATTCTGCAAATTAAAGCACCAAAGGCCAAGAACTCAAGTGGCAATCCTTATGACTTATATTTGTGACATGTCACCACTATTTAAAGCACAATCGCTTAGCTTATATGACAACCAATGAGCAGAAGGTGAGCATGGATGAGAGCAAAATACAACATTCAGTGACTAAGGACATGTGTATCTTTTGCTAAGTAGACATGCTTGGCCAAGGGTTAAATAACTTTCAAGTCATCAAGAGCGATTTCTGTGAATCATGGTGTCTCATCATCTAACGGGGAAAAATGATTAATGCAGACGTTCAATAGGTGCAGGTCTGCAATGAAAAAAACTTATTTGATTAATACATTAATGACGCGTCACCAGACTAAGGATGACTGTATCAGACATACCGATGTTTCTAGTGCCTGGAATGTTAGTTATATGCAAGCCATTTCATTGTAAAGAGATGCAATGAGTAATTAGCTTGTAATCAAGTGAGTGCATCACAAAGTAAATCATTTTAGAATTGATAAAACATATAGGCCCAATCCCACAGAGTGAGTCACGAGATTTCAAACTGATCATCAAACCTGTGAGTATTAAAGAAACACATTATTCACAAGAGAGCATCTATAGGAGTCAAAAAAGGATCAATGCTAAGTGTTGTGTGTGTTGGCCTATACTGCATTAAGGGAGCATTGTAAAACCAGAGCATTTCTTTCCTGGCAAAAAACAAGCATTCGGACTCTTGTGACCGTGTTTCCAGCTTTATTGGAACAAGATATTCTCCCGACATTTTCCAGATAAAATTGAACACAATGTGCACAACAAAAGAGAGTCAAGTCCTTAACAGAGAACCTCACTATTTATGAAATGCAATTGATCGTGCAATTTTTAGAATTTCTTCCAGGTGTTGTTTTGGTCAATTTCCCCCCCCCCCTCCCCCAAAGCATATTAAGCATCACTACTCTACCAGAAGCTACAATGGTAGAGACAGAATGAACTGATGGCTTTAGCAATCATGGTCGAACATTAGTACACAATCATAGCCATAGAGAGCAAAATGTAGAAACATTCTGGCATATTGAGACAATGAATTATGGAATCATTCTCTAAAGTAGAAGGAATCTAGAGCCACAAAATGAAACAAGTATTTAGAGAATTTGTCACCAATCTTTGCAAATTATAAAACTTCTAGTGTCATGAACTTTCCGTCAGAAACCAAGTTGCACTGAAACAAGTAGTGTTTTGATGTGAAACAGGAGAGGAACTGATAGGACATAAACTTGCATCATGGATTAAATCTTGAAGATGGCATGCAAGAAGTATAACAGTGCTATTATAGAAATGTATCTTTGAAAACAGTCACAAGTGCGAGGGCGCTTCTAACTCTTCAAGAGATAGCCCCAGTGAAAGCCTATACATGTAACCTGTCCTATTTCAACCGAGTCATTTAAATCATCTGCAATTACTGAAGCTTACCAGTATCACATGAATATGAACACTATGGGACCATCACATGCCAACCCTGGGAAAGTTCATGGAAGAATGCACATATTTATCATGAATTTTTGAGTCAGTAGGAAGTGATGGATTGTCACAATCATGGACATAAGTCTTTTATACAGATCCCCGCACAATTCATATCCATTCAACATTTACCATCCTTATGCTAAGTCATCAAAACATATCATATTCAATGTGTCACGTGTGCAACATGAGTCATCATTATGGACATTTCCTAATACATGCCTCCAAAAAATTGAGATAGAAAGTTCAGTCATTTTTCATGAGATTAATGCAATTCATTTTAGGGTGTCTTCAAGCCAATTGGGTTCTTACAACATTCATACATCAACCCTAAGGTACCTAATTTACTTTGCACCAAACTTAAGTGATCACGTGCAACAATCACAAACATATAGAGCAAATTATCCCTTTTCAATGATTTATGACAGAATATGCAATAGAAAACTTCCAAGGAGTAGGAATCACCATTCTCCATCCTTCAAGCCTGTAACTCTCAGAGACAAGACAAAATGAGCATAATACACTAGTCTCCATGATCATGCGAAGGTTGCTAAGTCTGAGAGCCAATTTTACACAGTGTGCATATTGTCCAAATTAGATTGCTAAGGTGTTTTTAGGTGCTAAGATGAGTACTAATGATGATGAGAGAGTGATAATTTCAACACATAATTCGAATAGGTGTGAGTTTCAAAACTTAGCGACTATTTCAAAAATATGCAGTATCGTGAATCTTCCAATACCATATATTCATGCACATGATTTTCCCTATGCACAACATGGTGCCATATAATGAAGATAATAATTTTTTGAAGGATGGCACTACCTACGGACACCATCCCTCAAGTAGGGAAGTCACCTAAGTTGATATCAGTGCAGTCCTTTCATAAAAACATGTAAGCGAAGCCAACCACATTCATCAAAAGATACTTTAGCAGTAGGCTTAATTGAAAGCTCTGTATAATATCTCTATAGGAGTCAAATGGTGAAGTTTTGTGTTAGTAAGCATGCATTATGACAACATTATCCATAGGTAGCAGATCACAATTGAAGAACAGGACAATGAGCTGACCATATTGGGAACCAAGAGTCCAACGTGTTACGGAACTTTTGAAACTAACCAACTTAGTTCAGAGTGGACATGAGAAGTGAAAAGTGATTCATTTAGGTATGAATTATCCAGTGTAGTGTTTATTCGGTGAGTGCCTTTCATAGGAAAACATGCATGTGACTGTGAGGAAACATGGAGACAATAGGACATAAAGGAAGTAACTCCAGCCCCAACTCCTTATCATACAGATTCATCCACAGTGGTCTTAAGATAGTAAAATCTCAACACAGCAAGTCATGGGAAATACAAAAAAAAGTTATGCAAAAAATCATAACAACCGATAGCTAAGATCAGAGTCAAAACCATCCATGCCAAGACTTTACAGAGATATATCTGTTGTCACATCTATATTCATAAATCAGAATTCATGTAGGTAGTCGTCGCTCATACAACCTGAGAGATCAATTGCCTTGTGTACCAGGTACTTGGAGCCAAATGGGCAAATATGTTGGTATATGTCTCAACCTTCGAGCTTGCAAATAAGAATGTGAAAATGAACAAAGATGAAATTATAAATCACAAAAATATCAAATATTGGTAGGAGGTATGTACAAACAAGATACAGAGGGTGTACTAGCTTGTTGTGTTGAGGAGGATAAACATAGTAGTTGGTTGCAACAAGCCCATGAAGGATTACTAGGAGATCACTATTCCAAACAACAAACATTGCAAAATCTCAAACATTTAGGAGTGAATCGGCCTAGTATGGACACATAAATACATGAGAGGATTAAGAATTGTCTGTTACACTTATGTGTTCCTCGAGTAGCTTTGATGTGAAGCTTTCCCCTATACATGGGCACTTTTTACTCTAGTGCTAGCTAGAGGTTTTTTCCCCATGTTACCACATACTTGATACTCTCATATGTGGTGGTACTTTGTACTTAAGGATATTATTCAACTCTTACTTCAGTTCAGTTCATCATCAATAGAGAGAGCTATTCTAGCCATCGTCTTCTCCGTGTGTCTTGCTTCGTTTGTGCTCCTTGTGTGTGCTTCTTGTGTGTGCTTCTTGTGTGTGCTTCTTGTGTGTGCTTCTTGTGTGTCTCTCGCACTTCTACACACAGCCAACAGTGGTATCAGACCAGGTTCAGCTCCTTCTCAAGTTTCGGTTTTTTGTGTCGCGGTGTGTGCACACTTTTAACAGTGCAAATCGACTTCGGAGCATAGAACTATGAATTTTAGCTCCCAAGAAACATTTCTAGTAGGTGGGCTTGGGTTTTACCCCCATTTCAAAGCCATTCGTGTAATTAGAATTGCCATCAGAGTGATGGTTTGTGAGCTATAATTTCAGCATTCATTTCAGCTTTCGTCAAAGTGAAGATTTTGTCACATTTTTGTTCTTTTGTGAAATGGCGGGTAGCAATGACTTGTTTGGCATGCTTCAAGCTGAAGATAAGCTTGATGGGACCAACTATCCGATGTGGTCTTATGTAAGATGCCATATTGATTTTCCACCCGAAAAAAAAAAGATGTGTAGGTAATAATGAAATTTTATGTTTAGGATATTCTGATCATGTCTGCAAAATTTTGTAGCAATGTTTTTACATTCTCTCTCTAGAAAGTTGTCGCATGAAATTTGTGTGTTAAATTTGAGCATGAAGATGAAGGAATATGAAAAAGTGTTGTTTGAGAGAAAGGTAGAGTACTCTTAGTAGAAAAACTTTACCTGATTGAATTTTTTGTAGTTCCTATGTTTTATGTCTCATTTGGTTCCATGAAGATAGGTGAACAAAGAGATTTTTCATGTTTTTTCATCTCTCTATAGAATTTTCGATTTTGTAGGGACCAACAATGATATCTGGAAGTAGATTTGGACCTGAGGCATCTCTAACACTATTGTACAGATTTAAGAACTGAATATGTTTATGTCTCACAAGCTTAAGCTAATTCCTCACCGTTTTTGAGTTACAGGGCTTGGAAAAGTGCCGTTTTCTAACACTTAAAAAAAAGAAGCTTTGATTCATCTTATTGATGTTCGTGGATTTAGAAAACACACATGGGTAAATGGGTTATTTCAGGTGATTGACATCTATGTGAGTGTGTTGCAGGGATCACCTCTATTTTTGCAGGTATGATTCTTGAGGTGGACATGAAAAGTAGATGCATGGGTGGTCTAGAAATCTTGCATGAGACATGCGAAAAGACGCTATCTTGGAGAATGCAGATTCTAAGAGTGCGGGTCTAGGAAGGGATGATTGGTCGTGCATTGGTGAAAGGTGGAGATCCAAAAAGATGAAGACTGAGATATAGAAAAGGACGATGGTCATACATTGATCATGATTGTTTTTTGGATTTTGGAATTGCGATTGAGATTGGGATCGAGATCAGATCGGGGGTGGTCGGGTGGATGCGGCTTCACATTGAAGCTATCTTATAGATCTTGTAATGCAGATCAGAACTACTTGTAAATCTGCACAGATAATAAAATTCTTTCTCTTCTTGTTCTATGTATACTTTATTTTTCTTTTTTATATCTTGTGGTGTCGAAGTCTATGATTCTGTGTGGGATTGTGATTCAAGATATCAGAGCAGAGTTGGATTTCGGGACAAGATGCAGGCTTTGAAGAAGAAGATAGAAGAACAAGAGGAGCTTATTCGTAGATTGAATGCATAATTACATAAAGAAAGATCCAACAAACAAAAAGAGGGTAGTGCAAATGCTTTCATGGACCTCAATGATGAAGTTGTAATGGTGCGGGCACATCGAATGCACGTATAGCTAGACGACAACGTGAACCTGAAGAGGATGATGATGTAGGTGAATCTGCACTTAAGCAAGTGTTTAAAAGAGCACAATTAAATGAATTTGATGGTGAGAAGAAAAGTGGAGAGGATCTTGAAGCATGGATTGAGGAACTTGAAGATTTCTTTGACCTGCGCGTATTTGGTGAGGAATCAAAAGCAAAGGTGGCAATTCTGCATCTACGAGGAGTCGCAAAACTGTGGTGGAAATCATACATAGAGACAAGAACATGTGAAGGTCCGATCCTCTGGAAAGAGTTTCGAGAACAAGCAGAGAAGTGTTATTGTTCTCCACATTATCAAATGGAAACGAAAATGGAATTCTACGCTTTCAAGCAGTATGAGGATGATAGATATAACTTGTTTATTGAAGAATATAAGGAGAAATTTTTGCGTTTACCTAAGTATGCACTAGACGTTTCTAGAGATGCCCTGAAAAGCAAGTTTATTGAGGGTTTGTGGGAAGAGCTTCGCTATCAAGTAAAGGGGTCCGGATGTCTAGATTTTCTTGATGTGGTTGCAAAAGCAGAAAACTTTGAGAAGATGGAGAAGTTGATTGATTCGGGTAGTACAAGTTGTTTCCTTTCACTTAAGTTGGCAGAGGCTTTAGGGTTGCATATTGAGATGCAGACTAAAAGACCTATACAGATGGCTAATGGTAGGATACACTATACTCGAGGCTGTATTGAGAATCTTGATTTTATGTTAGGAGAACATAAGTTTTTGGGTACCTTCCATGTAATTGAAATGAGAGAATGTGATGTAATCATCGGAATGGATTGGTTAGTTCATAAGTGTCGTGATGGATTATGAAAGTGGGATCCTTACTTTGAATATAGAAGGGAAGGAACATCGTCTTGCAGGCAAGTGTACTTCAAGTTTTCCTCCTATTTCTGCTATAAAGTTGATTAGCCGTATTCGACAGGGTTGTGAGACATATTTGGTTTATGTACATGACCTTTAGGAGAACAAGAAAGAAGAGGAAATACCTGAATATGTTAGAAAACTTTTAGATGAGTACGTAGATGTATTTTGTGATGATCTACTGGGCATGCCTCCTCCTAGGAAAATTGACCATGCTATAGACCTTTATCCAGGAAGTGAGCCTTACTCTAGAGCACCTTATAGGTTCAATATTGATGAATTGAAAGAGTTGAAGCTACAACTGGATGATCTATTGAAGAAAGAGTTGATAAGACCTAGTGTTTCACCTTGGGGAGCACCTATTTTGTTTCAAAAAAAGAAAGATGGCTCATAGAAACTTTGTATCAACTATAGGGGATTGAACAAGAAAACCATTAAGAACAAGTATCCACTGCCACACATAGATGAATTGCTGAGTCAATTGAGTGGTGCCACAGTATTCACTAAAATTGACTTAAGATCGGGATATCATCAAATCAGAGTAAAGATTGAGGACATACCCAAAACCGCTTTTAGAACACGATATGGTCATTATGAGTTCACAATTTTGCCTTTTGGATTGACAAATGCTCCTGCAGCATTTATGTGTTTGATGAATAATGTGTTTCATGAATATCTCGATGAATTTATATTATTCTTTCTTGATGATATTTTTGTGTATTCTAAGTATGATAATGAACATGCATTGCATCTCGAGAAGACTTTACAAAAACTAAGAGAGCATAAACTATATGGTAAGATGAGTAAATGTTTTTTTGCAAAAGGGGAAGTGACTTATTTGGGGAGAGCTATTTCTAAGGTAGGGATCCATATAGATCTTGAGAAAGTTCAAAGCATAGTTGACTGGCCTACACCCAAATGTGTGAGAGATGTGAGAAGCTTCCTTGGTTTGGCACAGTATGAGAGGGCACACATTAGGGAGTTTTCTCAAATTGCAAATCCTCTTATAGAATTGACAAAGAAACATAGAGAGTCCACATGGAATGATGAGTGTCAAAATGCGTTTGAAGAATTAAAATAGAAAGTTATCGAAAATTGTGTGCTAAAGATACCTGAGTTAGGGAAGCCTTTTATTGTTGCATGTGATGCTAGTGGAAGCCAAATCGGATGCGTACTTTTACAAGAAGGGAGGGTAGTGGCTTATGAGTCAAGGAAACTAAGGAAACATGAATTAAATTATACAACACATGATTTAGAAATGCTTGCAGTTGTTCATGCACTTAAACATTGGAGACACTTACTGCTTGGAGTGGAGTTTGAATTAAGAATAGATCATCAGAGCCTTAAAAACATATTTAATCAACCTTTACTTAACAATAGACAAAAACGATGGATCCAATTGCTAAGTGAATATGATTTTGATATTAAATATTGAGTAGGAAAAGAAAACAAGGTGGCCGATGTTTTGAGTCATAAACCCTTATGTAGTTCAATTTATATTTTATCCTCTGATTTTGATATTGGAAAAGAATTAAAAAGAAGATTTATTTTATGCAGCAATCTTGAAATTTTTGGGCATGAATCTAGGTTCTATGATTAAGAGAAAATTTCATTTGAAAAATAATGATTTGTATTGTAATTCTCATTTATGTATTTCTTCAGAATGTGTTTTGAAAGAAAAGATCCTGCATGACTGTCATGATGCACCTTTCTCTACACACCCTGGTTTTTCTAGAACTTATGCAAAAGAGAAAGCTTCATATTACTGGCCATGTATGAAATATGATATTAAGAGGTATATGGAAGAATGTTTGAAATGTCAACAGGTTAAGGCTTAATTTAAAAGGAGTCCTGGCATGTTACAACCATTAGATGTGCCTGATAAAAAATGGGAATCCATCTTTATGGATTTCATAAGAAAGTTGCATGTGACCAGAAGTGGGCATGATACCATCTTTGTTGTTGTGGACCGTCTTACAAAGATGGCACATTTTCTTCCCATGAGGAAAACTGATACAGCTTTGCATGTTGCTAAACTTTTCATAAAAGAAATTTTTAGGTTACATGATATACCCAAAAGTATAATTTTTGATAGGGATGCAAGGTTCACATCTAATTTTGGGAAAGAAACATTTCAATCCATAGGAACAGAATTACGCATGAGTACTGCATTTCATCCTCAAACTGATGGTGAGACTGAGAGGTTTAACAGGGTGCTTGAGGATATGTTACGCATGTATGTGAATGATAAGCAAAACAATTGGACTGAACATTTGCCTTTGGTTGAGTATGCATATAATAGTGCATGGCATTCCTATATTAAGATGACACCTTTTGAAGCAATGTATGGTTATAATTGCTTACTGCCGCATTCACTTTTTAATTCATAGAATCAAGTTGAGATATCCAAACAGATGCTTGAAAACATGGATTTGGAGCTAAAGAAGGTAAGGAAAAACATGAAAGATGCATAGAAATGTCAGAGATTATATCATGATCTCAAAAAGAGACCCTTGGAAATTAGAACAAATGATCTAGTTTTTTTGAAAGTGAGTCCTTCTAAATCAAATCTGGTTTTAGGCAAAGATCGTCGATTATCTCCTCATTATGCTGGTCCTGTTGCATATTTACTTGACCTGCCTAACACTTTGAAAATTCATCTAGTCTTCCATGTTGGATTACTTAAAAAGTATGTTCCTAATGCTAATCAATTTTTGTAGGAAAAATCTAAGTTGAAGGAAGATGCCACTTTTGAGCTTGAACCAGAAGGTATAATGGATAGGAGAATTAGACATCTTAGGAATCATGAAATAATGGAAATTTTAATAAAGTGGTTTACATATCCCATTGAAGATTCAACATGGGTTGGTTTATATGAGTTTATGGAACATTATCCTTCTTTCCAACTCTGAGGACAAAGTTCTTAAAAGAGGGGGAAAATTGTAAGATGCCATATTGATTTTCCACCGGAAAAAAAAGATGTGTAGGTAATAATGAAATTTTATGTTTAGGATATTCTGATCATGTCCGCAAAAATTTGTAGTAATAATTTTTTACATTCTCTCTCTAGAAAGTTGTCGCATGAAATTTTTGTGTTAAATTTGAGCATGAAGATGACGAAATCTGAAAAAGTGTTGTATGATAGAAAGGTAGAGTACTCTAAGTAGAAAAACTTTACTTGATTGAATTTTTTGTAGTTTCTATGTTTTATGTCTCATTTGGTTCCATGAAGATAGGTTGATGAAGATATTTTTCATGTTTTTTCATCTCTCTCTAGAATTTTTGATTTTGCAGGGCCCAAAAGTGATATCTGAAAGCAGATTTGGACCTTAGGCATCTCTAACACTATTGCATAGATTTAAGAACTCGATATTTTTGTGTCTCACAAGCTTAAGCTAATTCCTCACCGTTTTTGAGTTACAGAGCTTGGAAAAGTGCCGTTTTCCAACACGTAAGAAAAAGAAGCCTTGATTCATCTTATTGATGTTCGCGGATTTAGAAAATGCACATGGATAAATGGGTTATTTTGGGTGATTGACGTGTGTGTGAGTGTATTGTAGGGATCGCCTCTATTTTTTCAGGTACAATTCTTGAGGTGGACATGAAAAGTAGATGCATGGGTGGTCTGGAAGTCTTGCATGAGACATGCGAAAAGATGCTATCTTGGAGCATGCAGATTCTAAGAGTGCGGGTCTAGGAAGGTGTGATTGGTCGTGCGCTAGCAAAAGGTGGAGATCCAAAAAGGCGAAGACTGAGAGATAGAAAAGGATGATGGTCGTACATTGATCACGATCGTTTAAATTGAGATTGGGATTGAGATTGAGATTGAGATTGAGATTGAGATTGGGATTGAGATTGTGATTGTGATTGAGATTGGGATTGAGATTGTGATTGTGATTCATATTGGGATTGAGATCAGCTCTGGGGTGGTCGGGTGGATGAGGCTTCACATTGAAGCTATCTAATAGATTTTGTAACGCAGATCAGAACTACTTGTAAATCTGCACAAATAATAAAATTCTCTCTTCTTGTTCTGCATATACTCTGTTTTTCTTCTTTATATCTTGTGGTGTCAAAGTCTATTATTCTATATGGGATTGTGATTCAAGATTAGGAGACTTGTTACATCTTACATGATGAAGCATGTTCTTGTTGCTAAACAACTTTGGAACATAGTGGCAGATGTAGATCGAAGACCCCTAGGTTCTTCTACTTCACTGTCTACTATCACAGATGGAGCTTCTTCTTTGAGTACAATGGTTTCTCCTTCTCCACCTACATAGGAGCAACTCAGATGGGATGGAAAAAATGCTCAAGCTCATGCTTTGATTGTGCTTTCAGTGAAGCGTCATATAGTTGTACACATTCGTTCATGTTCTACATCGAGACAAGCATGGGACACTCTTGCTTCTTTGTATGCCATGCGTAATGAAGCACGTGTTGCATAATTGAGGAAGCAAATTGAGGATGTATGTATGGCTGAAAAGTATCTTGTGAAAAGCATTGAAGGTGAGTGGAGTCATCAGTGTATAATGTCCACTTTGTTAAGGTTTTCTTGTGAAGCTGGAGGGATGAATAGCAATATTATTGCTTGCGAGAAATGGCAACCACATGAAACTATTAGAGACATCACAGAAATGCATATTAGATATTAAAGCACATAAGATACTCATTCTTACTTTGGAAGTAAATAATCCCAAAAGGTCCTGCAACACAACAGATCACTAGTAATTTAAACAATCAGATCATCAAAATTCTTTGATATTCCCTTCAAGTGAGAGCACGGAGTGTACTAATCAGTGATGATCCTTATTAGTAAATCATCCATATCAAATATAGAAGTATAGCAACAATATATCATGTTCTTAGGAACCACCTTCGGTCTTCATGCATGCCAAGTAACAATCCAATTCCTGAAACCTGAATGCATAGAACTTAATTCCCAAGCTACAGTTCAAATTTTAAGATGCAACTCAGTCCGTGGATATGTGGACACAAAGGAAGTCCCACCCCGTGGTCATGTGGTATATGCAGTTTGGTCGCTGTCAAGCATGGAGATTTACTGCTAAATGCCTCTAAAAAATGAGATAATAAATTCAGACATCACAAATGCACAAGGATCTGATCTGATTCTAGAATAGGCATAAGGACTTTTAGGGAAACTTATTCACAATTCCTATCTAGAGCAATCACTCACTTCAAACATATAATGCAACTGTCTTCTTCCCCACCAAATATCAAAACACAGAGAACCATTAGAGACCATTTGAAGCCAGTCCAAACATATTATCAATTTTCAAAAACATGGATGTAGCTCGCGATATACAGATTGGTAAGACCAATAAGTGGCCCTGAAGGGACAGAGTCGCCATGTCCTTCCTTCAAGCCTGTTATTCTCAGAAACAAGTGAGCAACTTGAGAGTGAGGAGAGATACCTCACTTTAAAGAGATAAAAAAAAAACCCAGAGACCCCAAAAATTCTATTTGAAGTTATGATTGCCATCGAGAACAGTCATGATTATTCCAATACTCTTCAAGTATAGCAAATTATCCTAGTTCCTGATTGCACCATGGTCATGTGCTGGCATAATTGCTACTAGTGAAATGTGGACACCCCCTGTATAGGGCAATCATACAACCCCTGAGCAAGCCAATCTTCCTCGTTGCCCATATGCTAATCTTGGTCACATAAGCAAGCCTGACGAGTAATTTTATCCTACCTCAAGAAATCTTAGCCCCAGAGGGCTCAAGAAGTCCATGGCCCAAGTACAAGTCAAAGCCTCAAATTCCTAAGGGTAGCCACAACCGGACTCTTCAAAACAAGGCATATGAATGTCAGAAGATGCATCCAAGTTACAATCCCCATGGAGAAGGTTAATCACTCAGAGCTACATGGTGGGACAATGAACCTTGATGCCTGTGATCATATTTGCGACACATATATGACTAGACTTTGATGCACCGGATCTATGAGTAATACTAGATACAACTGCCTGCCATCATGAAGAATAAGGTTATAACCTCAATAGAGATCCATTAACATAGATTCTGTAAAAAGTGAAGGTACCTTGCACCCATTCAGAAAATACATATACTCGTTCATGTGTGGTTGATTGCCATTGAGAAGTATGTTGTAGTCATGATTCATTAAATGTGAGTAATACAGTGTAAGCATGATAGGTAAAGTGCAGTTCAAGTGAAGCTTGTGACAGATGGTGTATGGAAGCATAGAGTCAATCAAAACAAGAAGTAGGGAAGCATGATAGTTATATACCCCCACTCAGACAGACTGCTCAAGAACCAAGCAAGAATAGTTTAATAGAGTCAGAACCATTCCCTCATGGGAATACACCAAAGTATTACTCATGCAACATCTCTTGCCATCCGAACCATCCACATCAGTTTGAAACTTTCAACAGTATTTCGTAAGTAGCTTGAGACTTCCAACGTCCAGGTATACCAACAACAAGCCTGCAACACATACTTTCATAGCACCATTCTTGTGAAGAAGGAGACAGGCTCCAACCCAGTGTAATCTGGCACACAAAAGTCAGAACAACAATAAATTAGATCCAATTCCTTTGGGTCCATCACCTTGATAGGACACATCATAAAGCCACAACTTCCTCAATCATCAACAATAGGTAGCTCGAACAAACTCAATAATCTACTCCAACACAGGGCTGCACAATTGGATGTGCAAAAATTGAGCATACACAATGTTGGGGGATTCTTTGACAAGAAGGGATTTGAGTGTTTGTAGGAGAAAAGGGAAAGAAGAGAAGAAAGACACACACTAGAAGCTTCTACCAATTGATTATAATAAGACAAATATAATGTGAAGCACAATACAATCCAATGCTTCTGTGCAAAATCCCACAGAGTGCTCAATTACAAAATACCAAATACCCAAGGGACTTGTTGCTGCCGGCCTTCTCTGCACCAAACCTCCACCTTCTCCAAGCCTGCACTTGTGCACACCTTGCACCAAGCTTCCACTAAGGGGGAGGGATGTATACCCTCTGTCGGCACGCGCACACTTCAATGAGACCTTGGGATCGTTGGGGAACTAGCTTAGCACTCCTCTACACACTTCCTTGGTCACTCTTCATGCACACCTTGCACCACTTCTCTGCGTCGCACACTATGTGTCTGTTGCACTTCTCTCTCTTGCTTCACTTAGACTATGCTCACTCTTGCTTACACTTAGGATAGTCCAGGAATAGTCCTTGCCTTGATTTGAGTGTCGATTCACGTACGCTCCTAACTGCAAGAGTATCTTGGTGCTCACTTTGATGTCCCAAGATTGTCTTCACAAGTGGCAACCAATGACTCCCTGTTTTGTCCTGTAGTGACTTTAGACGAAAACTACAAATTTTAATTGGGGGGCCATACTTTCACTTCTGCGTACGTTGCCGCTTCACATACCTTCACATTTTCCTTTTAAGTCTTCACTTTTGCACATAAGAGAGGGTTCACCCGAACCTTCCAAAACACTTTAAAAACACTTTGAACCTTAGGGAAATTAGAGAAATACCTTTGCAACCTGCAACCCACTTTCTCCAATTTACCCTTTGTGGACAATTAATTGTGCACTAGTAACTACCTGTGCACTTTGACACCTGCACTTTAGCACTTTGACTTTGCACTTGTTGACTTTGGCCTTGACTTTGTTGACTTTGACCTTTTGACTTTGACTACAATTGACTTTGACTACAATTGACTTTGACTACGATTGACTTTGACCAATATGACTTGTATGGGCTCAACAGTTGCCCACCACCTAATGTGCTCTCTGTCTCGGAGAGCTACAACCAAAACTCTGAGCATAGAATAACCCATGATTCTGGACACTTGAGCAGCTACCAAGTCCACCAGGAGTAGGAGAGAACAAGCACCAGAGAATAATGCAAAAGTGGAATTGTTGCAAGGAAAAAAACAAAGGAGAGCAATTCTAGGGTAGATAGAGGGGGAAGGGAGGGATGAGGGAGCTGAGGTGGATAGGGCAGGGAGGGTAAGGATGTGGCTGGGCAGAAGGGTAATTGGAGGGTGAGGGAGTACGAGTATGGGTCTGGAGAGGGGCAAAATGATCAAACAGGAGAGCTACAGAGGGGGTATATGGGAATTTATGCAACATAGGGTAAGACAAAGTGAGAATAGACCATGTGGACAATGTGGTGAAATAAAAACATGTGATAAACGTGTTCAAAACATGTGGGTTTTGACCAAAAGTCAGAGAAAAGTTTTGATTTTTGAAAAACTAATGCAAAAAATGAATCCAGAGGTGCCAAAATACACGACAATGACTCCAAGTTTGAAAAAAATAGCCATTCGAGGCACGATCCAAAGCCAAAAAGTTTGAGCCATGAAAAAAAAAATAGATTTTTATATATATAGTAAAATATTAAAAAGAAAAAAATAAAATAAAATGGATTTTTTTTTCTTGCGAACGCATGTGCGGGGCCAAAGTAATTAAAATAAAAATAAATAAAATATAATAAATCAAAAATAAAGATAAAAATAAAATAAAATAAAATGATAAAAATAATACAATAAATTAAAAATTAAAAAATATAAAAAATAAATAAAAACAAAAACAAACGGGGGGTTGGGGGGGGGGCGTGGGGTGGGGGGGGTGGGGGGGGCGGGGGGGGAGAGAGAGAGAGAGACTCTTTTTTCTTTTGAATCTCTATTTTTTTTGGAATTTCCGTTTTTTTTTTTTTGAAAAAATCTCCTAAAGGGAGGTTTTTTTTTTGGTAGAAAAAATGCCCCAAAAATAGAAAAAATTTGAGAAAAATTCCAAAAATTACCCTAAAAAATCCAAAAAAAATCTGGAAAAATTCTCAAAAATTATCTACAGGGTCGAGGGCAATTTTCTCAATCAAAACCACAGAGAGTTTCCTTTATCCTTCTAATTTGGCAAGAAAATGACTATTTAAAGTGATGAAAAATGCTAGAAAAAATGCTTGAAACATTCCCAAAAAGATCCAAAAATTGTATTTTTGCAGAGGTTATGAAATTCCTTCTAAATTTGCTAGAAACTCAAGGAACGAGCATGAAATGGATAAAGAAAACTACTAAAACTCAAGCAAAAATGAAATGAGAGGGCTATGTACAACCTGGACAAATTTTGCAGGTTTGACGTGATCCATAATTCTTCAATTGGCTTGATGATAGGCCTTTAGCCATGATCTTTATATGTTGACCCCGAGAACTCCTCCATAATCTCCAAATGTGTTGCACTTCATTTGTTTTATCTTCTTGTTGGGCACACTGATGATCTAATAGGGGTATCCTGAATCCTTCAGAAATCTCCTCCATACTGCATCTTTTGTATCTTTGTTTCAGCTACCTTATGACCTAATCTGCAAAATTCCATTTTTACTATTCCAGCTTCTTCATCAAATGGAACCCTCTGTTTCCAAAGACTTGCAGGTACTCCTTCCACATTCTTGTAAAGCCCTGCACTTGCTATCATTAAAATTGACATAACAGACAATATCCATACCAATATCCATGAAAAAATGGCCATTGATATATGATTTGAAGTAACTTCATCATTGTTGCACTTAAGGGCTTTGCATTTCTTCTCTTTGCTATGGCATTTGACTGAGAATATTTTACTCAAATCAGTAACCTGAGTGATTTCCTCTTTCTCTTCATATGCTTCTTATCTGCTTGAGTTTGGAAAAATTTCATGGCAGGAAGATGGGTCTTCTGCATGGAGCCAAGCCAACATGTTTTAATCTTCATATAAATCTGCTCCTTCAAATAGATCTGCTTCTGGGTTGTCCAACAATTCTTCTTCCATACAAATACCAATTGTCTGCATCATGCTAGTATTTCTCTGATTGTCTGGTCCTTCTTCTAAAATTATCTGCTACAACTCTTTTCCCTCTTGCTTTACCCACATTTTGTCCTTGCCCCAGTCATGCAACACATTGGCATGCCTTAACCAAGGTCTCCCAATTAATAGGGGGAAACTTCCTTCTACCTGTGGCAGCCTTAAAACAACAAAATCCAAGTTAAAGATGGTACCTTGTATCTTGACTGGGACTCCAGGGACCACTCCCATAGGCTTAACTATGCTTTGGTCTGCCATTGTTACAGTGAAGTTGGCAGGTCTTGAAGGGTATAGTCCAATCTTTTTCATGGTATATTCAGGCATCAAGTTAATGCCAGAACCACCATCCACAATAACTCCTTGAAACTCATGGCCTTTAATAGAGACTGTTAGCCGAGGGCTCTTGTAATCTATGAGGGGTGCTTCCCCTACACTTTTATCTTTATGCATAACAACAGCCTTTGCCACTAAACTTGTTGTGGACATTTCATCAATTATCTGCAAGAGTTCTGACCTGAACTTCCCATCCATCTTTATTAAATAAAAAATACTAAACTCCTTTTTCATGGACTTGAGTAGTCTGGAAGCTTCTGATTCCTTAAGAGCATGGGCTCCATTTGACTTATCAAACTCTTCATGAGCCCTGTTGAATGCGTGTCCAATGGCATCACTGGTACTTATGAAATTTTCTATTTGCCTTGTATCTGCACCTGTGGTGGCTCTGTCTTCAGATGCAACTTTGTCTTTGTTCAATCGATTAATCATTGGTTCTTGACCTATGTCCACTTGAGCCTTCCCCTTGCTTCTTGTCTACACTGTAAAAGATTCAATTTCTTCTAACTGCACCACCCTGGTAGATGGTGATGGCACATTGACTTGATCTCCCATTTCTTCTTTGCACACAGAAATCATTTGAATGTGGGGCCCAGATGAAGATGCTTGGTTCTTAGGACAACAATTAGTATAGTGGCCTCTGGCCTCTAGGCAGTTCCTGCAAGGAGGGGCATTTTCTGGAAGGGTGCACCTACTTTGATAGTGCCCGCATTCTCCACATCTGAAACAAATAATTGGCCTCCTTGGCCCATTTCCAAAGTTATCCCTATGTCTAGGGTTATAATTGTTACCTTGATTGGGTGCAACCACCATCACATTTGCTGGTGGTAGGGGTCCTTGTGTCCAGTATGTTGTTGCAGGCATTCCCCTTGATTGGCATTCATGGGCCTCATGACCAACTTTCCTGCATAATTGGCAAGTCACACTTAGCAGAGGACATTCACTTACTATATGACCTTGCTGCACATGGTACACCAAAGTCCACTCTTGATGCCACCACCTTTGAGTTCCTGCAACTCCTGTCGCAACTAAGCCAATTCCTCTGCTTGGGCCTCCTCCTCCTTTTGGAGCTTTAATGCTTCAATCTCCCTTCTCAACTGAGTAATAGCATTCTCCTCCTCTCTGTGGGGCTTATTCCTTTTTAAGCCCTCTAGCTCCTTCCTTAGCTGGATTACTGGATCCTCCATTTCTGTGGAACATGGTAGTTGAGAAGAAGTTGCTCCATATTGTTGCCTTATCTGCTCTATTCGTGTAGCTGTGTTGATGAACTCCTCTATGGAGGCTGTAGGCAACACTAATTCCTTGATTTTGCATTGGGTGGCCACTGGAAGTGGCTTAGCTAACCATTTCTTAACAAACAAATCATGTGGTGGATCTAGCAATTTAGCCATTAGTGCCTTGGCCCTAGTCACGAACTTTGGGAACTTTTCACCTAGACCCAATCTCAAATTTTCTAGTTCTTCTATGATGATCTCTGAAGTATTTCCATGCTGGAATTGATTTTTAAATGTCTCTTTCATCAAATCCCAAGTTGTAAAATGGTTCTCAACAAATTGGCTAAACCATTTATCTGCTAATCCTTCTAATGTGGCAAGGAAGAGTATCAAAAAGGCATCCTCCCTGCCCATTAAGCCTCTAGTCTTGCATAGTGCCAAAAATCTTCTAATATGCTCGTCCGGATCCTCCTGAGCTAGGCCTTTGAAAGAAGGAAATTTTATATTTAATCTTGAGAGTAAGGTTTCCAAGTCTACCTGTCCCGCCATGCTCTTTACTAATGAGGTTGAAGATAGTGGACTAGACTTCTTGTTTGCTTGCAGGTGATCCTCAATGTTTGGGACCGGGTTGCGGTCATGAGCTGCTCATAGTCCACTTATTATGAGACACTTGATAAGAATATTTACCTTTTGGTTAATGAAGTAGCACTATAGTACTGTCGATACTTGATCTCTTCTATACTTTGCACTTGGTTTCTCCTAAGTTCAAATCTCTTTAGATGTCCCACCGGGCGTGCCAAATTTTGTTGGGGGATTCTTTGACAAGAAGGGATTTGAGTGTTTGTAGGAGAAAAGGGAAAGAAGAGAAGAAAGACACACACTGGAAGCTTCTGCCGATTGATTATAATAAGACAAATACAATGTGAAGCACAATACAATCCAATGCTTCTGTGCAAAATCCCATAGAGTGCTCAATTACAAAATACCAATTACCCCAGGGACTTGTTGCTGCCGGCCTTCTCTGCACCAAACCTCCACCTTCTCCAAGCCTGCACTTGTGCACACCTTGCACCAAGCTTCCACTAAGGGGGAGGGATGGATACCCTCTCTCGGCACGCGCACATTTCAATGAGACCTTGGGATCCTTGGGGAACTAGCTTAGCACTCCTCTGCACACTTCCTTGGTCACTCTTCATGCACACCTTGCACCACTTCTCTGCGTCGCACACTGTGTGTCTGTTGCACTTCTCTCTCTTGCTTCACTTAGACTATGCTCACTCTTGCTTACACTTAGGATAGTCCAAGCATAGTCCTTGCCTTGATTTGAGTGTCGATTCACGTACGCTCCTAACTGCAAGAGTATCTTGGTGCTCACTTTGATGTCCCAAGATTGTCTTCACAAGTGGCAGCCAACGACTCCCTGTTTTGTCCTGTAGTGACTTTAGAGTAAAACTACAAATTTTAATTGGGGGCCATACTTTCACTTCTGCGTACGTTGCCGCTTCACATACCTTTACATTTTCCTTTTAAGTCTTCACTTTTGCACATAAGAGAGGGTTCACCTGAACCTTCCAAAACACTTTAAAAACACTTTGAACCTTAGGGAAATTAGAGAAATACATCTGCAACCTGCAACCCACTTTCTCCAATTTACCCTTTGTGGACAATTAATTGTGCACTACCTGTGCACTTTGACACCTGCACTTTAGCACTTTAACTTTGCACCTGTTGACTTTGACCTTGACTTTATTGACTTTGACTAGTTTGACTTTGACCAATTTGACTTTGACCTTTTGACTTTGAATGTGGTTGACTTTGATTGTGGTTGACTTTGACCAATATGACTTGTATGGGCTCAACACACAATTAAATAACATGTGACATACAAACCTTCCTACAGAACTTCAACCCCTTGGGGAGCAGAAAAGAATAATCCATGGTGGAAGAAAGGTGTAGTTGACTTCATACCACACATACCAGCAGTTAACATAAGCAAGAACAGATGAAACTGTAACTGTCTATTAGGAGGTTTGGGAACTTGACATTTTTGTGAAAGATCGGTGCTTGTATGCACAAATTGGGATGGACATCATCCCCCTTGCATATGAAGGTATTAATATTTGCCAGCCACATATGCATGTGCTCCGGAGGATGTAGCAGAGAGCGAAAACTTGACTCGTCATAAGAGGATTTGTTGAGGAAGACAAGGTTGACCCAAGCAGGAAGGAGCTCCAAGCTTAAACGGCTTTGTTGCAAGTTGGGAAGTCGAAAGCCTTTCCTCCACAGTGGGGCATCCAAATAGAGAGCAATGTATACTGCTTCCCCAAATGGTCTGAGCACTTGCATAGACGAACTCGAGGAAACTGTGGAGATCACTATTTTGCAAAAAGAAATCCGTGGCAAAAACCCAATCAGATTTTACTCAAGTAGATATCAGGGAATGCCCAAGCATTCACACATGAAGAGGGAGCATGCAACCGCATGTTGCTAGAGGTATGGGGAACTAAGAGACAAGAGACACAAGAACACAAGGATGAGACTCAAGGGTGAATTGATCTTTCCTCCACCACGGTCTAATATTTCCCATGGTCACCAAGGTGTAGGATCATCACAGGCTCATGAAGCACAACGAGAACGCACAAGAGAGAGACCTGAAGTAAGCTTTGCAAACACTAGGGGTAGAGATAGATCAGGACTTGAGGGTGAAAGACCTGACAGAGAGAGATATTGAGCATACAGGCATCAAAGAGATGAACATGATTTTCCATTGCCTAGACCCCAAGAGTACCCAAGAACCCTTAGACCCTCTCAAGTGGTCAAGACAATGAAGAACTACTTTGACGATTCAGGAGATCCTTATGATCATGTGGCCGAGTTTAAACAAGTGTTAAGAGCTGAACAGGTTGAAGATTTGTTCACTCAATTTGAGGCATTTGGTTTGACTCTCAAGGGCATTGCCTTAGCTTGGTTTCAACCACTAAATAGTCGTGACTATTGAGATATAGATCAACTGCTAGACGAATTCATTGTAGAATTTTCCAAGAGTGGTATCAGGCATAACACCTCATCCTTGATCCACACCTTCAAGCAGACACCCCAAGAAACAGTGTGACTTGCAGGAAGACAATTCAGACAGTACTTAGAAAGATGCACTGTTCCAGAGTTACTCACACTAGCCAAACAAGTGGCCTTGTTTTTAGATGGCTTACTAAGCACAAACTTGAGATCATATGTGTATTTGAAAGAGCCTAGATCCATAGAAGAGTGTGTGCGAATGTGCATAGATATAGAAGACATTGGGTGAGGAGTTAGGACTGTCCAAACTCTACAAGGATTCAGATAGTTCAACTAGTCATACCTCTAGAACCTACACAAAGATAGATGAGATAATTGAGCAGGTTGCCAAGAAGCTAGGAGTTCAAAATAGACAAACACCAAGGGTCACCTCATTGAATCGATGTTTTACTTGTGGAGGGGACCACATGGCTAACGTATGCCCAATGCAACACTCGAACATAAGAGAAAGGAATGCCCCATACTACACTATTGAAAGGAAATACATGAACCATATGGCTCAAGATTGTCCTTACAATAGGCAGGCTGTTAGGCAAACTTATCAACAACCTTACCAACAGGGTAGGTATCAGAACCAACACCAACAGCCATATTATCGAGCATAACAACAATATCAGGCACCATCTAGGCCACAACGAGTCCTTGGAAACCAACCACCAGCTCCTTCCAATGTGATTCCAGTTAAGTATGCAATGGCAGAGGAGACCTAATAGAGCATTGGTGCCAGTGACCCCATCTGTACTAGAGAATGATCCTCATGCTTAGAGTTCTGACTACTCCTATGAAGATAGTCCACAAGCTTATTACACATAGTCACCTAAGCATAGTGAGACTTATCCATATCAATACGAGGCACCACCTATGGAACAAAATTGGGAGCCTGAATACTCTAATTTCATGTATACAAATCCTAACCCTAGGCCCCAATTGAGACAAGTAAGACCACAAGCCCCTAGAGGACCATGTTTTAGATGCCAGGGTGACCATTTCATTTGTGAATGTCCCCACTCACCAACCCTAGGACAAGGACAAAACATCACAATACAAGCCTTTTGTCCTGAGTGTGGCAAAGACCATCTCCCCAGAGATTGTCTAAGGAATTCCTATAGTGCACCCGAGGTTACACCCATTAATGTGGTAGGCTTAGTGGTGAATTCAAGTGCTAGTAGCAATAATGTGGCTCCTATACAAGGTGACACTAGAGCACAAGCCTTAAAACAGGATAAACCAGTTGAACAATCAGAGTAAAGTGAATCAAGAGAGCCTAGTAAGAGGAAAACAAGAACATGGAAGGATACCAGGGAGAAGGCCAATCGCAAGTGGAATAAAAAGCTATCTCAACTAGAAGACAACCTAAAAGATGCAAAAATAAAAATAGAAGACATTGCATCTCAAACCCCCTCGCACATCAAAACTCCACCCACACCACCTCATCCCAACCCACCACCCATTGTAAATAGACCACAACCAGGGTATGTTCTTGCACATCCAACCCCAGAAGGCTTGGACATGATGTTCAAGGCCTACCAGGCTCGACTTCAGGAAGGGCCAACAGCTACAAACCTATACAAGAATTACCCTCAAGCAGATTTAGAGATTGAACAGACAAAAATGTGCATGAGAATGGTAGAACTAGCTCAAGCTATGCTTGAGACTAGTCAAAAGTTCAATAAGACAAACTCTGTCAAACCGGACTTGCATTTCTAGGGCTTACTAGAAAGATTAGAGCAATCGGTAAACAAACCACAAGTTTCTTTACCTCCACAGGCTCAACCAGTTGTTGAGAGAGAAAGCTCTCCACCAATGAAAGCTTATGTTCCTATTTCCATGAATGTTGGAACACCTCTTTCAATTCAAGAGTACTCTCAAGAGTTCTTGCGGGAAATACAAGAAGAGAAATGGGCCAAGGAGAAGGTAATCCCCCTCCTATTCTTGAGATTGATGATCTTCATGATAAATTTCCCCAAGACATTTCGTCTATCTATGGAGACCAAATAGAGCAACAAGAAGATGAAAGATTAGATTTTGAATCTAATTCTTTACAAGAGTTGCCACAATTCACAAGCCCATGGGAGTCTGAATCTCTCCAGATTAGAGCTCCCACAATACTGGTAAGAAACGAAGACTTAGTGGTTTCAAGGAACACTGATGTCGTGAAGAACACTAAGGTTCCGTGTCATCTTACAGTAGAAGAGCTGCTCAAAGTAAAACCTGAGCTCTGGAATCATGTGAAGGATCAGGTTCGAGAACTTGATTCCAATATGCCAAAAGCAAGCTCTAAACAAGAAGCTCCAGAGATAGCTCTTGATAAAATAGGAGACATGAGCGAAGGTGAATAGGGTAATACTTATCTTTCGATCTCCTACTAGGGTGACACAACCAAAGCAATCATAGATTCAGGTGCTGGTGTTGCTATTGTGACCACCTCCATGTGGAAGCGATGGTGCAAACCCACATTAAGACCAACTAGAATGAAGCTTCAAATGGCAGACGGTCATTTTGAAAGACCTCTAGGATTGCTTGAAGGGATAACTGTAACCACTTGTGGTGTAGAGTTTGAACATACATTTGCTATATGTGGCTTTGAGAAAAATAATGTCTACGAGATGATCCTGGGAAGGCCCTTCCTATGACAATTCAAAATAGTACAAGACTGGGGAACCAACTCCTTGTACTTACAACACTTAGAGGTCACCACCAAAGTCAATTTGAAGGATTAAACCTTTAGAGATGTACCACCCCTACAATGGAATCCTATCCACAAAGCGAAAGAAGATTCAATCTTTGTGCATTCTGGAAGTTCTCCTGACCCATCCTGGATGCATGAAGATACTCATTTGCGGATGTGCAAGGTCGTAGAGGAAGAGGAAAAATGCCTTAAGGCGAGAGAAGAAGGAACTTCTCAAGGAGAAAGACCAGTTAAAGACCCAGCCTACACATCGATGATCTTTCCAGATGAGGAATTTGAGCCTCATGGCTGGGCGGAAATCTTAGCCACCATGGACATTACTGTCAATGAAGAACAGTGGACACCTCATTGTGATGAGGAGGGTTATGATATTTCAGTGTTCATGTGTCAGCCCTTGCTAGAAGAATGTGAGCCTAGTGACTTGATAGAAGAAGAAGAGAATGATGATGATCTAGAGTCCATTTTGATGGATAGTTGCTTTAATTCAGAGAAGCACTATCTAGAAGATGTCAGAGTATTTACTCAAAAAGAAAAAGAAAAGAAAAGTAGTCAAAAGAAAAAGAAAAGAAAAGTAGTGAAACAAGAAGAGGAGGAATCATTGTTCGAAGTACCAAAAAACTTCAAGAAATATGAAGTTGAAGACCGAAAAATTTTGGTACGAATGCCTAAGAGAGAGGCCACCACAGGAGAAGCATATGATAATAAAGAAAAGACCAAAAAGATTGTTGTGGCCATTGAGGAGAACGAAGAGAGATGTACATACATAGGAGATGACCTAAGTGTAGAAGAAGAAATGGAGCTCGTAGCTCTATTAAGAGAATATAGGGACGTATTTGCATGGCACTATAGAGACTTGAAGGGACTAGATCCAAAAATTTGCTCTCATACGATCCCCATGACTGCTGACACCAAGCCCATCAAACAAAAGCCCTACACATATAATGACAATTATGCAGCTAAAATAAAAGAAGAAATTGATAGGTTGATTGAAGCTGGATTTATCTATGAGATTGAGCATACTGAATGGGTGTCCCCCATTATAGTGGTGCCCAAGAAGAATGGTAAATTGCAAGTGTGTATTAACCTTAAAAAAGTTAATGCTGCTACGATTAGAGATAGTTATCCGCTTTTAATCATTAAACATTTGTTGGAGTGTGTTGCAGGCAAGGTAGTTTATAACTTCCTTGATGGATTTTCAGGTTACAATCAAGTAGCCATTGCCCTTGAAGATCAACACAAAACGACTTTTGCCACCGAATGGGGAACCTTTGCATTTCGTGTGATGCCATTTGGGCTCACAAATGCACCTGCAACATTCCAACGGCTCATGTGTCATGTCTTCAAAGAGTTCTTGCGAAAGAGCTTAGAAGTATATGTGGATGACTTATGTGCTCATTCCCAAGAAAGAAGATATCACATCCCTGAACTCAGACAGATCTTCAACAAGTGCAGAGAATATCGAGTGGGTTTGAACCCAGAAAAGTGTGTGTTCATGGTACGTCAGGGTAAGATCTTAGGTCATATTGTTTCTAAGAATGGAATTTCAACAGATGAAGAGAAAGTACGAGCCATAGTGGAGTTGCCAAGGCCAAGGAACGTTCAAGAGGTACAAGCCTTTATGGGCCATTGTGGATATTATCGTAGGTTTATCCACATGTATGCGATCATAGCTAAACCTCTTTATGCCTTGTTGACAAACTTTGAGTGGAACAATGAATGCAAAAATTCCTTCAATGAGTTGAAGAGGCATTTGTGCACAGAACCAATACTGATCACTCCTGATTGGAATAAACCATTCCATGTCCATGTGGATGCATCCAATCATGCAATAGGATGTGCTAGCACAACCCACAAGTGAAGGAAATTTAGATTTAGCCATAGCATACGCTAGCAGACAACTCACCACAGCTGAAGGAAACTATACCACAACTCAGTGAAAGGGCTTAGGCATGGTATATGTTGTGAAGAAGTTTAGACACTATTTCTTGGCCAACAAGTTCAAGTTTTTCACTGATCATCAAGCTTTGTTATATTTGGTCAATAGACCTTGCAATACATGACGCTTAGTAAGATGGTTCCTCTTATTAATGGAATACGACTTTGAAGTTGTTGTTAGGAAAGGTAGAACCCACCTCCGAGCAGATCACTTTTCTCGCATCACTTCAGGAGAGCCACTACAAGGAATGTCTGATGAACTATGTGACACTTATCTGTTCAATTTAGAAGTTGTTCCTAAATGGGCAAATAAGTTGGTACCTATCCTAACCTTCAGACCTGCAAATAAGAAAGTGAGAACAAACAAAAAGGAAATTGTAAGATCTCAAAACTATCAAATATTGGCCGGAAGTATGTAAAAACAAGATATGGAGGGTGTACTAGCTTGTTGTGTCAAGGACGATGAACATAGTAGTTGGCTGCATTAAGCGCATGAAGGATTGCTAGGCAATCACTATTCTAAACAACGAACAATGCAGAATTTGAAACGTTTAGGAGTGTATTGGCCTAGCATGGACAAAGAAATACATGAGTAGACTAAGAATTGTTGAGTGTGCTAGGAAAAACCCCAAGTGGAGGATGCGACTTTTTATCACGTATCGTTGATTCCAGACTGGAGTGCTCCATTGGTAGAATTTATGAGATTGGGAACATTACCCAAAGAGGCTAATCTAGCAAGATGACGAAGCATGGAGCAAGAGGCTCAGGACTATGCCTTAGTAGGAGACAACCTATACCGAAGAGGCAAAGATGGTTACCTAAGACTGTGCGTTCATGAATCAGATTATTTGAAAGTCTTAGAAACTGCACATAGTGGTGTTGCAGGTGGACACTTTGGTCCTGACCGAGTGATTAAGACCATTCTATTCTCAGGACTTTGGTGGCCCACTCTTCATATGGATGCACATACCTATGTAAAGAAATGCCACACATGCCAACGTGCACAATATCCAATTAGAAAAGATGAGATGCCTTTGAGGCCAATAATGGGAGGACGTGCATTTTCAAAGTGGGGTATATGCTTTGTAGGTCCTATTAACCCCCCAACTAGAAACTCCTATGCAGAATACATTATTGTAGCAACAGATTACCTTACAAAGTGGGTGGAAGTAAAAGCCACTACAAAGAATGATGCTCACACAACCGCAAAGTTCTTATTTGAGAACATGTTCACCAGATATGGATTACCAATAGAGTTAGTGAGTGATAGAGGCACTCACTTCTTGAATGAAGTCATTGAAAATCTTCTCCAAGAATTCTTGGTGATACATAAGAATTCTGCCCCTTATCATCCACAAGCTAATGGATAAGCCGCGAGCACAAATAAGATCCTATGTAATGTATTGACAAAATTGATCAATAATAAATGCTCTGATTGGGACAAACAGCTTCATCATGCTGTTTGGGCTTACTGAGTTGCCTATAAGATGGTACTCAATGCCATCCCATTTCAGATGGTCTTTGGACAGAATGCTGTGCTACCATTAGATTTCCTAATCCTAGCATTAAAAGTAGCACAAGAGCATGAGTGGAATGGACATGAGTTGTCCTCTAGGATCTTTGATCTAGAATGCTTAGGTGAGACAAGGCTACGAGCAGCTGCAGGCATCTATGCTACAAAGAAAAGGCAAAAGGCATACTTTGATGCACACATCAAAGATAAAGGATTGAAAGAAGGAGATCTAGTGTTGATTTATACACTAAAGCAGCATGCCCGTAAATTGGAAAAAAGAGGATATGGACCCATGATCATTAATAGAATTTCCACTAGCGGTGCAATTCAATTGGCCACTCTAGAAGGTGACATCTTGACAAACTATATTAGTGGATGTAGAGTCAAACTATATCAAGAACCTCTTACAGAGGATATGTTAATGAGACTCAACACTGCTGAGAAGCAAAAATAAGAAGAGTTGAGGGTCAGAGAAGAAGCACACGCAGAGGCTAGAGAGCACATTAGGCGAAATAAGTTAAGGTGACTTGGCCTAGATGTCAACCTGAAAGCCCGAAAATATCACATGGACATGTGCCAAAATTTGGGCATAATTACTCTCACATAATTGATCGACGCCCCTTTGTGACCGTGGAGGTAGGATGAGGACAGGGTGTAAGGATTGTGAGAGCATTGATTGACTCACGTGCAGCAACTAGTGCCATTTGGCTTTCACATTGCCAAGACCTGGAGTTGAACATCAAGCCCATAGAAGCCTATCTCACAGGTTTAGGAGGTGTAGAAACCCCTTGTTTGGGCGAGGTGGAGCTTCCCATCTACCTTCAAGATGTTCTAATGAAAGTCAAAATGGTAGTGTGTCACGATGAGGACCTTACGGAGCCACTTGTCTTGGGTCAAGATTGGATTTACGACCATGCAGTCAATTTGAACCTAAGAAGTCAAATTCTTCAAGTTTGGGTACAGGAACAATGCATTACATTAGAATTAGAGAACTGCATGCTCACAGACCATGGTGCCACACACTCTCTTAAATCCTCTAAGACTTATCTTCTTGAACAAGATGTTGTATGTGTCAAAACCTCTATGATCCAGAAGGACTCAATCATGGAAGGACAGTCACAAAGGCAAGCAGAACCTCCTTCTTTTTCAAAGAGTAAAGAATCCAGAGTAGTTCAACCTCTGAAGCAAGCGAAACAGTGCAAGACAACCGATATATCAAATAGACAAAGAACCTTCAAGAGTAAAGTAGTTTCGGGCATAAAGCAGATTTGGGTACAAAAAGGCGAGCAACCACCAGCCTTGCCAACAGTATTCCCACTCCGGCAAGTTAACCATGTGAAGACAGGAAACAAGCAACCAGGACCAGCTCGACCAGAAGATCTCTGACAAATTTGGGTGCCTAAGAAATTAGTTGCAGCTCAATAGGGGCGATTACACATGTAGGTTCCCAAAGCACTCTTACATGCACAAAGGCCTAGGCTCCCCACCATGTAAAAGGTCTCAACAAAGAAGCCAAGGAGAGAAAAGGGTGAGAACCGAGCACAAAGAACAAAAGAAGATAAACTCAAACCTTCGGCAAAAGTAAGAAGACACTCATCAAGGATATGGTTATAGAAGCCAAAAGCACTAGTAGCCCCTGAAAAACCAAAGAACCAACCTCGTGGGATACAAAATTTAACAAATCATCCAGAGATGAAGAAGCCCAAGGTGATCTCGATGCAACCGAACATGGTTCTCAAATGGACCCCTATAAGGAGGAATGATCAATTATCATCTCGAGATCCAATGGATACCTCCAAGAAAGATGGCATCAACATCCGCAAGTAACATCAGAAGCCTCGACGTGCGACAACCATGTGCCTTTGGCATAACCTTGTCTTTTGCACCATTCATGTCATGCATTTCCAAAGTAGGCATTAATATAGGGCCACATTCCATGGCAGTGCATAGACACATTTTAGAGTCCTAGGCACAAGAGCACATTGACATATGTCAACTATTTTTACTGTTTCTAACCTCTTTCTTCTTGTTTTGTGCCGTTGTTCCTTAAAACAAAAAAAAGAAAGAAGAAGAAGAAGGAGAGAGAGAGAGGGAGAGAGAGAGAGCTTGTTTCCAGGTTTGGTTCATGGAACATGAATGAGTCATGCTTAATTGAAGACGGAATCATTGATGACTGGGCATTTATCAGCTTGGAGAGAAGTATGTCTTGGCTAGCAGACGATATTATTGCTGCCTTATCGGGTAGATGTCCAGAACTTGGCATGAGCATGGCATCCACAACTATTGTTTCCCCTTACCATGGTAGGAGAGAAGAGCTTGAAGGTCCGCAACTTGAGCGATGCTTACCTATTGCATGTACGAGAGCATCTAAGGAGATATCTGCAAAGGGTAGTGCTAGTA
This sequence comes from Ceratopteris richardii, assembly GCA_020310875.1. Lineage (NCBI taxonomy): Eukaryota > Viridiplantae > Streptophyta > Polypodiopsida > Polypodiales > Pteridaceae > Ceratopteris > Ceratopteris richardii. The sequence continues at coordinate 84,808,308 of CM035418.1, read as the reverse complement.
CCCTACAAATCCTTGTATGTATACTGGGTGAGAAGACTCCTGCTTACGGTGTGCTAAAAAGAATATGTGAAACTAAGCTTGGTGTGGTTACCCAATGCTGTTTTTCAAGGAATATAAAGAAATTCAATTCTTAGTATTTGGCAAATGTTGCTTTGACGAGAGGAGACATGGCCAAGCACAAAAAGAATCTAATCAATGGACCATTAATATGGACATTCATCGACAACGATAGACCAGCCAATGATCCATCACAATGACAGGTGTACCACAAGAAGAGAGCCACAACGACTGACCATTCGCCATGGTAAGAATCTCCTACTTGGGCAACAATGTAACAATGATAGATTAGGAAACCTCTTCGTCAACATACCCTTGAGCATTTTCCAAGTATGCATGCAGAGGGCTACATTACAAGGTTGTGCACAAGACACATATTTTCCTCAACCCATGCATGAACACAGTTAGCCATCATTCATTATGGGTTATGAACACTTGGCATGACTACTATGAACATCGTCTTTGGAAGATCTAGAGGAGATCAATGGAGGCTCACAACGACACAGTCATGCTGGAATCCAAGGAAGAAGCACATACCCAGGGACTACAACTTGCAAATGCTCATAGTGACAAATGAAGAATCGAACAACCAGCCCTACCACATTTGGACGCTCGAGGGCTCTTTCTCATACAGAAGGGGCATTACCTCTCAAAGCATGACCTGGAACAACCACTACAGCAAGGGTCTATCAAGGACGAGAGACTCGGGAGGGGGGGGAGTGTTGGAACTCAAGGTCAAGCACAAGGCAAAGGAATGCTTCAAAGAAGTGGACACACAAGAAGAGGAGCAAGTAGGGAGCTCCAAGAAGTGTATGTCAACTTTTTAGAAGAATCCCCTACAAAAATAGTGATTTTGATCACTCAAACCATTGTAAATATCATTTCACCTTTTTGTAACTCCATTTTGTTCAAGCCAAGGAGTCCTTCAGCTTGAGGAGTACTAGAAGTATCATCCTACCAATCTTCATAATTTTTAGATTCCGTTTGAGCCCTCAAATAAGCCCTAGAACCTAATTTTTAACTAGGCCAGACACTAGGTCTGGAGAGGGCCACAACTAGTCCAAAAACTATAAAAAGAGCTAGAGGGCTCATTTTTTAGGTTAGCTTGTTGTAGAATTGAGCTTTTGTAAGAGAACTATTTTTCAATCTAAGTCCTTCCATTGTTCCTCTCTTTGCTCTTACCTTGTATGCGTGTGTGTGTGCATGCTTGTGTGCTTTCAGTCACACACTTGTGCCTTCACTCGCTCGTGGTCTTCATACTAGTCCTCATGTCTCCGCGGATTGACAAGTAAAGGAGGTGGTGCTTACACTTGAGCTATAGAGGGAGACCTAGTGTTGACTTATACACTAATGCAACATGCTCATAAATTGAAACAAAGAGGATATAGACCCATGTTCATTGATAGAGTTTCCACTAGCGGTGCAGTTCAATTGGCCACCTTCTAAAAGGTGACATCTTGCCAAGCCATATTAGCAAGAGAGGATATGCTAATGAGATTCAACACTACTAAGAAGCAAACACAAGAAGAGATAAGGGTTAGAGAAGAAGCACATCCAGAGGCTAGAGATAACATTAGGCAAAATAAGCTAAGGTGAAAAAGCCTAGAAGTCAATCCCAATGCCCAAATATATCAGATGGCTATGTGCACCAAAAGGATTATACAACCTTTGTTTACGTGTTTTATGACTGTAACGCATTCATGGTGAATGCGTCGGAAATAGTAAGAAGCAAAATTGATAGGCTCTCTAGCAGCCATATCAATCACCGAGTAGAATGGGAGAGAAATCCCATAAGTGCATTTTTGTAAGTTTAATATGGCTACTAAAAATTGCAAAGCTGTTCTTTCAGGCTCAGGGTGACAAAGTATGGCATACTCATTCGAAGAGTGTCTGGGAAACAATTGATTCATCGTAGCGATTGGAAGGTTGGGACCATTCTCTCGTCCTTCCGGAGAGAGTCGAAAAGCAGCAGCAAATGACTGCAGGGTGATTACAACACGAGATGGGAAACACGTAATAGGCCAACTCTGCTCCGTAGCAGGTGTGGCGGCAATAGCAGAGCATAATACGGATGGCACTCCACTGAATGCCAAGGCAATTCAGTGAAGTTGGATAAACCTCGGATCCGCAAGAATTCACTCACGTTCGGAGGGATTCCATCATAGAAGGTAGCAATATTTACTAAAGCTTCCATGATCCGCACGTGAAATAGCACGAATACACAGGGATTACAGAAAGCACAAAGCATACAAAACACACAGACACAATAGCGATTAACAGCGGAAAGCAGAAGATTAAGTAGATACTTGGTAACGGGAGGCGATAAAAAATGCTAATCATCGCGCGATGTTGAGATGATAACCTTCATAACTACGGTGTGCATGCATGAGCAGAATCAATAACAAAAGGCGGCGATTATTCATGGTAATGTAGCAAAACGAGGAGTTTATTGTTTTTATTCAACTAACACGCAAAACTGAAAAAGAAAAAGAAAAGAAAATAAAAAAAAAAGAAAAAATATGCGGGCAACCGCAGAACACTTCAATGCGAATCAGGTGCTTGATGATACGACTGCAACTTTGAACCATTTATCACTTTTGTAAGAGGAATTCCGGTCAAAGTAGTCAACCAAAAAGTAGCTGGGCCCACTTGTTCACTAATTCGATAAGGACCAAACCATCGTAATTTGAATTTTCGAGCCGCACAATTTGATTTAGCATTATAAAACATCACAAGTTGTCCTACCGTAAAAACTAGAGCTCTAAGATACCGATCATGTGTATGAGCTTGCTGCAATTGCACTTCTTGAAGAGTCAGAAAACTTTCATAGCGATACTCATCCAGTTCTCTAAGTGTGTCCAACCAAAATGGAAAAGACTCCTCGGGTATCAACTTCTGAGTGTGGCCACGCGTAAACTGGGCACTACAACTTCCATTGGAGCAATTGCTTCCAGCCCATATGCAAGCTTGAAAGGAGTTAGTCCGGTTGCTACTTTGGAGGTAGTTCGGTATGCCCATAATACTGCAGGTAGTAATTGATCCCATCTTTCTGGTGATTCCACAATCAATTTTCTAAGCATACTCACCAAGGTCTTGTTGGTACTTTCAGCTAAGCCATTAGCACGAGGATAATACGGTGAATTGAATTTATGCAAAATTTGAAAAGTATGCATTAATACTCGAATTAAACTATTAGCAAAGTACGTTCCTTGATCTGTTACTAGTTCCAAAGGTAATCCATATCGTGGGAATACGTCCTTCATCAGATATTTTGCTACCGAAATAGCTGTAGCGGACCGTAAAGCCCAAGCTTCTACCCATCTGGTAGCATAATCTGTACATGTCAGAATGTAGCGATTGTTGCTAAGGATTGCTGGAGGTGTAATTGGTCCAATAAAGTCAAGACCCCATTTCCGAAAAGGTTCCAAAGGTAAGACAGGCTGCAAAGGAAAGAAATGGCGTTGTAAAGGCTGTCCAGATTGCTGACAATTGTCAAACTGCTGCACAAACTGAGATACATCTTTATACATAGTAGGCCACCCGAGCCCACTTTGCAGAATTTTTCGGTGCGTTAAATCTGCTGCAAAATGTCCATCGGAAGGTATTGAATGTGCCAGAGCGATTACTGAGTTTACTTCATGTGGAGGAATACAACGAAGTAAAACCCCAGTGTGATCCATATAATACAACTGTCCGACAATCAACTAGAATCTCCGATTGTAAACCGCAATTTTTCGACGCATAGCAGGAGAAGTTTGAGGAGGAAGACATTCATCAGTAAGAAAGGTTAATAACTGATCATAGTAGGTAAGTGTCACAGGAGATTCTACAGATTCATCATTAGTTGTTTTAGTAACATAAATTGCTGGTGTGGTGTCATCAACACTGACCGGAGCTTCACCGGAATCCAAACGAGAGAGAAAATTTGCTAATGCATGTGCAGTGCCAGGTCGATGAATTACTTCATAATCGAACTCTTGTAACAACAAAACCCAACGCGCCAAACGACCACCTAAATGTTGCTGCCTAACCAGATACACCAGCGTAGCATGATCTACATGAAAGATGAATTTTTGGCCTAGCAAATAATGCCGGAATTTCTTTACAAAATACACGAAACTAAGACATTCTCTTTCAGTTACTAAATAATTCTTTTCAGCAGGAGCAAGCCGTCGACTTGCATAATAGATAGGCCGGAACCACTTATCAGTTTGTTGAATTAAAACACTTCCAATGGCTATATCTAATGCGTCTACAAAAACATGAAATGGTCTGTAGCTCAGTGATGAGTAGCACCTCCTTTAATGTCAATCCGGGAAGACGTGAGGATGGTATGAAGACCTCGAGCAAGTGGAGGCACAAGTGCGTGGGTGAGAAGCACACAAGCATGCACACACATACACACACACGTGCACACACGGCAAGACAAAGAGTGAGAAGCAATGGAGTTCTTAGATTACTTTCAAAAAGCTCTTACAAGTTCGTTTCAATTACAATCTAACCTCAAAAATGAGCTCTCTAGCTCCTTTTATAGTTTTTGACTAGCTTTGGCCCTGTTCAAACCTAGTGTCCGGCCTAGTTAAGAATTAGGTTCCAGGGCTTATTAGAGGGCTCAAACGAGATCTAAAAAATATGAAAATTGGCAGGTAGATACTTCTAAAGCTCCTCAAGCTCAAGGACTCCTTGGCTTGCACAAAATGGAGCTACAAAAATACGAAATGATATTTACAATGGTTTTTAGTGATGAAAATCACTATTTGTGTAGGGATTTCCTCTACTGATTTGTCATACACCTCTTTGAGCTCCCTACTTGCTCTTTCTTCTTGTGTGCTCAACTCCTTGATGTCTTGAAAATTAGATGGCCTACTTGCCAGATCTTCTTTGACTGCCATGTCTACTTGTGCTGTCCCTTCGCTCTGACTCTCTTCGTCTTGTGGCTCCTTCGGTTCCCTGACTGCTGCCAACACCCCCCCACTCTCGCGTCTGTCGCCCCTGACAGACCCTTGTCTAGAGGATTTTTGAACATAATATTGGACGACATCGGAGGCTAGGTGGTGTTCTTCAAGTCGTAAGCCGCGTGCTAGATCTGTGAGCAAATCATCCCAATTCACAGGTCCGAGAACATCTGGATGAGGCACCCTTGGAAGCAGCCAGAGGCACAGACGCCACGGAAGCATGTAAAGACGGAGCAGGGAGCCAGTCGGATCAATTTTCCAAACAAATATATTTCTTATTAATTCTTCAAACATTCAACAGTGATTGTTATCACTAATTGTAACATATGTATCATAGAAAACCCCATTTTGTAATCCATAGCTCCATTTTGTGCAAGCCGAGGAGTCCTCGAGCTTGAGGAGCTTAGGTAGAATGCTCGTACCAATTTTCGTTATTTTTAGACATCGTTTACCCTTCCAAATAGCCTCTAGGACCTATTTTTTAACTAGGCCGGTCACTAGATGTGAAACCGGTCAAAACTAATCTAGAAACTATAAAAAGAGCTAGAGAGCTCATTTTTGAGGTTAGCTTGTTTGAGATTAGAGTTCTTTTGAGCTTGTAAGAGTGTTCTTGAGTAATAGAACTAATTTCCCACCTTCCATTGTGTCTTGCTTGTCTCTTCATTGTGTGTGTGTATGTGTGTGTGCATCTTTGTGCTTCTCACCTTCACTCTCACATCATCTCACGTTCACGATCTTCATATCACTCCTACCTCTCCCACGGATTGACATTAAGGAGGTGAAGCTTCTTAACGTGGTTCTCACCATCGTGCTAGAGCAACACCAAATTTGGCGCCGTTGCCGGGGATCGAGTCTAGGACGAATGTGTGATGGTAAGAGTATAGCAAGAAGTGGCGTTGGAAGGTAAAAATTTCAGTTTTTGTTGTTGTTTTTACTTAGTTTTTAGTGTTTTTCACTTCCCCCACACTCCATCTTCATCACCGCATCATCATCTTCATCTCCAAAAAAATCAGAAAATTCACCATATCCACCCATTCACCTCATTTCCCCTCATTTGTGCATGCGAGAGAGCGAGAGAGAGTTTTTGCGTTTGTATGTGCTTGTGTTTTCTTGAGTTTTCTTGCAGGTACAGAGCTTCAGAGCATCAAGAGAGCTTCCCAAAGGTAAAACATGTACTTTCTGTCAGAAATTTCCGAGTGTGGCGGACCATCGTGATGGTCTGCAACTTTCGGATTTTGAGGTAGGCGACCACACCACGAGGTAGGCGATCCCTGCGCATACACGGAACCACAATTGCATTTTGAAAATTCATTGTTTGGTGGACCATCGCGATTGGCTCGGACCATCGCGATTGTGTCGCACCATCGCGATAGGCTCACGCCATCGCGACGGCTCGGCCGGACCATCGCGACGGTTCGCTCTTTCGGACCATCGCGACGGTTCACTTGAGCCATCGCGACGGTCCACTTGGACCATCGCGATTGTCCAGTTGACCCCGCACCATCGCGATTGGCTCAGGCCATCGCCACGACAGTGCCACGTGTCCCGATAGACCATCGCGACGGTTCGTTTTTCGGACCATCGCGACAGCCCAAAATCGGACCATCGCGATTGGCTCAAGCCATCGCATCGTGGACCATCGCGACGGTTCATTTCGGACCATCGCGATTGTCCACCTTTGACCGTTGACCGCGCCATCGCGATTGTCCGCCTGATCACGCCATCGCGACGGTTCATTTTTCGGACCATCGCGACGGTCCATTTCCACGCCATTGCGACGGTTCATTTTTCGGACCATCGCGACTGTCCATTTCCACGCCATCGCGACGGTTCGACCTCACGCCATCGCGATCGTTCACTTCGAGCCATCGCGACGGTTCACCTTTTCGGGCCATCGCGATTGTCCAAATCCCACGCCATCGCGACGGTTCGCCCGGACCATCGCGATTGTCCCAGACCATCGCGATTGTCCACCCCCATCGCAAATTTTGGGCTCCAATTTTTGACCAATTTTGAGGGTATTTTTGAGAAATTTTTGGGCCATTAGACTCATAGGAGACCCCTTAGCTCATATCTGAAGGAAAACCTGATTGTCAGTTTTTACCCCCCGGGGCCTGAACGCTCATAACTTTTTCATCCGAAGTCCGTTTTTTGAGCTTAATAGCTCGTTAGAAAGCTCTCCACGAGTACTATGTGACTAGGATAAGCTATTTTGAGGTTCACCCAATTTGGGACTAGGAAGCCAGGGGGCACATATTAAAAATTTGGGCAAAAAGGGAAGGGATTGAAAAGGTGTATATACTCAAAGTGTTTGATCATCTTGTGAATTGGTCTAATAGTGGAATTTTTCCAGGTCTAGCAAGGGCAATCAAAGGCAAGCAAGCAAGGCAGTGAAGACAGCAGAGCTTGGGAAGCACGGCTTCTTGGGCAACAGGGCATCAGAGCAACAGAAAAGCCGACTCGAGGTTGGAAGATTACTCAACCCCCTCAGTCAATTCTTAGCTAAGGCTAAACGGTAGTTGTGGATTTAAGACGATAGGAATGCCTCAAGTTCAAGATACATAATTCTTTCAAGTTTAAGACTTAAAGTAAAGGTGTGTGTGACGAAAACCTAAAGAAAAGAACATAAGTCTGACGGTACGAGAACTCAAAATTATAACGAAAAGTCGAATTCCTGACGCATAAATTAAGACAAGAATCCAGAGAAAATTAAAAAGAATCAAGAGAATAATAACAAAGGACCATTGACGATCTAAGTGTGTAATTGAGTGAGCAAGGAAGGAAATTAATGAACCTTAGATCGGGCAAACATATAGGTAAGTCGGACCGACGAAGCCTTCGATCATCAGAGGCTAGTGTGAGAACTACCGCTCGATCTTGGGCTCAGCAGTTGAATAGTAGTTATCCTTATGAGTTGAGCTCAGAATCAAGTGAATCAGAAATGGCATTTAGCGCAGACAGACCAGAAGGAGGGTCTCATGTAGCATACCTAGAAAAACCCGAAGGACCCTATAGAACGCAACTAGAGTTTCTCCGAACCAACCGATTAGGTGCTCGCATCTATGAGGATGGTCTGCAAAGGCAAGTGGTGCAACTGCACAACCCTGATCAACCCATTGGATTGGAAAGACCAGTGGTGAAATTTGAGAGAGACGCTTACATAGACAAAGAAGGAACCATGTACGTTCTAAGTACACAGCCAAACGATACTAATGAGTTTGGCACAATTCAATTAGAGACGGAAACAAAATTTCAAGGAAAAGAACCGTTAGAAGAACCTAGAACACCGAGAGGGAAATCCGTATTAACGAGAGTACTCATCCCAGAATGGATCCCTCAAGATAATAGGAGCACCGAGTTATTCGTAAACAAGGAGACAGATGAAGCCTTTTGGAGGTACAGAAAGGAAAACCCTGGTGAGGTAGGCATCATTACAATTTATGAATTCAAGGACCCAGATACACCTGGAAAGGTTGTATACCTGGATGAGACTTCAGAAAGAGTCTTTGTGGTGCCTGAGCGCGCTAAAAGCACATACACATGGAGAGGTGAACTGATATTCCCTCCATCTAGAATGAACATGAATACAAGTCAACAAGGGGCAGGAACATCCTCAGCCCATGGACATCAAAGAGAAGGAAATAAAGAGAGACCGGAAGTAAGCTTTAATCACCCCATAGGGAGAGATAGAACAACCACGGACACTAATAGAGCGGATAGACAAAGAGATCATGGAATACCAGGTGGTAGAGATGATTTTCCTCTACCTAGACCACGCGAACACGCAAGAGTTTTGAGACCCACTCAATTAGTAAAATCAATGAAGAATTACTTTGATGGGACAGGAGATCCCTATGACCATGTCGCAGAATTCAAGCAAGTACTAAGAGCAGAACAAGTTGAAGACATGTTCACGCAGTACAACGCATTTGGACTAACGTTAAAGAATACAACTTTAACTTGGTTTCAACCATTGCAACAAAGGCAATTTAGAGACATCCATCACTTTTTAGAGTCATTCATCACAGAATTCTCTAAAAGTGGGGTTAGACATGACACGTCTTCGTTGATTCATAGCTTTAAACAAACCCCTCAGGAAACAGTAAGACTGGCAGGACGTAGGTTCAGACAATATGTTGAGCGATGTCCAATGCAAGAGCTACCCTCTCAAGCTAAACAGGTATCACTGTTCCTAGATGGCTTGTTGAGCGCTAAACTACGCTCGTATGTGTACCTAAAAGAACCCAGAACGCTAGAGGAATGTGTAAGAATATGTATAGACATCGAGGATAACCTAGGAGATGAATTAGAACTCTCAAAGGTCTATAAAGACTCAGATTGTTCTTCTCTAGCATCCACAAAATTGTCTAATTCGATAGAGGACCTAGCAGAAAAAGTGGCCCAAAAACTAGGAGTTTCTAGTAAACAGGTGCCCAAGATACCCACTAATGTACGTTGTTACACTTGTGGTGGAAATCATTTGGCAAATGTGTGCCCCAATGCATCTCAACCTCATGTCAACCCTAGTGGCCAATATTGCACAATTGAGAGAAGATACACGAATCATACGGCTCAGGACTGCCCATACAACAAACAAACCGTGAGACAGAACTACCCGCAAACATACCAGCAGCCAGGTAGGTATCAAGGCCAATACAATGCTCAACCTTATTACTATAGGCCTCCTCAGAACTACCCATACCAGGCTCAACAGAGACCTCAACCCGTCTTAGCTCAGCAGCCACCCCCACCAGCGAATGTCATCTCAGTCAAATACGCTGCTGCTGAAGAGAACCTAAGTAGGGCCTTAGTGCCTTCTTCACCCTTGATCACCGAAAGTGACCCGAACTCAAACAGTTTTGACTCTACTCATGTAACTAGCCCACCCGCTTATTACACGGAGTCACCAGAACATGTGGAGACATATCATTATGATAGTCCTCCAATGGAACCTAGCTGGGAGACAGACTATGCAAATGTGATGTACACAAACCCAAACCCAAACCCACGGCCCCAACTGAGACAACAGAGACCACAGGGCCCTAGAGGACCATGCTTTAGGTGCCAAGGAGATCACTTCATAAAGGATTGTCCACATCCCCCAATAGCAAGGCAATCACCGTACTATAACATACAAGGCTTTTGTGCCGATTGTGGCAAAGAGCACATAATCAAAGATTGTCCTAAGAACCCAGTTAACGCTTCGAATGTGACGCCGATCAACATGATAGGTATTGTAAACAATGCAGATGGATCCAACCCTACATACGTGCCTATCCAAGCTATAACCAGAGCCCAGGCGCTCTTACAAAACCAACAGCTCAATCAAGAGAAAGTAGTCGGAAGTAGTGAAGTAGCAGAATCTAGCAGTAAAAAGACGAAATCTTGGAAAGATTCTAGAGAAAGAATAAAGAGAAAGTGGAGTAAAAAGATAAGTGAGTTGGAAGGAAGCCTAAAAGAGTCGAGAGCCAAAATACAAGAATTGGCTTCACAAGAATTAAATCAAGAAAACCCAGCTCAGAAATCAGGATCAGTTTTAGCGGAACCCATACCCGAAGATCTAGACATGATGTTTCGTGCATATCAGGCTAGAATAAAAGAGGGACCTCAAGTAACGGAAATGAGTAAAAACTACCCTCGAGCTGATCTAGAAATTGAGAGAACTAAACTTTGCATGAAGATGGTAGAACTAGCACAAGCTTTGTTCGAAGCCTCTAGATATCTTAATTGGAATAACATGGCAAAACCGGAACTACACTTTCAAGGTCTAATGGAGAGGCTAGAATACTTGATAGAAAGCAAAGAGAAAAAGGATCAGCATAGGAACCCTATTGTCCCAGAGACACAGGAAAGGAATGCACCATCCCTGTCTCAAGTACCCAATACAGAAAGTCAAGACAATTTGTCTTCCATACATAGGTACTCACATGAATTTTTGAGGGAGATCCAAGAAGAGAAATGGAGAAAAGAACAGGGAACTCATCCTCCTATTCAAGAAATAGACGACTTGCAGGAACAATTTCCCCAAGACATCCCCTCTATATATGATGATGTAGAGGTGGAACAACTGAGTGAACCCACAGGATTTGAATCTAATTCTTTACAAGAATTACCTCAGTTCACAGGACCTTGGGAAGCAAAGTCTATTAGTATGAGAGCACCCACGATAATAGTGAGGAATGAAGAATCAGTGATCCCTAGGAACACGGAAGTGATCAAGAACACGAAAGTACAGTGTAATCTCACTCTGGAGGAATTGTTAAAGGTAAAACCAGAATTGTGGAAGCACGTAGCAAATCAATTCCCTGAGCTAGCTACCACACCCTCTCAGATAGGATCACATAAGAAGGTACCAGAGATACCTGTGGAAAAGATTGGAGACGTAAGCGAAGGAGAGGAAGGTAACACATATCTTCCAATAACCCATCAGGGCTACACCACGAAAGCCATCTTAGATTCAGGAGCCGGAGTAGCCATCGCTACCACCGCTTTGTGGAAACTTTGGGGTAAGCCAGCACTCAGACCCACTAGGATGAAGCTACAAATGGCTGATGGACACATAGAAAAACCGTTAGGCTTACTAGAAGGCATATCTCTCACCACTTGTGGTGTAGAATTTGAGCATACCTTTGCCATTTGTGACTTTGCGAAAAATCATGCGTATGAGATGATATTGGGACGACCATTCATGCGTCAGTTGCAAATTGTACAAGATTGGGGAACTAATTCTTTGTACTTGCAACATTTAGGAGTGACTACCAAAGTCAATCTTAAAGACTATTCACATAGAGATGTACCCCCAATACAATGGAATACCATCCATAAGACGCCAGCAGAGACGGAATCCGTGCACTCATTAGAATCAGACCCTTCTTGGTTGCATGAGGATACCCATTTATGGATGTGTAAAGTAGCCAAACAAGAGGAAGAGCGGTTAGAAGCCAGGACCTTAGGTGCGGAACAACATCCACGAACCCTTCAAGATCCAGCCTATGCACCTGTAGTATTCCCAGACGAAGAGTTTGAACCCCATGGTTGGGCAGAGATTCTAGCAACCATGGATGTAGCCATCAATGAAGAACAATGGACACCCCACTGTGACGAGGATGGCTATGACATTTCAGTTTTCACAATAGAGCCAATCATGGGCGATGCCATTTTAGAGGAGTGTGAACCGAGCACTGATGCATTTGAGGATGCAAGCGATTTTGATTTAGAATCAATTATCATGGACCCACCCTTTGCATCAGAGGAAGAATATTTCTACGAAGTAGAGACTCACACTCAGAGATACGAGGAAATTACGAACGAGGTAAGGTTAGTCACAGAAGTGACTACTAAGAGTGAAGGCAAGAAAAGGAAGAAGAAAGAAGCCATGTCGGAAAAAGAAGAATCTTTATTTGAAGTACCCGAGAATTTCAAGAAATATGAAATCGAAGATAGAAGAATCATGGTACGAATGCCCAATAGAAAGGCGAATGACGGACAAGTATATGATAACCGAGAGAAAACCAAAAAAGTAATAGTTGCCATAGAAGGAGAAGAAGAAAAATGTACATACGTAGGGCATGATTTGACGACTGAAGAAGAAGAAGACTTAGTTGCCCTATTGCGCGAATATAGAGATGTTTTTGCTTGGAGTTACAAAGATTTGAAGGGAGTAGACCCAGATATATGTTCTCATAGAATCCCTATGACTCCAGATGCAAAACCGACAAAACAGAAACCGTATACGTACAATTATAATTACGCTGCGAAGATTAAAGAGGAGATAGATCGCTTGATAGAAGCAGGATTCATTTACGAAATTGAGCATACCGAATGGGTATCCCCCATTGTGGTTGTGCCCAAGAAGAATGGGAAATTGCGTGTGTGTATTAACCTTAAAAAAGTTAATGCCGCAATGATTAGAGACAGTTATCCTCTTCCTATCACATAACACCTATTGGAAAGAGTTGCGGGCAAGGAAGTTTACAGCTTTCTGGATGGATTCTCAGGCTATAACCAAGTAGCCATTGCTCCAGAAGATCAACACAAGACGGCTTTTGCCACTGAATGGGGCATATTTGCATTTCGTGTAATGCCATTTGGCTTAACAAATGCACCCGCCACTTTCCAGCAACTCATGTGTAATGTTTTTAAGGAATTCTTACGAAAGAGCTTGGAAGTTTACGTCGATGACTTATGTGCTCATTCAAATGTAAGACAGACACATATCCCAGAGTTAAGACAAATATTTGACAAATGTCGAGAATATCAGGTTTGTTTGAACCCAGAAAAATGCGTTTTCATGGTCAGACAAGGCAAAATTCTAGGACACATTGTGTCAAAATATGGAATCTCTACGGACGAGGAAAAGGTGAAGGTAATTGCAGAATTACCTAGACCAACTAATATGAAAGAGGTACAGGCATTTATGGGCCATTGTGGTTATTATAGGAGATTCATACACATGTATGCAATCATAGCCAAGCCTTTGTACTCTCTTTTGACCAATTTTGAGTGGACAGATGAATGTGAAAACTCATTCAATGAACTTAAACGACGCTTGTGCTCAGCACCTATATTGACTACCCCAGATTGGAGTAAGCCATTCCATGTACATGTGGATGCATCCAATTACGCCATAGGATGTGTGTTAGCACAACCCACGAATGAAGGTAACATAGATCTCCCCATAGCTTACGCTAGCAGACAACTGAACGCAGCAGAAAGAAATTACACCACGACGGAACGAGAAGGATTAGGGATGATCTACGCTGTAAAGAAGTTTAGGCACTACTTGTTGGCCAACAAATTCAAGTTCTTTACAGATCATCAAGCCCTATTATATTTAGTCAACAAACCATGTAACACAGGACGACTAATACGTTGGTTCCTATTACTCATGGAGTATGATTTTGAAGTGGTAGTCAGGAAAGGAAAGACGCATCTTAGAGCTGACCACCTCTCAAGATTAACCTCAGGAGAAGCTCCTCAAGGAGTAGCGGATGAATTACTAGATGCATACTTGTTTAACCTTGAGATAGCACTAGAGTGGGCTAAGCCTATAGTCCCTATCCTGACATACGGACCCAAGAATCCTAGGATAGAGATCAAAGAAGGAGAGATTACCAAGTCTCAGAGATACCAAATAATGGCAGGAAGCATATATAAACATGATAATCAAAAGATTCTTGCCTGTTGTGTAGATGACTCGGAACATGCGAATTGGTTGCAATTAGCACACATAGGTGCACTAAAGCAACATCATTCAAAACATCGGACATTACAGACTCTGCATAGATTAGGAGTATATTGGCCTACGATGGAAGCAGATGTCTACAAGTTGTGTAAAGAATGTCAGGTGTGTTGTGAAAGACCACCAGTAGAGCATGCGACATTATATCACGTGTCCCTCACACCAGACTGGAGTGAACCATTAGTGACATACTTGAGGACGAACACATTCCCTCAAGGAATGACCTTAGCTCGACAACGCAGTCTAGAGCAGGAAGCTCAAGACTATTCACTTATTGGCGATAATTTATACAAAAGAGGACGTGATGGATATCTAAGACAGTGCGTTCATGAAAGCGATTATCTGAGCATACTAGAGACTGCACACCAAGGTGTTGCAGGAGGTCATTTTGGACCCGATAGGATAATCAAAGCCATTCTCTTTGCAAGATTATGGTGGCCCACTCTTCACATGGATGCACATACCTATGTAAAGAGATGTGATGTGTGCCAAAGAACTCAGTTTCCTACTCGCAGAGATGAAATGCCATTGAAACCCATGATGGGCGGACGTGCATTTTCTAAGTGGGGTATAGACTTTATAGGACCCATTAACCCCCCTGCAAAAGGTACACATACGGAATACATTATTGTTGCCACAGATTATCTTACGAAATGGGTAGAGGCAAAAGCCACAAAAAAGAATGATGCTCACACGACTGCAAAATTCTTATTTGAAAATGTCTTTACAAGATATGGATTGCCTATAGAGTTAGTGAGCGATCGAGGCACTCACTTTCTAAACCAAGTCATTGAATATCTGTTGTAGGATTTTATGGTGATTCACAAGAAATCTGCACCATATCATCCTCAGGCCAATGGTCAGGCTGAAAGCACTAACAAGATACTTTGTACCGTACTGACGAAACTCGTGAACAACAAACGTTCAGATTGGGACAAACAGCTACACCACGCTGTTTGGGCATATCGAGTGGCCTACAAGACCGTACTCAATGCAACTCCCTTTCAGATGGTTTTTGGTCAGAATGCAGTGCTTCCTTTGGACTTCTTGATACCGACCCTTAAGGTTGCACAAGAACATCAGTGGACCGGCCATGAATTATCAGCGAGAATATTGGACTTGGAACGGTTAGGAGAAACCAGGCTGAAAGCAGCAGCGGGAATATACGCAGCAAAGAAGCGACAGAAAGCATATTTTGATGCACATGTGAAAGATAAAGGCCTAAAAGAAGGAGATTTAGTTCTAGTATATACGCTGAAACAGCACGCACGGAAGTTAGAAAAGCGAGGTTATGGACCTATGATCATTAACAGACTTTCGATTAGTGGAGCAGTACAGTTAGCCACCTTAGAAGGAGATATATTGCCTAATTACATTAGTGGCTGTAGAGTCAAGCTATATCAGGAACCTCTTACTGAGGATATGCTTAGACGACTCACATTAGCAAAGAAGCGTAAGGAGGAAGAAAATAGAATACGAGCTGAAGCTCAGGCAGAAGCTCAGGCAGAAGCTCAGGCAGAAGCCATAGAACGCATTAAGCGCATGAAGCTAAGAAGACAAGGACTAGGGAGAGAACATTATAACCATCTGGAAACATCACCCAGATATCCCATGGCCATGTGTCAAGTAAAGTCAACCACTCATCCTAGCATAGTGGACAGGAGACCATTCATTACAGTTAGGCTAGAGCACGGCAATCCTTGCCAAGAACTCAGAGCTTTAATTGACTCAGGTGCTGCGACTAGTGCGATTAGATGGTCCCACTATAAGGATTCAGGAATAGAAATGCGGCCAATTGAGGCATACCTCATAGGCCTAGGAGGCATGGAAACCCCTTGCATGGGTGAGGTGGACCTTCCTATCCTCATTAAGGATATGACGATGACAGCGAAGCTACTAGTGTGCCATGATGACGACCTGATAGAACCCCTAATCCTTGGCCAAGATTGGCTATACGATCACTCTGTGGACCTAAATCTTAGACAAGGCTCCTTACAGATTGGAACCTTAGAACAGAAGCGAGTGATACCGCTTGACTTCCCTAACGGCATTCCGACTGAGGTTTGTAACCCTAGACCCTATGAAATGCATGCGACGGAAGACCGGAAGATCTTTAAGCAGACCAGTCACGTTACGTCTACACCAACCCACTCGGGCTGGGCTATAGGCAATTGTCAATCAGAAGGACGACAGGAGATCTTCTCGGGGACTTCCTGCAAACTAGAAGAGACAGTTACCCAACTGCAAGGGCAGATGGACACAATCAGTGGTCAGGTGGGTTGCATCAGCGGCCAAATGAGCACGACACCCTGCGGTGCTCATCCTTCCAAACTTGTTGCGGACTGGCCTAGATTAAAGTTAAAGAACGCATCACTTCCTAATGCGCAGGTCACGCAAGTGTTGGATCTCCCTTCTTTTCCAAAGCAGAGCGTCCATCCGACCTCTCAACCTCAACCACGACAGAGTCAACCACGACGAAGGAACCCAGACCGACGGCAGTATCAGAAGAAACAACAAGGAAGGCAGTTCAGGCCACCCAAAGGAAGCGACACCAGACAAATATGGGTGCCAAAAGGACAAAAAGCACCAAAGAACTCCAGCCAAGCAGAAATCGACAAGAAAAAGGCAGTGCAGAAATAGAATCGATATCCACCATCCCCTCGACCTCCTTCTACAGGTCCGAGCATCCGACAAATGTGGATCGCCAAGAAGTACCTTACTCATAGACCCACGCCCACGCAGAGTTGGGTACCCAAACCATGTATCATAGCTCAACCCTTAAACCATGTAATATACACCCCTCACAAATCTTTCCATCCCTCAACACCACCACACCCGACACCACCCTTTGCCCCTCAGCAGAAACCCACCACCCACTCCAAGATCCTTAGGAAATGGATACCGAAGCATGTCCAACCGTCTCCCCCTAACCCCATGTCTGACGAAACTACTTCCCCGACTAACATACAACCGTGTACTAAATCACTAACCTTTAAACCTTGTATAAATTCACCCACCATCATCACACATCACTCGTAATCTCATCTCATCAAGAAATGTATGCATGATCTGAAACGTATAGGTGTCTAGAGACCTGCACTAGTGCTGCAAGAAACGTTGCATCCATCACATCACAGCACTTGGCTACACGGGTTACGCATCAGTTATGGAAAGGGATTGCGGTCTCACTTTAATGGGATCATAATTAATTTCCATGCTAATGTGTTAATCTTTTGTAGCAGATCTTTCTCATTAGCGCATCAGTCACCATGCAAACCGACGAAGGAACATCAGGAGCAGGCCCCAGTGTAGCGGCTGTGCCCCTCAACGTGCTACGAGCAGAGTCCCACCCGACTGCTCCACCGCCGGAATTCCAAGGGTTTCCAGGACCCATGCCTATCGATAACCCTCCTATGGGCTACACCGAAAAGATACACCGGAACTCTCATTGGTTTCAGGGACTTGCAGGACCCCTTGCGGACGCGGACTTTATATTTGAATCCTCTCTGACATTTGATGACCGCACGTGGGGAAAATACCAGTTTTTCTCCAGAGAGTTCGAAGCCCTACAGAGCACCCAAGATTTAACTCACGTTTGGGCCAGAGCAGGCTTCACAGAGTATTTCAGTGATCCTCTACCCAAACCGGATTTTTACAGGTGCTATTACTTAATCACTACCTTGCTGGCATCAGAGAATAAGGACATCCCAGGAACCTTCATATTGCCTACTCTAGTGGATGATCCACCTTACAAAAGGTTTTACCTATCTAAGGATTTAATCAGAGCGGCCATCAAAATTCATGGCACCCACACACCCACAGATCGAGAGAGATTAATTCCAGAACCGATGAAACGTGGGGATGTCACGAAGTGGGAGGAGATTTCGGCAATTACACCTGAGCTGTCGAAGCCACTAAGGATATGCATGCAACATTTCGCATTTCCAGCTCAGGACAGATTTACCATGCCCCATAAACGAATCTGGTTCGGATTGTATTTGGCATGCACGGGACCTCAAACTGTTGATCTGGCAAGCTGGATCATAGATCAAATGTATCTGGCACAACACAGATGGGAACGCAAAAAAGTGCTTAATGGATGTTGTGCACTCACTAGAATTGTGTATATGTGTTTGGCGTATGACTTGCCAATCGAGCGTGCATTAACAGGAGAAGAACTGAAGGCATTCAAAGGAACGATGAAGAAAGCCAGGAAGCCCAGCAGAACACGGGCAGGCAAGCGCATGAGAGGCACCATTCCTTGCCTTCAAGTGCCAGAGTCGCCATCACCACAACCCTCTCCAGAGCGACCACAGACAGAAGCTGCTCCCACTGTACAACCTATTCGCATAAGGTTGTCCAGACCAGTGGTTACGGAGGGCACCACTAGTACCGCAGCACCTCAGGCAGCTGCAACCACAGAACCCACCACCACAACAGCAGAAGCTCCCACCACTATTGGTGCGGAGGCTTTTTCTTTCCCCATACCACACATGGAGGCAGAACCCATAAACACAACATTTGATTTTGAGATGCCGGATGCATTCTCAAATGAATTTCAATTTTCAGAGGCACAAATGTTTTCTCAGGAATATGAACGCCCTAGTTACCCGACCACACCGCGGGATCTGCCACAAGGACAAGCTGTGTCAAGCTCTGATGATGAAAGAACCGCCACCGACGATGACGAAGGTGATGATGAAGCCAGCCAGGGCTCACATGACGGACAGACAGATGGTCAAGGCCAACAAACTGACGCACACGGCGACACCAGCACATACGAAGATGAGACTTTCGAAGCCGCAGCGTACACGCTGGCCATAAAGAAAATAAATCGAACGATGGAGAAAGTCTGGGCACGGAAGAAGTTAACTGAAGAGGAGAGCCAGGCATTAATTGAACAGGAACTCATCTCCGGAGGATTCGAAGACGCATACATCAGAGGGTTCAGAGAGTTAGTCAAATCAGTAGGCTCCCATGAAGCACTCAGGTTTTTACAAAGAAAGCAACTACCACAGTTTGACCCCCGCCGAGTGCGACTACTTTCAAAACCCGGGGAGTATATTCGCGTACCAACAGGAGCTCAGTCTTCAGCACAAGCCAGGGAGGCACGCCTCGTCCCCGAAAGTTCATTGACCGCAGAACCCATCCTTGTAGATTCCCCACCACGTACCACTGTTGTACATACCACCACTATCCTCGAAATAACATCCACACCTTCCACTCCCCTCTCACCTCATCTTTCACCAACCCATCCTGTATCCCCCGCACACCCACCTGCTCCCCCCACATCCACACTAGTCCAAGGCAGCATAGCCACACCCTTCGCCTTACCCATTCATACCACCATGCCCACACCCAACCCTCCGCATCCATTTGTTAACCCCTTCACCCCTTCATCCTTCCCAGCGTTTCCCCCACCTCTAAGAACCCCATTCCCCTTTCTAACCCCACTAACCTTCTCACCAGTCTCACCTCCCCAACCTACCATAACCCCTATTTCCCCGTTTCACCAAGCTGCTCCAGCCATCCCCCCTGTAAATTATTCTACATTTGTAAATCCCGTCTTCACACCTACACAACCACCCACATACACACCGCTTTTCACAGTCACTGCCCTTGACACGTCCAATGGCATGGACATATCACCATCCACCTCACCACCACCCACTCCACTCACAGCACCATCATATTTAGGCACGTCACAATTTTCCACAATCACCACTGCATCCACCTTCCCAACCCCATTCCCCATCCCCGCTACATCTACTTCCACTGCATCCTCAATTAGCACTCCATTACTATTATCACCCACCATAGACACGGCACTGCAACACATGTTCACATGCATGACACAAGTAAGAGATGAGTTCGCATCTCTTGGCAACAACTATCAACAGCTGCAGAGGACTACGAATGAATTACAGTCGCAGCTTAATTCACTATCACTAGAGAACGCCTCACTGAACAGCCGATACCAAGATTTACGAGAGGCCTATCACAAATTAGAACTAGAAAGTGAAGAGAAAACCAAAGAAGCCACGGCAGATTTGGACAACCTACTTCGAGCCCAAACGATTAGAAACGCGACACTGACAAGGAATATGGGCCTGCTCAGAAGACACCTAGCCGCAGCCCAGGAGGAGAACGTGAGACTCCAAGCATAGAATAGAGAAAACTTGGAAGCGGCTTTGGATCATCCAGAACAACCACTAAGTCCGAGCAGATTCAAGGCAATCCCATCCGAGTCGATGCGGATGTTGCTAGATGACCATGTTCGATTGCTCGAGGACTATGATCGTATGAACGAAGAACATCAAAAGTTAAAGGAAGATCACAAGCTACTACAGCTCAGAGAACCGGCAACACAACAAGCACAAGTAGCAGCAGAATTACCAGCACCTGTGGACCCTGCCCCTGAAATTTTGGAGGAACTCAACGCACTCCGGGCCCAGGTAACAAATCTTGAATCTAGAATTGCAGTCTATGAAGCACCACCAAGGCCAGACTTGCCACCTGAGCTACCAGCTGAGGAAGAAACCGTCACTATCCCGGTGGAGGAGACATTTGAAGAGGCATATGAGCCGATACCCATCCCAGGCGGACGTGTCACGGCCAAAGGCCAGATGACATATGAATTACCTACCCCCGCGTGGATGAAGACAGTTGAAGAACTCGGAACGACACATTCGGCCAGAGTAGAGGCACAGTTACATGCCATGGCCATGATTGAAGAGAGAATCTTACAGTCACCATTCTTTGCTCATCTGGCCCCGCGACGATACATATCTGGGCATGAGCTCCAATATAAACCGTACTTCATGTTAATGGCCGAATACCAGTTAGCCATAGAGAAAGAAACAGGGATGAAACCAACGCACGCCACTCAATTCGAGCCGGAGGACTTGCCACCAAGTGCGCAGAGAGGTGAAATCCATCAACCAGACTGGCGCAAAGATTTATTGCAAAACTATCCAGAGATGATGAGCACGTGGGTGAAAGCGCCGCTGCACTTAAAATTTAACCCGTGCTGGGGACCAGTACCACGACGCCGTTCTTGGACTGCATTCGCTATTAAAGTACAAAATAATAAGCAGTGCCAAGACTGGTTGAATTATCCCTATTTCAAGCCACCAATCGAGTTACCCACAGTAGGCTACATGATGGCGACGATCCGCCACTGGCTCCCTAGGTTAAAGCACATGGATGATATTGCCGCGCACATGACTGTCAAAATCTTTGACATGATGCAGATGATCTTTAAAGTCTTCCGACGCGTCAAGGCCCCCCATGTAAACACCCCGGGCTTTGAGCATGGCAACTTTGATTTAGTCTATGATATGAGCACAACGCCATCGCTACGGGTGTGTTATGCCTGGCACTGCAGAATAAAATACCTACCGGCATGCTATAAGCAAACATTCGAAGAAATGTTCACCACCGGCTTTTGGGAGTACCATTCAGAGGTATTTATAAGCAGGCCCACACACTTATTGCAATTATTCACCTGTGAAAGGATGGTGTACTCCACACATTACCAGCTCCCACCACCAGACGAGCCGCAACCTATTGACTGGGAGAAACTCGAGGCTGACCTGGCCCGAGGCATTCGTACCTCAGAACACACCCTCGCTCAAGACCTCCTACAGAACTACATCCGGCAGACCTCACAACAAGGTTCTATCAGGGATGACAGAAGCGAGAGGGAGGGGGGTGTTGGAAGCAGCCAGAGGCACAGACGCCACGGAAGCATGTAAAGACGGAGCAGGGAGCCAGTCGGATCAATTTTCCAAACAAATATATTTCTTATTAATTCTTCAAACATTCAACAGTGATTGTTATCACTAATTGTAACATATGTATCATAGAATACCCCATTTTGTAATCCATAGCTCCATTTTGTGCAAGCCGAGGAGTCCTCGAGCTTGAGGAGCTTAGGTAGAATGCTCGTACCAATTTTCGTTATTTTTAGACATCGTTTACCCTTCCAAATAGCCTCTAGGACCTATTTTTTAACTAGGCCGGTCACTAGATGTGAAACCGGTCAAAACTAGTCTAGAAACTATAAAAAGAGCTAGAGAGCTCATTTTTGAGGTTAGCTTGTTTGAGATTAGAGTTCTTTTGAGCTTGTAAGAGTGTTCTTGAGTAATAGAACTAATTTCCCACCTTCCATTGTGTCTTGCTTGTCTCTTCATTGTGTGTGTGTATGTGTGTGTGCATCTTTGTGCTTCTCACCTTCACTCTCACATCATCTCACGTTCACGATCTTCATATCACTCCTACCTCTCCCACGGATTGACATTAAGGAGGTGAAGCTTCTTAACGTGGTTCTCACCATCGTGCTAGAGCAACAATGAGGCACCCTCAATTGTTCTGAGTGAATAGTTCTCTCCACAACAAATAATTGGAGGAGATGTGATGGTCTGGGTATAAAGATTTCGGAGTGATATTCCCAGAATCCTGTAATGAACATCTCCTCAAATGTCTGTTTAAAGCAGGCTGGGAGGTACTTGATTCTGGCGTGCCAAGCATATATTACTTCAATTGATGGGGTGGTACTCATATCGTACACCAGATCCTGGTTTCCTGTCACGAAGCCTGCTCCTGAGAAGTGGGGGTCCTTAATGTTCTTAAACGTCCTGAAAGTGATCAGCATTAATTCAAATATTTTCATACACATCTGGGCCATCACATCGGGATTATTGCGTAGCCGAATGCTCCAGTGACGGATTGTAGAAATCATGTAGTTCACCGTGGGGGGTCCTCGTGGAGGTGCTAGATAAACGTAATTTAACCATTTTGCACAGGCTTTGATGTCTCTGACGGCAATAGTGAATTCAGGCCAGGTGCGTCTTCGAAGAACTGGAACGTAACAAGGATTATATTTAATAAACAACGGCATATTATTCCAGGTTCGGACCATTTCAGGATATGTTTCCAAAAGCCTGATCCTCCAGGTGGGTTGATGGATGGACCCACGCTTAGCACTTTCCGGTATATCATCTGGACCAAATTGTGTAGCAAATGTGGGAGGCTTGCCGCATCGTCGTTGAATCTCGGCGTTGTAATCGGCCAAAAGTATGCAGTAAGGCACATATTGGTCATTATTGGTGCTGATCCATCTATGATGAGACATGCTTCTGAAATATTCTGACTTTATGACAGTTTCTTCTAGGTTCGCTAGTGATTGGATCTGAATGGCCACCCGTTCTTCGTGTGTGTTCGCTGTCTTTTCCAGTGTCTGAAGCCACTCGGGTGCTTCCACTTCCAAGGTGTCTAGTCCCTCTGAGGTTCGTTGCCCGCCTGGCATCGGCATAGGAACATACGGTTCTTCATACGAATCATCTACCTCAATAGGGACCAACTCTTATGGCTCTGGTTCTACTACTGGAGAGGGCTGCCTCTCATATGTCAGTAACCTCTTTTGTAATTCTGCCACCTGCTCAGTTAAGGCCTTTACCTCGTCTGAGGTAGAGGTTGATGGGACACTCTTCGGTTGTTCTTCCTGTTCCTTAAGTCTGCTCCGTAGTGTGTCACGTTCTCTTTCTAAGTCATCATGGGCTTCCAGAAGATCTGCATAGCTTTCCAAAATGGTTTTCATCGTCTCCGAGGGAACTGCTTTGAACTGCTCTGGATCTATCTCGTGGGGAGAGCCTTCCATTGCCGCTTCCAGATTCTCTTCATTTTGTTTCTGCAGTCTCTTGTTCTCTTCAAGTGCCGTGGCCATATGTTTCCTGAGTAGCGCCAAGTTACGTCTGACTCGTAGGTTATCGGCCTGGTATACTTCGAGCAAGGCTTCTAGTTGTTTGACACCTGATTCTTTCGATGGTTGGGGTGCCTCCAGTAGTGTTTGGTGAGCCTGCTCAAGCGTTGTATAACGTTGATTCACATCTGCATTTTCCTCTTCAAGAATTGTAAGTTGCCTTTGTAAGTTCTGGTGATTTGTTGTCAGTTGTTGATACCGGTCGTCAAGAGCTGTGTACTCATTCTGAAGCTGATATACACATTGATTTAATGCTAGAAATATACTATTTACATTAAATAATGCAGGGAGGGGTGAAGATGCAGGGGGAATGGGGGCGGGAAAGGAAGTTGTGAATGATGTGGATGCAAGTGGAGATGTGGGTGGAGGGGGTATGGGAGATGGAGGTGGCATGGGGGGAGGGAGCGGTGCAGTGGCAGGAGATGTTTCCATAGTGTCAAATGTTTGAGTGACCGTGTAGATGGGGATCGTGGGTGGGGTGGATGTGACGTTAGTGAAGAGAGTGGTGAAAGTGGGCATGGTGACTCCCCCGAATTGGATTCCCGGAGAGAGTGGAATTCCCATGACGATTGTGGTGGTAGTGGACGTGGTGGTGATAGTGTCATGTGGTGGAGTGAGTTGTGTAGTGAGAGGTGGGGAGGGTGGTGACAGTGGTGCTTCCTGATGTTCGTCTGCTTGCATTGTATCTCCTGGTGCTGATACGTTGATATGAATTTGTTTCCCGGACCTCATGGGACAGGCGAGAACTCTTTTCTCAAATCAGTGAATGTAGGCCATTGCCTCATGAATGGCCTCATCCAATCCTACTGCATCGGCGTGTAGGTTTATGGACTCGATGAACATGTCATCCACGCCTTCCTCCGCCAGCAATTGGTTCATGAGTTTCTTGCCTGCTTCAAGTGACATTTTATGCTGTTCTTGAACTAGCTGCATGGTTCGATATAGTCTTTTTATTTGTGCCGAATACGCGGGGGCACTTGCTAACTCTGAAAGTTCATCGTACTCTTGTTCTTCGTAAGCTTCTTCCTCTTGTTCGGTCTCTTGTTCATCTACGTCGACTTCTACCACTTGCGGTTGGGTGGGGGCTGATGTTGTTGTATGGGATTGTGGTTCCTGAGCTCGCTCTGTTTCCGTCTCGAGATTAGAGTCGTAGATTAGTCTAGCCACTTCTTCATCAGTGAGATCATTGAGAGTAAAGCCCTGTGGAAATTCCAAATCTGATGGGACGGGTGGAAACACCAGATTGGGTCCCTCTGTACTTGGTCTTGGTAGCCGAATGGTGAATGGTCTAATGCGTCGTGTCTGGGGAGGGGTAATTTCTGGTGTAGTGGTGGCTCCCCTTGGTTGAGCGCAGGGTAATTGGACTCCCCCTCTCATCTTCTTTGATGGAGGACCTGCCGCTGATAGCCTTCTCTGGAACTCCTAGGTCCGGGACCATACGAGTGCCCGTTGAATAGGCACGTCATAGGCTAGACATCGATAGATTATCTTGGTCAAAGCACAACACCTGTGGAGCACATTTTTCTGCTTCTTGTTCCACCGTTGATGGGCTAGGTGAATCTGATCTATGATCCAATGTGGTACGTTGATAGGGAGGCTTTTTGTCTCTGCCAAATACAAGCTAAACCATATCTTCTTTGGGGGCATGGTGAATCTTTCCTGGGCGGGGAAAGCAAAATGTTGCATGACGGTCCGTAGGTGAAGAGCAATGGTCGGTGTCATTGCTACCATATCCTTCAGCTTATTAAGATCTTTATGTTTCATTCTGCCTGGAACCATTGTTTCCTTTTCAGTAGGAATGTGCATACCATACATGCCCAATGCTTCTCGTACCAGGTTGAGGGTCAGTTTGAATCTTTTAAGTTCGTGGCCCGGCAACAGTGAGGGTAACACAAAGGTGCTGTCGCCTCCCTTGGCCCTGCTCGGAGTGATGGTACTGATAAGATAAGAACAACGTAAGAAATCCGGCTTTGGTAAGTGGGCCCTGAAATAACTGTCCAAGCCAGCTTTGGTCCATACTGAACGCATGACTTTGGCATTCTGATAGCTCTCAAATTCGCACGTGAAAAAATGGTAGCGTCCCCATTTACCATTAAACTCCAATTCAGCTTCCCAAAAATAGGTTCCATCACCCAATGGTCCTGCAACATCACTGAACCAATGAGCGTGTTTGCCCACTTGAGAGGTGTGCCCCTGGGGAGGATCCTGAACTGGGAGTACATGCACCGCTTGAAGTTCTTGCGGTCTTTCGGTGAGATGTGGTTCGAGGAGGAGTGTTTCTATATCCACAATCTGTGCGCTGGATCCGGCGTGAGAACTGGAACCTCCGGCTTCTGCCATGGCACTGCTTGCTTGTTGGTTCTGTGAGAATATAGAACCATGTGTTAACATTGTAATGGACAGATTAAACCCGTTGTTGTCCCCATTACAACATTAACATGAGGTAGATGATGAGTCAGTGGTTAGTAAGTGCACGATGACAGTGTGTGTAGTTAATGCCTGGATAGTCCTAGGAGCTAGATGGAAAGATGCACTCTCTGACTAATGCAGTTAGTAAGTGGAGATGAATTCACAGATTGGGGTCGGGGGGTTTATTACAAGTCTTAGGTTGCCAAATACCATGGATGGCTTTTGGTCTTGGTTTCGTGGAGACTCGGGAGGGTTGCATGAGTAATTCTGCTGGAAGTTGTTGTGTCATTGGGACCCATCTACGAGTGAGTCTGTGCGTGCTTCTAGGTGGCAGTGTGTTCGAGTGTATCAGACAAGAGTGGCTAGCGACTGCTTGACCGAGTGAACCCTGTCGTGTATGATGTGAATTGTGTGGGGTTAGTTGAGCCCGCAAGCAAGCCTTAGGCACCCAAATTTGTCTTGATTGTGGGTCAGCCTTCATCGACTTCTTGGGTACCCAAATAGATTTTATTTTCTCCACCGAGGTTTTAGGAGTCCTCTTATTAGCATCACGTTGTTGATTACTAATTGGAAGTTGAGACCGTTGTTGCAGCTTAGTTACGGCCGGCAGCTCGTCTTTCCGCACCCACATTTGTTTCATCGGCTGAGTTGTTCTGCTTCGCACGTTCTTTTGGTCTCTCGCCTGGAGAGTCTTCCGTGATTGATCTGCCCTTAGTTGCTGCCTCCTTCTGGCCTTTGGAAAAGAAGGGAGTTCCATTGTGGTTCTGACTCCTTTTTTGAGATCTTCATTTTTCTGCATCACATAGCCTTGGACAAGAACAGCATGGTCAACTTCATGTGCACCCCTGGAGGGACCAGGAGTCCGTGTCTTCTCTAGTTCCTTGAGTGCTCCATTATTTAACTCAATCATAATTCTAGTTTGATTCACCCATACCTGAAGAAGTCCACTTCTTAGGTTTAAGTTGACTGCTTGGTCATAGATCCAGTCTTGACCCAAGACAAGGGGTTCCGTGAGGTCCTCGTCTTGACATACTAGTACTTTAACTGTCATTGCTTCATCATGAATATAGAGGGGAAGTTCCACCTCGCCCATGCAAGGGGTTTCCACACCTCCCAATCCTATGAGATATGCTTCCACAGGATTGACAGTTAATTGCAACTCTTGACAGTAAGACAATTTAACAGCACTAGTGGCTGCACCTGAGTCAATCAAGGCTCTTACAGTCCTTGCACTCTTTCCTTGTCCTATATCTAAGGTTATGAAAGGATGTCGATCAGTTATCCTCTGTGAGCTAACACCGGAAACTTCACACATAGCCACGTCATATCCTTGATCTGCATATGCATCTTGCCTAGGGTGCTATCTACCTTGTCTTCTTAATTTCATTCTTCGTATGCGCTCTAGGGCTTCTGCTTGAGCTTCCTCTCGAATTCGCTTTTCTTCCTCTTTGCGTTTCTTAGCAGTATTGAGTCGACTTAGCATTTCCTCTATGAGAGGTTCTTGATACAACTTGACTCTGCACCCACTAATGTAACTTGGAAGAACATCGCCTTCTAATGTGGCTAGTTGCACTGCTCCACTTGTTGAGATTCTGTTAATGATCATGGGTCCGTAGCCTCTCTTCTCCAGTTTCCTCGCATGTTGCTTCAGTGTGTAGACTAAAACTAAGTCGCCTGCCTTTAAACCCTTATCCTTAACGTGGGCATCAAAGTAGGCCTTCTGTCGTTTCTTAGCTGCATATATCCCTGCAGCTGCTCTCAGTCTTGTTTCTCCTAATCGTTCCAGGTCAAACAGTCTAGAGGAGAGTTCATGACCCGTCCATTCATGCTCTTGTGCTACTTTCAATGTAGGTATTAAGAAGTCCAAAGGTAGCACGGCGTTTTGGCCAAATACCATCTGAAACGGAGTGGCTTGGAGTACCGTTTTGTAGGCAACTCGGTATGCCCAAACAGCATGGTGTAGCTGTTTGTCCCAATCAGAGCGTTTATTGTTCACTAATTTCGTCAATACATTGCATAAGATCTTGTTGGTGCTCTCAGCCTGGCCATTTGCTTGAGGGTGATAGGGGGCAGACTTCTTATGTATTACCAAGAATTCTTGGAGCAGATTTTCAATCACTTCATTCAAGAAGTGAGTGCCTCTATCACTAACTAGCTCTATAGGTAGTCCGTATCTAGTGAATACATTTTCAAATAAAAACTTAGCTGTTGTTTGAACATCGTTCTTCGTTGTGGCTTTCACCTCTACCCACTTAGTTAGATAGTCTGTTGCAACAATGATATAATCTGCATGAGAACCCTTAGCTGGGGGATTAATAGGACCTACGAAGTCTATTCCCCACTTAGAGAATGCACGTCCACCCATCATGGGTTTCAGTGGCATCTCATCTTTACGTATAGGATACTAAGTTTTCTGGCAAACGTCACACCGTTTCACATAGGTATGTGCGTCCATGTGAAGGGTCGGCCACCAGAAGCCCGCAAATAGTATTGCCTTGATCACCCGATCTGGTCCAAAGTGTCCTCCTGCTACACCTTGGTGAGCAGTGTCCAAGATCTTGAGATACTCACTCTCATGGACACATAGTCTCAGGTAACCATCCTTACCACGCTTGTAGAGATTATCACCAATGAGTGAGTAATCCTGGGCTTCTTGTTCTAAACTCCTTTTCCTAGCCAGAGTCATGTCTGGAGGGAATGTTTTCGTCCTCAGAAAGGATACTAGTGGTTCACTCCAATCCGGCACTATGGACACTTGATAAAGAGTGGCATGTTCCACAGGTGGTTTAGTGCAACAGATTGGGCATTCCTTGCACAACTTTTGGACATCAGGTTCCATGGTTGGCCAATGCACTCCGAGTCTCCTTAGTGTCTGTAAGGTTCGTTGCTTTGAGTAGTGTTGCTCTAATGCACCTACATGTGCTAAATGCAACCATTTATTGTACTCGTCCTCTTCCACACAACAAGCCAAGATTCCTTGATCTGTGTGCTTGTACATGCTTCCTGCCATGATGTGGTACTTTTGGGCTTTCACAACCTCTCTATTTTGTGTGTTTACTACTGGATGGTTAGGGCCGTATGTCAATACTGGCACCAATGGCTTAGCCCACTGCGGCACCACTTCCAAATTAAACAAGTAAGCATCAGGAAGGTCATCTGATACTCCTTGTGGGGCTTCTCCAGATGTGAGCCTAGAAAGATGATCAGCTCTCAAATGAGTCCTCCCTTTCCTTACCACAACCTCGAAATCATATTCCATTAGTAAGAGAAACCATCTTACTAATCTTCCTGTATTGCATGGCTTGTTCACGAGATATAACAATGCTTGGTGATCAGTAAAAAATTTAAACTTATTTGCAAGCAAATAGTGTCTGAATTTCTTGACTGCATATACCATGCCTAAGCCTTCTCTCTCTGTAGTGGTATAATTTCGTTCAGCTGCATTCAATTGTCTACTGGCATAGGCAATTGGAAGATCCATATTACCTTCACCAGTAGGTTGAGCAAGCACACACCCAATAGCATAATTGGATGCATCCACGTGAACATGGAATGGCTTATTCCAATCTGGTGTGGTCAAGATTGGTGCTGAACATAATCTTTGTTTAAGCTCATTGAAGGAATTCTCACATTCCTCAGTCCACTCAAAGTTTGTCAGAAGTCCGTACATGGGCTTTGCAATGACAGCATACATGTGAGTGAACCGGCGGTAGTAACCACAATGCCCCATGAAGGCTTGTACTTCCTTGACATTCCTTGGCCTAGGTAGCTCTGCTATGGCTCTCACTTTCTCTTCATCAGTGGATATGCCATTCTTTGACACTATGTGTCCTAGAATCTTGCCTTGCCTGACCATAAAGACACACTTTTCTGGGTTTAGGCACACTTGATATTCTCTACATTTGTCAAAGATTTGTCTGAGTTCAGGAATATGAGTTTGTCTAATGTTGGAATGAGCACAAAGATCATCAACATAGACTTCTAAATTCTTCCTCAGGAACTCCTTAAATACATGGCACATTAGTCTCTGGAAGGTAGCTGGTGCATTGGTAAGCCCAAATGGCATTACACGAAAGGCAAATATACCCCACTCTGTGGCAAAAGCTGTCTTATGCTGATCTTCTGGAGCTATGGCTACTTGATTGTAGCCCGAAAATCCATCGAGGAAGCTGTACACTTCCTTGCCTGCTACTCTTTCTAAGAGATGTTCTATGATGGGAAGTGGATAGTTATCTCGAATTGTGGCTGCATTGACCTTCTTCAAGTTAATGCATACACGCAGCTTGCCATTCTTCTTGGGCACCACTACGATGGGGGATACCCACTCAGTGTGCTCAATTTCATAGATAAATCCAGCTTCGACCAGTCGATCTATCTCCTCTTTGATCTTAGCAGCGTAATTATCGTTATATGTATAGGGCTTTTGCTTAGAGGGTTTGGCATCTGAAGTCATGGGGATGGTGTGTGAGCATATGTCTGGGTCAACACCCTTCAAATCCTTGTAACTCCAAGCGAATACATCTCTGTATTCTCTTAGCAAGGCTATTAACGCATGCTCTTCTTCCTCTGTTAGGTCATGGCCTATGTACGTGCATCTCTCCTCTCCTTCTTCTAGGGACACTACTATTTTCTTGGTGGTTTCTTTGTTATCATAGGCCTCTCCTGATTGTGCCTCTCGTTTAGGCATTCTTATCATAACTCTCCTGTCGTCTATCTCATACTTCTTAAAATTTTCCGGGACCTCAAACAAGGATTCTTCCTCCTCTGGTGTGACTGCTCTCTTCTTTCTTTTCTTCCCTTCTTCCTTTGGGGTCACATGTGTGGCTAGTCGCACATCATTTTTAAGCTCTCCATGCCTTTGGGGTTGAAATTCTACTTCATAGAAATATTCTTCATCTGATGCAAAAGGTGGGTCCATAATGATTGACTCTAGATCGGAGTCACTTGCATCCTCAAATGCATCAGGGCTAGGTTCGCATTCTTCTAGAACTGCCTCTCCCATGATTGGCTCTATGGAGAAGACTGAAATGTCATAGCCATCCTCATCACAGTGGGGTGTCCATTGTTCTTCATTGATGGCTACATCCATTGTTGCTAGGATTTATGCCCAGCCATGGGGTTCAAATTCCTCATCAGGAAAGACTACAGGTGCATAGGCTGGGTCTTGAATTGATCTATGGTTTTCTTTTGCACCTACCTCTCTGGCTTTCTCTCTCTTCTCTTCTTCTACTGCTACCTTACACATCCATAAGTGGGTGTCTTCATGCATCTACGAGGATCCGGATTCTATGGAATGCACAGACTCAATCTCATCTTTGGCTCTATGGATGGGATTCCATTGAATAGGTGGTACATCTCTATGAGAGTAATCTTTGAGATTTACTTTGGTTGTAACACCTAAGTGTTGCAAATACAAGGAGTTGGTTCCCTAGTCCTGTACCACTTGCAACTGTCGCATAAATGGTCTTCCCAAAATCATCTCATAGGCATGATTTTTGCTGAAGTCACATATAGCAAATGTATGCTCAAACTCGACACCACAAGTGGTGAGAGTTATTCCCTCTAGCAATCCTAAGGGTCTCTCAATATGACCATCGGCCATCTGCAATTTCATTCTCGTTGGCCTGAGGGCTGGCTTGCCCCAACGCTTCCATAGGGAAGTGGTGGCAATTGCAACTCCTGCACCTGAGTCCAAAATTGCCTTGGTGGTGTACTCTTGGTAGGTAATGGGAAGATAGGTGTTACCTTCTTCACCTTCACACATATCTCCTATCTTATCCAAGGGTATTTCTGGCACTGTCCTTTGGGATCCTACCTGGGAACGAGGTTTTGCTATCTCAGGTACTTGTTTGGCAACATGTTTCCACACTTCTGGTCTAACCTTAAGCAGCTCTTCCAAAGTGAGATTGCACTACACTTTGGTGTTCTTCACTACCTCTATGTTCCTAGGTATGACTGAATCTTCATTTCTTACCATGACTGTAGGTGCTCTCATACAGGTGGACTTTGCTTCCCATGGGCCTGTGAAATGGGGTAGTTCTTGTAAAGAATTAGACTCGAAGTCTAATCTTTCTTGAGATTGGGCACTCTCCTGTTCTCCATAAATGGATGGGATGTCTTGTGGGAATTGGTCATGTGCCTCATCCACAAGTTCAATGGGAGGAGGGACTTCACTTTCTTTAGCCCATTTGTCTTCTTGAATCTCGCGTAGGAATTCTGGTGTGAACCGATTCATAGAAGATGATGTGTCTGGCTCCGTAGAGTTAGGCACATAGGCTTCAGGCACATAGGCTTCCTGAGCAGGAATGCTTACTCTTTCACTTGCCTTGTCCTTGTGTTGAGAGGCTGGTTCCTTTTGTGATTGTGCCATTAGATTTTCTATTCTTTCAAGGGAGGGGGGGTTGTCTGGTTCAGAGGAATTGGGCACATAAACTTCTGATGGGGGATGGGTCATGTTTTTGCTTACTTTATCCCTTTCTTGATTTTTTTCTTCCTTGGCGGATCTTGCAATTATGCCCTCTAACTTCTCTAGAAGTCCATCCAAGTGTAATTGCGTCTTGGCTGAGCCCGAGTAATTGAAAAGGCGACTGGCTTCAAACATAGTCTGAGCCAATGCGACCATTTTCGCGCAAAGCTTGGTTCTTTCTATCTCTAGGTCAGCTCTAGGGTAGCACTTGTCATGATCCGTTACATTTGGCCCTTCTTGGATTCTTGCCTGATATGCTTTAAGCATCATGTCTATGTCTTCAGGAGTGGGGTCAGCCAATACTGATCCTACTCTAGGGGGTGGTGGAATCGTATGAGGTGGGTTGGAAGGTGGCGGATCGGATGGCGATGGGAATGGTGGTGGTGGGGTAGTGTGAGAGGGAGTTTGAGATGTGAGTTCAGTTATCCTTGCTTTGGTTTCCCTTATGCTTTCCTCAAGTTCACTCATCTTTTTAGCCCATTGTCTTTTCATTCTTTCCTGACTATCTTTCCACGCTCTAGTCCTTTTCTTTGTCACGCTCTCGGTTTCACTAGCCTCTGGGTTCTTATCCTGGTTTACCCCTTGGTTCTGCTGCAATGCCTGAGCTCTAGTCACTACCTGTACTGGTGCGGTGGATGTCACACTTCCTGTGGAGTCTACCACCAATCCAATAACGTTAATAGGAGTGATTTTTGGCATATTATTAGGATTCTTAGGGCAATCTCGTAAAAGATGCTCCTTTCCACATTCTTGGCAAAAGCCCTGAATTGTTATTGACTGGGGTTGTGTTGGTGGAGGTAAGGGACAATCACGAATGAGGTGATCTCCCTGACATCTATAGCATGGTCCTCTTGGGAATGGAGGTCTTACTTGCTTAGGTTGAGGCCTAGGGTTGGGATTTGCATACATGACGTTTGTGTAATCTGACTCCCAACTAGGTTCACTTGGCTCTTCACTATAGTAAGACTCACCATGCTCAGGAGACTGCATGTAGTAAGCCTGGGGGCTATCAACATGTGTAGAATCAAAGCTATGGTCATTGGGGTCACTTTCAGAAAGCAATGGTGTTACAGGGACTATCGCTCTATTCAGGTTTTCTTCTGCTGCTGCATATTTTACTGGGATCACATTAGCTGGGGCAGGGGGTTGTTGTGCTAACACAGGCTGAGGCCTTTGTTGGGCTTGATATTGTGGTTGATAATTTTTTTGTGGCCTAGTATACTGTTGTGGTGGGTATTGACTCTGGTATCTGCCTTGTTGAGGGTATGGCTGAGGGTAGGGTTGCCTAACCGCCTGCTTGTTGTATGGGCAATCTTGCGTGGTGTGATTGGTGTACCTCCGTTCTATGGTGTAGTACTGGCTACTAGGATTTACTTGGGGTTGAGCCATAATAGGACATACATTTGCCATATGGTCGCCTCCACAATTATAGCATCTTTTCACCGGGGCAAATCTCGGAATTTGTTTGCTAGAGACACCTAGTTTTTGAGCAACTTTCTCTGCAAGTTCCTCAATCGATGGGGATTGCGTGGAAGAGAGGCCAGAGGCACTATCTGAATCTTTGTATATCTTGGCAAGCTCTAACTCCTCCTCTAGGTTGTCCTCAATGTCAATACACATGCGTACACACTCTTCTATGGTTCTAGGGTCCTTCAAGTACACATATGATCTTAATTTGGTACTTAGCAATCCATCCAAGAATAAAGCCACTTGCTTAGTTGGCGTGGGTAACTCAGGGGTAGGGCATCTCTCTAAGTATTGCCTGAATCTTCTTCCTGCAAGTCTCACGGTCTCTTGAGGGGTTTGCTTGAAGCTGTGAATCAATGAGGAGGTATTGTGTCTTATGCCACTCTTAGAGAATTCAATAATGAAGGCCTCTAGGAGTTGGTCTATGCTCCTGAACTGTCTCTCGTTTAGTGGCTGAAACCATGTCAGGGCAGTGTTCCTAAGGGTTAGACCAAAGGCATTGTACTGCGTGAATAGATCCTCCACTTGTTCAGCTCTCAGGACTTGTCTAAACTCAGCCACATGATCGTATGGATCTCTAGTGCCATCGAAGTAGTTCTTCATGGACTTAACTAGCTGAGTTGGTCTCAAGGTCCTAGTGTGCTCTCTAGGTCGTGGTAGAGGGAACTCATCCGCATTTCTTTGATTCCTGTGAGCTCTAAGCATCTCAGGTTCTACTCTATTCGTTTCCATTCTCGTTCTTTCTCTGCCCCCTGGGGTGGCAAAGCTTACTTCTGGCCTATCTCTATGTCTGTCTCTTTGAGTTCCGTGAGCGTGGGAGGTTCCATCTCCTGGGTGACCAAAGGACACGTTCGATCTTGGTTGGGGGAAAACGAATTCACCCTTCCAAGTGTAAGCATGCCTATCATTTTCCGTAACCACAAAGATCCTCTCCGAAGCGTGATCTAAGTAGGTCACTCTGCCTGGGCTATCAGGATCCTTAAACTCATAGATCATGATTGCTCCTATATCAGTTGGCTGATCAGATTTATACCTCCAAAAGGCTTTGTCAGTTTCTCGATTGAGGAGCAAATCTATGCTCTTATTATCCTGGGGAATCCACTCTGGTGTTATAATCCTAGTGAGAACCGATTTGCCTCGAGGGGTTCTAGGTTCTATACCCATGTTTCCTTGCTCTAGGTCACCTAAGTCCGCTTCTGAGATCACATTTCCAAATTCGTCCGTCCTATCTGGGTGACTGGTGACTACGTATATGGTTCCTTCTTTGTCCACGTATGCTCCGTTTTCAAACTTGACAGCTGGGCGCTCTAGTCCAATGGATTGATCAGGATTCTTAATCTGTACCACAAATCTTCCTAGGCCGTCCTCATAGATGCTGGCACCTAATCGGTTGGTCCTAAGGTATTCCAACTGTGTTTTGTATGGGCCTTCTACCCTGTGCAAGTATGGCACTCCTGAACTTCCCGTAGGTCTGTCCATGCCTTGAGACATCTCTGATTCACTGGTATCAGAGCTAGGGTAATGCGAGTGGTGACTCAACTGCTGGGCCCAAGACCTCGCAGTATGATTGACACTAGCCTCTGAAGACCTAAGGCTTTGTCTATCTCTTACTAGATGTCGTCCTGATCTAAGGTTCATATGCTTAACTGATTAACCCAATTTTTCCAGGCACAACCACGTTTCTGAGTCCTTTGTATCAATTACTTAATCCCCTTTTTATGTTGATTATCGTGTTTATACTCTTGTCTGATATCACGTCGTTAGGAATACTTGAGTTTAATTTCGCACTTTAGTTTGGTCGTTTTCACGTTAAGTTCTTTTCCTTTAAGGTTGTCGTTCACACACACAGGTTATCTCTTGACTTGAACTTGATTTCTTAGATAGTCTTTGATTTATCTCGTGCCTATCGTTGCCTGGAATTACTTCTAACACTACCCGCACTTAGCCTAAACTAAGAATTGACAGAGGATGTTGCGGGTTTTCCAACCTTGAGTTCCTTTCCTTGTGTTGTTGCCCTGGTGTGCCCAGGACGCGCGTTCCCAAGCCTGCACTTACTCTTGCTTTGCGTACCCTTCGATGCTCTCAAAGGACCTGTAAAAGGCCCACCGTTAGCTCAAGACTTAAATTCAAAAGACAGAACCAATCACTTTCATTCATGTAACACTTCACCAATTTGCACTATGACTTTTTTGAACACAACTCTAGAGATCCCTGAATTTTAGCATGAGAAAGTTATGCCAGTTCAGGATTTTGGGGCTAAAATAGGATTAAACTAGGTTAACAGGCAAATAGGAATTCTCGAGTTACTTGGGTC
Source organism: Ceratopteris richardii (assembly GCA_020310875.1). Classification (NCBI taxonomy): domain Eukaryota; kingdom Viridiplantae; phylum Streptophyta; class Polypodiopsida; order Polypodiales; family Pteridaceae; genus Ceratopteris; species Ceratopteris richardii. Next base: position 84,771,636 of record CM035418.1, on the reverse strand, counting down.
ATGCCCTTGTAATGCAATACTACACCCTAGTATTTGTCCCACACTTGGCCAAAATTTAGACCATTATTTTTGCCTTGAAAATTTGACCTAATTTGCCCACCTAACGTGTTCGCAAAGTCTGTCGGTCGCGATTGACAGGTCAGTCGCGATCGACGTGTCGATCGCGATTGACAGGTCCGTCGTGGCTGTCAGTCGCGATTGACTAGTCAGTCGCGATTGACACGTGGCCGAAAATTCAGTCAATCGTGGTCAAAGGGTCGTTGACTCTGTCGATCGCGATTGATGGGTCGATCGCGATTGACAGGTCGGTCGCGAGGGTCTGTCCGTCGTGGTCAAACAATCGTTGACTATGTCGGTCGCGATCGATGGGTCGATCGCGATTGACAGGTCGGTCGCGAGGGTCTGTCCGTCGTAGTCAAACAATCGTTGACTGTGTCGGTCGCGATTGACAGAGCCGTCGTGGGCTGTCAGTCGCAATTGATGGGTCGATCGCGATTGATGACTCGATCGCGATTGACACGTGTCACGCGTATGATCCGTCGGTCGTGGTCAATCGGTCGTTGACTCTGTCGGTCGCGATTGACAGAGCCGTCGTGGGCTGTCGGTCGCGATTGACGTGTCGATCGCGATTGACAGGTCTGTCCGTCGTGGTTTGTCGATCGCGATTGACAGAGCGATCGTGATTGACAGAAATCTGATGAATTTCAAAAAACTAAACACATTTTTGGGAAGCTCTAGGCCTGTAGATCATGGTTTTGCACTTTGTTTGGCAATTTGAGCATTTTTTCTATCGGTCGCGATTGACAGAGGTCGGCGACACACAGATAGTTATGGCGAATTCCGTACATGTGCAGAGTGCTGGGGACGATGATGCGGCCTGTACCTGCAAGACAGCTCAAGAAAGATGCAAAAACAACACACACAATTTCGCTCTCTCGCTCTCTCTCACAAGTGAAATGAGGGAAATGAGGTGGAGAAGGTGATATGATCAAAAAACTGAATTTTTTGCGATGATGGAGATGGAGGTGGAAGGTGGTGATGATGATGATGGTGATGATGGTGGTAAGGTAAGAAGGAGAAAAATAGGAAAAGTAACGAAATTACCTACAACGCCAACGTCTCCAATCTACGTTTTACCATCACACGCTCGTCCTCAAAGCTCGATCCCCGGCAACGGCGCCAAAATTTGGTGTAGCTCAATGATGAGTAGCACCTCCTTTAATGTCAATCCGGGAAGACGTGAGGATGGTATGAAGACCTCGAGCAAGTGGAGGCACAAGTGTGTGGGTGAGAAGCACACAAGCATGCACACACATACACGCACACGTGCACACACGGCAAGACAAAGAGTGAGAAGCAATGGAGTTCTTAGATTACTTTCAAAAAGCTCTTACAAGTTCGTTTCAATTACAATCTAACCTCAAAAATGAGCTCTCTAGCTCATTTTATAGTTTTTGACTAGCTTTGGCCTTGTTCAGACCTAGTGTCCGGCCTAGTTAAGAATTAGGTTCCAGGGCTTATTAGAGGGCTCAAACGAGATCTAAAAAATATGAAAATTGGCAGGTAGATACTTCTAAAGCTCCTCAAGCTCAAGGACTCCTTGGCTTGCACAAAATGGAGCTACAAAAATACGAAATGATATTTACAATGGTTTTTAGTGATGAAAATCACTATTTGTGTAGGGATTTCCTCTACTGATTTGTCATACACCTCTTTGAGCTCCCTACTTGCTCTTTCTTCTTGTGTGCTCAACTCCTTGATGTCTTGAAAAATTAGATGGCCTACTTGACAGATCTTCTTTGACTGCCATGTCTGCTTGTGCTGTCCCTTCGCTTTGACTCTCTTCGTCTTGTGGCTCCTTCGGTTCCCTGACTCCTGCCAACATGGTCGTTCCCAATCAGGAGGTTGTAGAATTGGAACCTGCGTTAATAATCCTTTTAGACGATCAAATGCAGTTTGACATTCTGGAGTCCAATCAAACTGTCGAGGAGTACTAGTTATTAGCCGATTTAGGGGTATTGCCAAATGGGCAAGCCATCGTAAATGTCGACCATGCCACCTGACTTGACCCATGAAGCGCATCACTTCTTTCGGCGTAGTAGGCATAGGTGCTTCTAACACAGCTGCAACTTTATCTGGATCAACTTGTATGCCCTGTGCAGATACAATATGGCCAAGGAGCTTACCACAAGAAACCGCAAAGACAGATTTGGTGGGGTTCAGGCAGAGTCGGTATTCACGACATTTCTCAAAGCAACACCGTAAATGATACAAGTGTGCTACCATCTTACCGAATAAAGAGAAGTCATCTACATATACTTGCATAAAAGAAGTGAGATAGGGTGAGAAGATTTCCTACATACACCGCTGAAAAGTGCTAGGAGCATTTCCTAATCCAAACCACATGACTGTACAAGCAAAAACACCCCAATTCGTAATAAACATTGTTTTCGGTATATCTTGCTCAGCCATTCGGACCTGGTTATAACCACTATAACCATCGAGAAATGAATACATCTCATGGCCAGCCACTCTGTCTAGCATTGTATCAAGAAATGGAAGAGGAAATGGATCAGGTACGGTGACTGCATTCAATTTTCGGTAATCGACACATACTCGGAGCTGCTTGTTTTTCTTTGGTACAATCACGATCGGGGAGATCCATTCAGCGTGCTCAATGGGTACAATGAATCCTACCTTTAATAGGCGATCAAGTTCTGCTTTGACCTGTGCTGCATAGTTAGGGTTCATACGGTAGCTGGGTTGTTTAATCGGCTTTGCTTCTGGTTTGAGCACGACCCGATGCTGATAGATGCGAGGATCCAGACCTTTCATATCACGACAATCCCATGCAAAAACATCAGAGAACTCATGAAGAAGCTGGATCAAATCTACTTGAAACGCCTCAGACAATACTTCCTTTATCTTGACAGGTCGCGGATTCACTTCATCTCCCAAATTATAGGTGATTAACTGATCTTCGGGAACATAGAATTGACGAGGTTTGCCTAGAGCGTTAGCTGACTGTAAAAGTTGTTGTAGAGTCGCTTCATCCATAGCAACAGTATCTTCTGTCTCCACTTCTTCGGTCACAAGCACCACCGTACAGGCTGCCGGACTCCATTTGTCTACAACAGATTGCAGATCTACAGTACCTAAGGAAATCAGCTCTTCATTGTTCTTCAGAAATGCTTCTTCTTCATCATCAGATAAGCCATCCAACATGTGGACCGGCTCTACTACATATGGTCTGGCATGAAGTTCGCAAGGCTGAATGGCATCCAGTTTAACAACATATTTTCGGTGATTATCCTTAAAAGTCAATTCCTGTGCAGACCAATCTTGTATGACTTTAGCCTGTTTTATCCAAGGTCGACCGAAAAGAAGATTATAGTCAAGACTAGACTCCGGTAGTTCTAAGACTACAAAAGTCATCTTAAACGCTGTACCTTGCAAAGTTATCGGTGGATTGGTCGGCCATTCTTACAAAAAATTGGACAGGCTCGATTTGCATCCATCCCAACTTCTTACAAAGCGTTGTAGTAGCGATGTTTACACCAGACCCACCATCAATTAGTACTTGAGTAATCTTGTGATTTTTGTACCATACCGTAATTAAGGGGATCGAGTGATCCACCGTAGAATCAGCTTCTGGTTGTACCGTTGTTCTCGCTGGAATGCAAGAAGACCCAGGACTGAGCTGTTGCTGGAATTGCTGCCGAACTCCCGGCACTAGTGCAAGTAACTGTCCAAGAGGGAGAGTAATGGATGCCTTAGATAAAATTTCCCATGCCTGATCTGCTTGAATTGTACTTTTCACCGATTCTGAAGATGATGCGCCTCTTACTAGGGTAGAATCTTGTTCCTGCGATCCTTCCTTTGGCATTGGAACTTGGGTCACCGGAATTGGATCTGGGAACACTGTAGGCTCTTTGGTGGTCCATTGGCTAGCCTGTTATATATTCTCTGTTGTTCATGGATGCCAGGTTCAAACACTTCTGATGCTGGTTGTAACTGCTTACCAGATCTTGTTTGAATCACTCCTGCTTGAGTTTCCACTAGTGAGATATAGACCATATTGGTCATCGAGTTCTGACGCTCTTTCTTCCTCTGATCATATTCGGCTGCATCTTTACAGAATCTGCGTATGTGGCCTAACTCACCGCAAAAATGACAGCGAGGGGGTGGCAAAGAATTACCTTCTTGTGATGTTCCTATCTGCCAACGATTTGTATTGTAATTTGTATTCCGCTGTCCTCGATAATTCCTGTATCTTTGCTGCTGATTTTTTCTCATCTAAGATGGAATATAATGGGTGGCCGGCTGCCTTGGTTCTTGTATAATGGCATTTACAGTTGCTGGTCCCTGCACTTTGGTGTTATAAGCACAGTTTTTGGTGGAATGTCCGGTTGTATTGCAGATAGCGCAATACATCTGATTAAGGGCACATGTGGCACAGGTATGCTCTGGATTCTTGCACTTAGTGCAGTACATCTGTCTAGCAGGATCCTCTGCAACATTTTTACTGGCTTTCAACCACTCCAGGTCTTCGGTAAAGCCTCCAACCTTATGCTCGAGCTGCAAAGCCATTGCAATAATCGCATCTAGTGTCATAGCTCCCACACAACGGATGATCATAATCTGTCGGAGCTGCGGAGTCAAACCATTAATAAACCACTGAGTGATGACATCATCCGGTAAATTAGCATGTGCCGGAGGTAGTTGTCTCAAATGAGTTCTAAATAGGGTGGCATATTCCTGCACAGTCTGGTTCAGCTTCTGTCTATTGTTCTGCAAGTAATCGAAAATTTCGGTAGGGTTCTTCTTCAGCCGGAACCTCTGTAAAAACGCATTCCTTACCGCTTCATAGGTGCCGAAATGGTTGATATCATATTCTGTAAGCCACCTTGCTGCTTCATTAACTAATGTTGACTGGAATACTATGGCCTTGTATGCCGGATCAGGTGGATGGTTTAGTACTGCATAACTTATTTCAAAGGTGCGTACATGAGCATCAGGATCATCACCTGGAAATCCACCGAATTTGGTGTAAGTTACTCCTGTTGGAACCAGCCGGAGTGGAAGTGGCTGTTGTTGTTGTTGTTGTTGTTGTTTTTGTTGTTGTTGTTGTTATTGTTGTTGTTGTTGTTGTTGTTGTTGTTGTTGTTGTTGTTGTTGTTGTTGTTGTTGTTGTTGTTGTTGTTGTTGTTGTCCACTCATGTTGCTAGTGGCAGTACTGTTACTATTTTCTGAGTTATGAGGATGTGGTTCCGGTCCTTCAGAGTCTATATGATCAGACTGCTCACCTTCCGATTCGAAAATAGCAACTCAACCTCTTACGAATTTCTAATTCGAATAGCCTATCCTCTTCTGTGGTATCAAACGTAGGCAAGCTTACCCCGAACAGTGGTGTCCGGAATGAAGATTCACCAGGAAGTATAACACTGTCACCGAAAACTTGTAAATTCTCTGCAACTGGGACCGAACTGCTACCGGAATTAGTGAAACTTTCCCCAATCCAGGGTATTCTTTCACCTTCAATGACCTCTCTAGGCAAGACACCTCTATCCTCAGACGGGTTCGAATCTTGACCAGATGGTGTCGGATCAACTACACACTGCGTCCTTGTAGACTCCGAAGTTACTGTATCTTCTGCAGACTGTGCCGAAATTTCACCGGAATCTACCGGAATTGCAGTATGTTCCACCGGAATGATACCGGAATTACTGCTAATGCGCTTCATTTCTTCAACGACTGGACTTAACCGATCTATGCTTCTGCCTCTTGGGGGAGTCCTTAACAAATTTGATACTACCCAAGGCTGTCGGTCTCGCCTCTACTTCGGATACAACTCGCCGGACCGAGTAACCGGCATATATCACCTTTGCAACACTTACGTACTATTTCACCTTACTGTCGATTCACAATCTATGGTCACCTTCCCACAATCAATTTGTAACACTCTGTTGCCACCTTCCCACAATCATTTTGCAACACTCTGTTGTCACCTTCCCACAGACGGCGCCAGTGTTAAACGCACGTTGCCGTCAGACACGCGTTTAAGCTCTTTTCGGGTTCTTGGGAGTGGAAGGGGTCTGAATAATCAGAGGCCCTATACTTGATTTTCCCAATTAATCACTCACACCACAGTACCTTAATGTTTAAATCTCTGTTAATACGAATTATTCTCCAGACTCTGATTCGTTCTCGAACGTATCGCCCAGACAGACAGTCTGGCGATCCTTCTGGTCATCACCGAAGCATCTTTTCATTGATTTATAAATGGATACAACTCTACGCAAGACCTTTCGGTTCGTGGAGAATATGAAAAGGAAAAGATTTTACAATTGCCAATCCGACGGCTTACATATGTGTACTTGAAAGATCCTAGATCCATGGAAGAATGTATGTGAATGTGTATTGACATAGAAGACAACTTAGTTGAGGAGTTAGAATTGTCCAAATTCTACAAGGATTCTAACAGTTCTACAAGTCACACTTCCAGACCCTCCATTAAGATAGATGAGATAGCTGAACAAGTTGCCCAGAAACTAGGAGTTCAAAATAGACAAACATCAAGGATCACCGGAGTGAAACGATGTTACAACTGTGGAGGTTACCACATGGTTAATGTTTTCCTGATCATGGCTCAACCCCAAGGAAACCCTGGTGGCCAATATTGCACTATTGGGAGATAATACACAAGCCACATGGCTCAAGTTTGTCCATACAATAGGTAGGTTGTGAGACAACCTTGTCATCAACCTTACCAATAGGGTAGGTATCAGAGCCAATACCAACAGATATATTATAGGCCAAAACTGCTGGTGTAAATTACAAGCCTACACATTTGGCTCCAAGGATGCATTGAAGTCTATACATACATGAAGAAGCATAGGAACATGTGCTAGTGGTTAATTACCACTTTACTTCATTGTAAAAGTCAAAATGACTTGGAATCTCTTGTAACCACCTACCAAAAGGAGTCGTGGAAAAATTAGTTGTTTGATTGAAAGAATATCTCCAAGCATTTAGGAGCTTGATCATAGGGAGCCAAAAGTTTGAATTTGAATTCAAATTTTTATTCATCTCTTATAAAAATGGACATGAAAAGTCGCGGGTAAGAGAGAGCACTCCCGAGCCTAGCATTACTGATTTTTGAGTGTGTGTGAGGTCTACACTCAAGCCCAAACCTCTCTATACCATTTGGCAATGATATTCATGCCAATGGAGTTGTATACAAATGTTCATTAATACATACATTCATATTGTCCATCTCTGAGTTCTCTGTTGGTCTACTCAAAAGTCTGTCAACTTGTCAAGGGCATATCTCGGTCAATTCTTCACCAAATTCAGTGATTCAAAGCTTGTTGGATTTAGCTTGAAGTAATCTACATGCTATCAAAGTTTGAAGACATTCTATTCAGTCATTTTAGAGAAATCCGCGTCGAGGTGATCTCTGGTTATTTTCTACTACAGTCCTAAAAAGTCGGGGGTATAGCTTAACTTGCTAAATTGATTTCTCTTAGCATAGTTTATCATTTTACATCATTCCACTTGGAATAGGTAGCTTAATAAGTTGATTAGATACCCCTAAAAGGAATTTTTCCAATTCCTACTGTGCTGGTCATACTGAGCAAAATATCCAGCAAGTGTCAAGACATAAATAGAAGGTTTTCTTGAGTTTGTGACTTCCAAAGTTATCTATTTTGATTCAATCATTACACACACCATCTCCAAAGTACATAGGAAATTTTATGGTGTCATTTGAAAGCTAAGGAGGTCTAGTTATCAACTCTGAAGCAAAAGAGGGCTGGTACAAAGCAGGTTTAGCAGTACCTACTCAGTCTCTTGGAGCATCCATCCATCTTTCCCAACAGTGGTATCAGAGCAAACTAAGGTAAAATGGGAGATGGTTTTCCTTCATTCATTGATAAATTGGACAGGAACAACTATCAAGCATGGTCTCTAAGGATGAAGACCTACCTACAAGGAAGGAGTCTCTATGGATACATCTCAGGAGATGAGGAATCGCCCTCATTCAAAACAAGAGGATTACCAACCAAGGAAGAACATGAAAAGCTCAACACATGGTGCGCTAAGGATGCATTGGCAAGGTCTTATTTACTCAACTCTATATCTGATTTTCTTTTGCCACATATTAGAAATTGTAAGACATCCCAAGAGACTTGGGAAACCTTGTCATCATATTTTTCCTCCAAGACAAGGGCTAGGAAAAATCAGTTGTGGATTGAATTCACAACATTAAGGAAGCAACCTAAGCAAGCTGTTTCAGAATTTGTGACCAAGATTAAAGATGTAGCAGATCAGTTAGCAAGCATAGGAGAAGAGATTGAAGAAGAACAGATTGTAAGGCAAGTGATCAATGGGATCAAGGCTGATGACAAATGGGAAAGCTTCACCATAGCTATGGATCTTTACATGGACATGCACACTCCAGATCTTACAACTCTCATGGGACAATTATTTACTCATGAAGCAAAGCTCAACAAAAATGGAGACACATCCAAAGGTAATAACTCTTCTGCCCTATACACTGATAAGAAGTCTAAAGATAAAGGCAAAAGCAAGAAGGTGGAAGATGAAGGCTCTACTTCTCAAGCCAACTATGCAGGGAGAGGTAGATTTTCAAGAGGAAAGGGGCAGAGGAGGTAAGCAAGGTAGGGGGAGAGCTTATAACTCCTCACCATGCAACATTTGTGGTCTATCAAATCATACTACAGATGAGTGTTTTAGGAATTACAAGAATCAGAGAGGAAGAGGATATCAAAGAGGTGGCTACTCACAGTCAAGAGGTAGATTCAACCATCACCAAGGCTACAACAATAACTACAACAACTACAACAATAATTACAATGGCAACTACCAAGGAGGATTCAAATCCAGGAAGGATTACAACAACTACACAGAGGAGCAGGATGACTCTCTTCTAATCATGAACATGACTTCAAAATTAGGTACAAATGATGAACACCTATTCTACATTGACTCAAGATGTTCAAATCATGTGGTTGGCAATGTAGCAATACCCTCTGATCTTGAGGAACCAAAAGGTAAGCATCAAGTCCAAACAGGTGATGACACAAAGCATTCTATAGTTAAAGTTGGAAATGTTAAGACTTGTGATGGAAATCAGAATTTGTTGAGCAGGGTACTCTATGTACCAACTATTACCAAAAAATTGATGAGTGTTGGTCAGATTGTGGAGAAAGGTTTGCAAGTCAGATTCAACCAATATGGAGCATATGTGGAGGATCCAAGAAATGGGTTCAAGAGGATTGCTAAAGGAGAAAAATCAGGTAGACTTTTCACTTTTGAGTTAGAAGATACAAAGAACATTGCACTATACAGTTATAAAGATCAGACACTTTTAGAGCTTGAGATTTGGCACAAAAGGTTAGGGCACATAGGAGAAAGAACCTTGAAACAAATGTGCAGGGACCAATGTGTGCCTGGGATACCTAATGTATCCAAGCAACATATGATTTATAAATGTGGTGCTTGTCAATTTGGGAAGTCTCACAGGTTACCCTTCTCCAAGAAAGGATACATGCATGAAGACTACCTAGAGCTTGTACACACACATGTATGGGGACCAAGCAAAGACTCCTCTGTCTCAGGATCAAGGTACTATGTGTCTTCATTGATGATTATAGCAGATGGACTGTATTGTACTTCATGAAGCACAAGGATGAGGTATTTAATTGCTTTATTAGTTGAAAACCGGACAAGAAGGAATTTGAAGAGGCTAAGGTCAGATGGAGTAGGTGAGTACTTCTCCAATGAATTTGAAGACTTCTTGTAGGACATAGGCATTAAAAGAGAAATAACAACAAGGTATTCTCATGAACAAAATGGGGTAGCTGAGAGAAGAAATAGATTAATTATTGAGACAGCTAGATCTATGCTTAATGAGAAAAGGTTACCTAACTATCTATGGGCAGAGAGTGTTTCCACTACCACTTACCTCAAAAGTTGTCTTGCATGGATGGATTTCAGAGGAGGTATACATGTCACAACCTCCTAGATATGAGGATCCTAAGAAGGTAACATATGTTTGCAAATTAAAAAAGGCTTTATATGGATTGAAGCAGGCACCTAGGGCATGGAATTACAGGTTAACTACATACCTCCAAGACCATGGATTTGTCATGAGCAAGGCAGATACTTCTCTGTTCATTAAGAGAAGTAATTCAGAGGTAATATACCTTTGTGTTTATGTTGATGACATCATCATTACAGGTAATGATGTCAATGGAATCAGATATATCAAAAGTCAAATGATGAAGGAATTCAAGATCAATGATCTTGGTCTATTGAAGTATTTTTTGGGACTTGAATTAGTCTACACTAATTCACGGATATACATCACTCAGAAAAAATACATACAGGATATGTTGAAGAAGTTTCACTTTTAGGAAGCCAAAGTAGCAAGCACTCCAATGGAGGTAAACCTAAAACTAAGTGCCCATGAAGGTGATGAAGTCAATGACATTACAGGTTATCAGAGTATGGTGGGTAGTTTGAACTATACTACCTTAACAAGGATAGATATTGCATATGGAGTTAGTGTGCTAAGTCAATTTATGCACAAGCCAAGGATACCCCACTTAGAGGCTTCCAAGAGAATCCTGAAGTATCTCAAGGGTACACAGAACCATGGTTTGTATTTCCCTTACACTTCAGATATTGATATCAAAATTTATTCAGATGCAGATTGGGCAGGATGCAAGGATGATAGGAGGAGCACTTCTGGATATATTTCTTTTGCAGGTGACAAACCAATTTCATGGTCTTCAAAGAAGCAACCTACTGTTGCTTTGTCTTCCACAGAGGCAGAGTATAGAGGACTGGCTAATGCCACACAAGAAGCAATTTGGATTAAGCTTTTGTATACAGAATTGGGATTATATACTAGGTCACCAATTATCTTTGGAGATAATACAAGTTCTCTTCACCTTGCAGCTAATCCTATTTATCATGCTAGGACCAAACACATAGAGGTCCATTACCATTATGTGAGAGAGAAGTTGATAAGCAAGGACATTCAACTTACCTATGTATCAACCAACATGCAATGTGCAGATTTCTTGACTAAAGCTTTGGATGGAACCAAACTTTGCAGGTTCAAATCCATGATTGGATTGCAGGATATACTTGAAGATTGAAGATGAAGACTTAAGCCAAAATGTTTGGCTTGAGGGGGAGCTGTTGGTGTAAATTACAAGCCTACACATTTGGCTCAAAGGATGCATTGAATTCTATACATCCATGAAGAAGCATAGGAACATGTGCTAGTGGTTAATTACCAACTTCATTGTAAAAGTCAAAATGACTTGGAATCTCTTGTAACCACCTACCAAAAGGAGTCGTGGAAAAATTAGTTGTTTGATTGAAAGAATATCTCCAAGCATTTAGGAGCTTGATCATAGGGAGCCAAAAGTTTGAATTTGAATTCAAATTTTTATTCATCTCTTATAAAAATGGACATGAAAAGTCGCGGGTAAGAGAGAGCACTCCCGAGCCTAGCATTACTGATTTTTGAGTGTGTGTGAGGTCTACACTCAAGCCCACACCTCTCTATACCATTTGGCAATGATATTCATGCCAATGGAGTTGTATACAAATGTTCATTAATACATACATTCATATTGTCCATCTCTGAGTTCTCTGTTGGTCTACTCAAAAGTCTGTCAACTTGTCAAGGGCATATCTCGGTCAATTCTTCACCAAATTCAGTGATTCAAAGCTTGTTGGATTCAGCTTGAAGTAATCTACATGCTGTCAAAGTTTGAAGACATTCTATTCAGTCATTTTAGAGAAATCGACGTCGAGGTGATCTCTGGTTATTTTCTACTACAGTCCTAAAAAGTCGGGGGTATAACTTAACTTGCTAAATTGATTTCTCTTAGCATAGTTTATCATTTTACGTCATTCCACTTGGAATAGGTAGCTTAATAAGCTGATTAGATACCCTTAAAAGGGATTTTTCCAATTCCTACTGTGTTGGTCATACTGAGCAAAATATCCAGCAGGTGTCAAGACATAAATAGAAGGTTTTCTTGAGTTTGTGACTTCCAAAGTTACCTATTTTGATTCAATCATTACACACACCATCTCCAAAGTACATAGGACATTTTATGGTGTCATTTCAAAGCTAAGGAGGTCTAGTTCTCAACTCTGAAGCAAAAGAGGGCTGGTACAAAGCAGGTTTGGCAGTACCTACTCAGTCTCTTGGAGCATCCATCCATCTTTCCCAACAGTGGATTTCTGAGGAAGTGTATATGGCACAACCTCCTGGATATGAGGATGCACATCATCCTAACTATGTATGCAAACTAAAGAAAGCTTTGTATGGATTGAAGCAAGCTCCAAGAGCTTGGAATTTCAGATTGGTGACTTATTTGCAGGACCAAGGAACAAAGCTAGCAAGGTGGATACCTCTTTGTTCATAAAGAGGAATGGATCTGAAGTGATCTATTTATGTGTGTATGTTGATGATATTATTATCACAGGCAATGATCTTGAAGGAATCAAACAGGTAAAGAGTCAAATGAAGGAGGAGTTCAAAATAAGTGACCTCGGACCACTCACTTATTTTCTTGGATTGGAGTTGATCTACATAGATTCAAGTATATACATCACACAAAGGAAGTATGTCCATGACATGCTCGTCAAGTTCAAGATGGAAAATAGCAAGTGTGCAAGTACACCTATGGAGCAAAATCATAAGCTTAGTGCTTATGAAGGAGAGCCAATTGAAGACATCACAAGCTATCAAAGCTTGGTTGGAAGTTTGAACTATGCAACACTCACAAGGGTGGATATATGCTATAGTGTTAGCATATTGAGTCAGTTTATGCATAAGCCGAGAAGACCACATATGGAAGCGGCGAAGAGAGTCCTCAAGTACCTAAAGGGGACCATGAATGAAGGTTTGCTTTATTCATTTACTTCAGATATTGAGCTAAAGGTCTACTCAGATGCAGATTGGGCCGGATCTAAAGATGATAGAAGAAGCACATCAGGGTATATATCATTTGCACGTTCAAAAATCATTTCTTGGTCATCGAAGAAGCAACCAACCGTGGCATTATCTTCTATTGAAGCCAAATATAGAGGTTTGGCTAATGCAACTCAAGAAATCATGTGGTTAAAGTCTTTGTACACAGATCTTGGACTTCATTCTTCAACAAGCTCATATTTTTGGTGACAACACAAGCTCATTACATCTAGCAGCTAATCTGGTATACCATGCTAGAACCAAGCATATTGAAGTCCACTACCATTATGTAAGGGAGAAGCTAATGAGCAAGGATATTCAACTATCCTATGTCTCTACAGATATGCAATGTGCCGACATGTTGACTAAAGCTCTTGATGGTACAAAATTAAGTAGATTCAAGTTGATGATTGGATTGCAGGAAATCAAGGACAATTGAAGACTTATTTGGAGGCCAAGCATGTTAGGCTTGAGGGGGAGCTGTTGGTGCATTTTACCCAAGCCTACATGCTTGATATATTTGATATCATCCTCATTTGTAAGTCACATGAGTAGTCATGTGAACACCTCTTGTAAAAGAGTACATTTTATCTCTTGTAAATGGAAAAAGAAAAAAGGAAAAGGATGGCTTACCTCATCCATGATGTAAAAGAAAATTCGTGGCTCTAACTACCTAAAACCACGAAATTTAGAGTTGAGGGAATCTCTCCTAACTTTGGGGATCGCTTTTAGGTGGAGCCATTCGAATTCGAATTCAAAACTCCCTCCAAGAATAGCTATAAAAAGAGCAAGAAGGAAGAGGCAATTAGCAAGCCTTGTACGTGACCACTTCATGTCATTTTGTAGAGATTGAAGAGCTTACTCCATAGCTCTATCATTCTACTCCCATTGTGCAAAGATTCATTGCCAATGTGGTTGTAATCATATATGAATTTATACATTTATCATCATTCACTTCTCTGTTTTGTTCTCTGCTATACTCACTCAGAGCAGTACCTTCAGAACGTCATATCTCAAGTTATACTAATCTTTTTTCAGTGATTTAACATGCGTTGAATATCTCTTACTGTCTAGTTTTTGCATATCAATTTTCAAGGTCATTGGATTTATAATTTTGGAGATATCTGCATTTTACTGATCACTGGTCTATCTCTGCAGAGCCTCGAGAATGGTGGACATGTTTGAGAAATTGATGAAACTTGTTCTCAGTGCTCAGTCCATCATTTGAAGTGTTTTAACTTGGATTGGGAAGCTTGCTAAGTCTATTTGCTATTCCCAAAAGGAATTTTTCAAATTCTTACCAGGTTGAGAGCACTGTTCATTTTTTCCAGCAGGTGTATGTCCAAAAATAGCAAGTTTTGGGAGCTAGTCATTTCGCAACTAGTCTGTCTTGACTTAAACTTTTGGGATACATGTTCCAAAGTACTTGGCTGATATTTTGGTGGATTTAGGAAGCTCAAAGGGTCTACTAGTCAACTCTGAAGTCTCAGTTGGCTGGTGTGAAGCTGGTTGTAGCGGCACCTACTCATCTTTGGATTGCATCCACCATCTCTCTTCACACAGTCAGCCCTTGCTAGAAGAATGTGACCCTAGTGATGTCATAGAAGAAGAAGAGGATGACGATGATCTACAGTCCATTGTGATGGATAGTTGCTTTAACTCAGAAGAGCATTATCTAGAAGACATAGGCATGTTTACCCAAAGAGAAGAAGAACCTCTCACAAGCATTAAAACTATAAATTCAAAGGATAGAAGTGAGGGCGGTCAAAAGAAAAAGAAAAGAAAAGCAGTGAAACAAGAAGGGAGGAATCATTGTTCAAAGTACCAGAGAATTTCAAGAAATATGAAGTTGAAGACCAAATTTTTTTGGTATGAATGCCTAAGAGAGAGGCCATCATAGGAGAATCATATGATAATAAAGAAAAGACTAAGAAAATTGTAGTAACCATTCAAGAGAATGAAGATCGATGTACATAGATAGGAGAAGACCTAAGTGCAAAAGAAGAAGCAGAGTTGGTAGCTTTATTAAGGGAATAAAGGGATGTGTTTGCATGGAACTATAGAGACCTGAAAGGGGTTGATCCACCAATATGTTCTCATACGATCCCCATGATTGTTGATGCCAAGCCCCTAAAATAGAAGCCCTACACATATAATGCCACTTCTGCGGCCAAAATAAAAGAAGAAATTGATAGAATAATTGAAGTTGGATTTATCTATGAGATTGAGCATACAGAATGGGTGTCCCCCATTGTAGTGGTGCCCAAGAAGAATGGAAAGTTGCGAGTGTGTATTAACCTTAAAAATGTTAATGTCACTATGATTAGAGATAGCTATTCGCTTCCAATCACTGAACATTTATTAGAGTGTGTTGCGGGAAAGGAAGTTTATAGCTTCCTTGATGGATTTTCAGGTTACAACCAAGTAGCCATCACCCCAGAAGATCAACACAAAACGGCCTTTTCCACTAAGTGGGGAATCTTTGCATTTCAAGTAATGCCATTTGGACTCACCAATGCACCAGCAACATTCCAAAGGCTCATGTGTCATGTCTTTAAAGAGTTCTTGCGAAAGAGCTTAGAAGTATATGGGGATGATTTATGTGCTCATTCCCAAGAAAGAAGGCTCCACATACCTGAGCTCAGACAAATCTTCAACAAGTGTAGAGAATATCGAGTGTGTTTGAACCCATAAAAGTGCATTTTCATGGTACATCAAGGCAAGACCTTAGGTCATATTGTTTCTAAGAATGGAATATCATGGGACGAGGGAAAAGTCAGAGCCATAGCAGAGTTGCCAAGGCCAAGGAATGTCAAAGAGGTACAAGCCTTTATGGGCCATTGTGGACATTACTGCAGGTTTATCCACATGTATGCAATCATAGCTAAACCTCTTTATGGCTTGTTGACAAATTTTGAGTGGAACAACAAATGCAAAAATTCCTTCAATGAGCTAAAGAGATGTTTGTGCAGAACACCAATTCTGACCACTCCTGATTGGAATAAACCATTCCATGTTCATGTAGATGCATCCAATCATGCAATAGGATGTGTGCTAGCACAACCCACAGGTGAAGGAAATCTAGATTTACCTATAGCATATGCTAGCAGACAACTCAATGCGGATGAACGAAACTATACAACAATTGAAAGAGATGGCTTAGGCATGGTATATGCCGTGAAGAAGTTTAGGCACTATCTATTAGTCAATAAGTTCAAGTTTTTCACTGATCACCAAGCCTTATTATATTCGGTCAATAAACCTTGCAATACAGGACACTTAGTAAGATGGTTCCTCTTACTAATGGAGTATGACTTTGAGGTTGTTGTTAGGAAATGTAGAACCCACCTCAGGGTGGATCACCTTTCTCGCATCACTTCAAAAGAGTCACCACAAGGAGTGTCTGATGAATTGCTCGATGCTTATCTATTCAATTTGGAAGTTGTTCCTAAATGGGAAAATAATTTGGTACCTATCCTAACTTTTGGACCCGCAAATAAGAATGTGAGAATGAAGAAAGAGGAAATTGCAAGATCACAAAACTATCAAATATTGGCAGGAAGCATGTACAAACACGACACGGTGGGTGTACTAGCTTCTTGTGTCAAGGATGATGAACATAGTAGTTGGTTGCAAAAAGCTCATGAAGGGTTGCTAGGAAATCACTATTCTAAACAACAAACATTACAAAATCTAAAACGTTTAGGAGTGTTTTGGCCTAATATGGATACAGAAATACATGAGTGGATTAAGAATTTTCCAATGTGCAAAGAGACCCCTAGTGGAGCATGCTACCCTTTATCACGTGTCATTAATTCCAGATTGGAGTGCTCCATTGGTAGAATTTATGAGATCGAGAACACTACCTAGTGAAGCTAGTCTAGCAAGAAAATGAAGCATGGAGCAAGGGGCTCAGGACTATGCCTTGATTGGAGACAACTTATACCAATGAGGCAAAGATGGTTACCTAAGATTGTGCATTCACGAATCAGACTATTTGAAAGTCTTAGAAATTGCACATAGTGGTGTTGTAGGTGGACACTTCGGTCTTGATCGAGTAATTAGGACCATTCTATCCTCAGGACTTTGGTGGCCCACTCTTCATATGGATGCGCATACCTATGTGAAGAGATGTGACACATGCCAACGTGCTCAATATCTGATCAGGAGAGATGAGATGCCCTTGAGGCCAATGATGGGAGGATGCACATTCTTGAAGTGGGGTATAGACTTTCCAGGTCCTATTAATCCCCTAGCTAGAAACTCCGATGCAGAGTACATTATTGTAGCCACATATTACCTTATAAAGTCGGTAGAAGTCAAAGCCACTACAAAGAATGACACTCAAATGACGAGTAAGTTCTTATTTGCGAATGTATTCACCAGATATGGGTTGCCAATAGAGTTAGTAAGTGATAGAGGTACACACTTCTTGAATGAAGTCATTGAGAACCTTCTACAAGAATTCTTGGTGATACATAAGAAGTCGGTCCCCTATCATCCACAAGCTAACGGACAAGCTGAGAGCACAAATAAGATCCTATGTAATGTATTGACAAAACTCATAAATAATAAATGCTCTGATTGGGATAAACAACTTCATCATGCAATTTGGGCTTACCAAGTTGCCTACAAAACGGTACTCAATGCCATCCCATTTCATATGGTTTTTGGATAGAATGTTGTGATACCATTAGACTTCTTGATCCCGACTTTAAAAGTAGCACAAGAGCATGAGTGGAATGCACATGAGTTGTCCTCTAGGATCTTTGATCTAGAATGCTTAGGCGAGACGAGGCTACAAGCAGCAGCAGGCATCTACGCTGCAAAGAAAAGACAAAAGGCATACTTTGATACACACATCAAGAATAAAGGATTGAAAGAGGAAGACCTAGTATTGGTTTACACACTAAAGCAGCATGCTCATTGTTGACACTCAAGATCAAGCACAAGCATGGAAGCGCATCAAGGAAGTGGACACACAAGAAGAAGGAGCTTGTAGGGAGCTCCAAGAAGCACATGTCAGATTTCAAGAAGACGTCCCTATGAAAATAGTGATTTTCATTAATAAAAACCATTGTAAATATCATTTCCCATTTTCGCAACTCCATTTTGTTCAAGCCAAGGAGTCCTCAAGCTTGGGGAGTATTAGAAGTATCATCCTACCAATTTCACAGTTTTTAGACTCTGTTTGAGCCCCCAAATAAGCCCTAGAACCTAATTTTTAACTAGGCCGGACACTAGGTCTGGACAGGGCCAAAACTACTCAAAAAACTATAAAAAGGGTTGGAGAGCTCATTTTCGGGGTTAGCTTGTTGTAGATTTGAGCTTTGTAAGAGAGTTCTTTTGTAATCAAAGACCTTCCATTGTTCCACTCTTTGCTCTTACTTTGTGCGCGTGTGTGTATGTGTTTGCATGCTTGTGTGCTTTCGCTCACGCACTTGTGCATTCACTTGCTCACAGTTTTCATACTAGTCCTCACGTCTCCGTGGATTGACATTTATGAGGTGTATCTCCTCACGTTGGTACTTGCTATTGTGCTAGAGTGACACCAAATTTGGCGCTGTTGCCGGGGAGAGAGAGCTTGGAGGACGAGGTTACTGTTGAGTAGCAATGTTGGAAGGTAAAAAAATCACCATTTTCAATTCACTTTCTGAGTTTTTCTTCATCTTCATCTTCACCATCACCACCATTTCCTCCCACCTTCATCTTCTCATATTTTTTCCATTTTCAGCAGTACATTCTCTTCATTTTCCCTTATGGATGTGAGCAAGAAGCTTAGAAGGAATGTAGAGTTGAAACGCTGAAGAATACTTTTGAAATACACTCAAAATAACCCAAAAACTGAGTGAAAGTCACACGGTGTGAGAGGACCTACGTCTGGTATCGCGAGTGCAATATCATGGAAAAGGTGAGAGTTTTTGCATCTACAGACACATAAGATTGACAAGAAGGGCATAAGGTACACATATCCTCAAAAAAATTTGAATTTGGGTGTCAAAAACTCCAAGTATCGTGTCCGGTTGAGTTTTGGTATTGCGATACTAGAACTCCCGTGTCTTGTGATACTTGTTGAGTATCATGTATCGCCAAGTGTTGGTATCACAATCACAGTCCTTCGGTGGTATCGTATCGCAGTCCACCAGGTATCGTATTGTGAGCATACTCGGTATTGTATCATGCTGATCTTAAGTATCGTATCACCATCATTTTGGTGGTATCATATCGTGTCGGTCAAGGTAACATATTGTCTACCGAGTGGTATCATATCGTTTACAGACTGGTATCGTATTGTTTGGTAACTTGGTATCATATCGTCTTGAGAGTTCACTGGTATCATATCGTCCTAACTACCAGTATCGTATCGTGAGCCAATCAACTATCATATCGTTAGCTATCATGGTATTGTACCATGATGTTGGTACCGTATCGTCCCAATCAGAGGTATCCTATCATGCACCTTGTGGTATCGTATCGTGATCACCTAAAAGGAATCCTATTGTGAGAAGAGGTTATCATATTGTGACCACTTCCAGTATCGTATCGTCTGGATATCAGTATCATATCATGGAAGTTGGTATTACCTTGGTGGTATCGTATTGTCTGAGGTGGTATTGTCCATAGGAGTATCGAGTATTGTGGAAAAAAAAGAGGTATCGTATCGCTTGTTCTAAGGTACTCCCAGAGAGATCCTCTTTCCCTGTTTTAACCCCCAGAACCCTGAATTGGCATTACTTTCTCATAAAAAATCCCTTTGTTGTGATTTTGGGTTCGTTGGAAAGCTCATGGGAAGTATTACAAAAACACTTCAAGCTATAGTAAAACTAATATGTGGATTATTAGATATAGTATTTTGAAGTTGACCCTTAGGTGGGACTAGGAAGCAAGGGGTTCTAAAGGATTTTGAGCAATACAAAGGGAAAATTTGGAATAGTAGACAAAGCTTATGAACTTGAGATCAAGTAGACACCTAGGAAAAGATAGATAAAGTATCAAATCATCTCAGGCTAGTCTCAACCATACAACCAAGTTGTGGGTTCACAACTTAGTGGTTACCACTACGTGTTGAGTTCACAAACGGGTGAGTCAAAAATGTCTTTTAACATGGAGAGACTCATGGCTTCTGAAGACATGCATAGTTCAATACCTAGGGAAGGTTTTATGTCTTTAGTGGAAGGGGAATATCGGATGTCTCTTCAATACATATCCAATACCTTGCAAGGAATACCCATCTACCTCGATGGTCTAAAATTTCCAATTCTATTTATCACGACCTATTGTTACAGAAGGCAATACTAGTGCGATTACCTCACAACCAACATCAGTTCAAGAACCTACCACCACTGCAACAGAAATTCCCACCCCCATTGGTGCGGAAGCGTTTTCTTTTCCGATACCCAACATGGAAGCAAAACCATTGGATACGACATTTGATTTTGAAATGCCGGACGCTTTCTCAAAAAAATTTCAATTTTTTGAAGGCCAAATTTTCTCCCAAGAATATGAACGACCAAGCTACCCCACTACTCCACCTGATCAACCACAAGGACAAGTAGTATCCAGCTCGGACGGAGAAAGAACAGAAACAGATGATGATGAGGGAAATGATGAAGCCAACCAGGGCACTCATGAATCCCAAGAGAATGTGCAGACAGATGAGCAAGAACAGCAAACGGACACCCAGGATGATACTAGTATGCATGAAGATGAAACCTTTGAAGCAGCAGCCTATACGCTGGCAATCAAAAAATTATATCGTACTATGGAAGAATTTTGGGCGCGTAAGAAGTTATCTGAAGAAGAGAGCCAAGCACTCATAGAACAAGAACTTGTCTCAGGCAGTTTCGAAGAAGTATACATCAAAGGCTTCAGGGAACTTGTCAAATCAGTGGGATCCAACGAAGCATTGAGATATTTGCAGAGAAAATTTTTACCGCAATTCGACCCCCGATGAGTACGACTATTATCAAAGCCAGGTCAGTACATTCGCGTACCCACAGGTGGGCAATCTTCAAAACAGACCAGGGAAGCCCGTCTCATCCCCGAAGGCTCCTTAGCAGAAGACACCATTGTCATCGACTCCCCACCCCACACTACTACTGTACATACCACCGCTGTGACCGAAGTACCCACCACCCCAACCGCTCCTCTCTCACCTCCCATCCACCCAGTCTCCCCCATACACCAACCTTCTCCCAGAACATCCACCTCCTTCTACGGCGAAGTAGCAGAAACCTTCCTCACCTCCATTCCTCCCACACTTCCCGCACCCACCCAACCTGGTTTTCCTCCTCGAACATCCACCTTTCTAACCAGTCCATTTCTCCATCCATCTTTCCCATCCTTCCCCACACCTCTAAGACCCTTTTTTCCCTTTCCACCTCCATTAACCTTTTCCCCCGTCTCACCTCCCCGACCCACCGTAACTCCTCTTTCCCCTTTCCACCAAGCAGTCCAAGAGACCCCCTTTGTAAATTATTCTGCCACTTTTGTAAATCCTGTATTTACACCCACACACACACCCACTATCACTCCATTATTCACAGTCACAGCACTTGACACCATGTCCAGTGACATGGACATCTCACCCCCCACCGCACCAACACGCACCTCCTCTATTGCACCATCATATTTAGGCACCGCACATTTCTCCACGGGTACCACTGCATCCACATTCCCAACCCTATTCCCCCTTCCCATTGCATCAACACCCACACACACCGCAACTGCATTCACTCCGTCACTAATATTATCACCCACTATAGACACTGCATTTCGACAAATGTTCACATGTATGACTCAAGTAAGAGATGAGTTCACATCTCTTGGAAGTAATTATTAGATGCTGCAGAAGACAACCAATGATTTACAGTCGCAGCTCAATTCATTGACCATCAAGAATGCCTCATTGAACACCCGCTACCAAGAGCTAGGAGAGGCATACCATAAACTGGAACTAGAAAGTGAAGAAAAGACCAAAGAGGCCATCACTGACATAGACAATTTGTTAAGGGCCCAGACGATTCGCAATGTGACGCTCACCAAGAACATGGGCTTACTCAGACGACACTTGGCAGCAGCAAAAGAAGAGAACCAGCGCTTACAAGAACATAACAGAGAGAATTTAGAAGTTGCCCTAGATCAACCCGATCAACCATTAAGCCCCAGTCGCTTTAAAGTTGTTCCTTCGGAATCTATGAAGATGTTGCTAGATGATCATGTCAAATTGCTAGAAGAATACGACAACATGAAGGAGGAGTTCCAGAAGCTCAAAGAAGAACACAAGATAGTGCAGCTAAGAGCACCTTTACCACAAGGACTACCAGCCCCTACGGACCAATCTCCTGTTATCCTAGATGAACTCAACGCATTACGGGCCCAGGTATCAACTCTTCAATCACGGATAGCAGTATATGAAGCACCACCAAGCCCAAACTCCCCACCAGAACTACCAACAAAGGAAGAAACAGTGACTATTTCGGTGGAGGAAACTTTTGAAGAAGCATATGAACCCCAACCCATCCTAGGCAGACGAGTCACGACCGAAGGCCAGACGACTTTCCAACTTCCAACTCCCGCATGGATGAAGACGATTGAAGAACTTGGAAAAACTCACTCAGCACGGGTAGAGGTGCAGTTACACGCAATGGTAATGATCGAAGAACAAATTTTACAGTCCCCCTACTTTGCTCATTTGGCCCCTCGCAGATACATATCTGGGCATGAGCTACAATACAAGCCATATTTTATGTTAATGGTGGAATATCAGCTGGCCATAGAAAAAGAAACAGGCAAGAAGCCCTCCCACGCAACTCAATTTGAGCCGGAAGATTTGCCACTAGATGTGCAGCGAGGAGAAATCTATCAACTAGATTGGCGCAAGGATCTATTATAGAAATATCCAGAGATGATGAGTACTTGGGCCAAGGCACCTTTACATTTAAAGTACAACCCATGTTGGGGACCCATGCCATGTCGCCGCTCTTGGAAGGCATTTGCGATTAAAGTACAGAACAACAAGCAATGCCAGGATTGGCTCAATTACCCATACTTCACTCCACCCACAGGACCCCCAACCATAGGATACATGATGGCAACGATTCGTCATTGGCTCCCTCGCTTAAAACATATGGACAATATAGCAGCGCATATGACTGTCAAAATTTTTGACATGATGCAAATGGTATTCAAAGTCTTCCATTGCGTCAAGGCACCACATGTAAAGACCTCGGGTTTCGAGCATGGCAATCTCGATTTAGCTTATGACATGAGTACAACACCATCGCTCCGGGTGTGTTATGCCTGGCATTGTCGAATCAAGTACTTACTGGCGTGCTATAAGCAAACTTTCGAAGAAATCTTCAAAACCGGTTTTTGGGAATACTATTCAAAAGTGTTCATCAGCAGGCCTACACACCTCTTGCAGTTATTCGCCTGTGAACAGATGGTATATTCCATGCATTATCGACCCCCATCAGATGAACCGCAGCCCATTGATTGGGAGAAACTTGAGGCAGATCTGGTCTGACGCATTCGAATATCAAAGCACACCCTCGCTCAAGACCTCCTACAAAATTACATCCGACAGATCCGGCAACAAGGTTTTGTTGAGGACAACAGAAGCGAGAGGGAGGGGGGTGTTGGCAGTAGCCAGAGGCATAGAAGACGCGGAAGCATGTGAAGACAGAGCATAATGGAGTAGTAGGGAGTCAGTCGAATCATTTTTCAAAGACTTATGTTTTATAAATACTTCTCAAAACCTCCCATAGTAATTTTCATCACTTTTGTACCATATGTAACATAGAAAAACCCTTTTTGTAATTTATAGCTCCATTTTGTGCAAGCCGAGGAGTCCTCGAGCTTGAGGAGCTTAGGTAGAATGAGCGTACCAATTTTAGACACCGTTTACCCTTTCAAATAGCATTTAGAACCTATTTTTTAACTATGTCAGTCACTAGATGTGAAACCGGTCAAAATTAGTCTAGAATCTATAAAAAGAGCTAGAGAGCTTTTGAGGTTAGCTAGTGTAGACTTGTATGAGCTAGAGTGAGCTTGAGCTTGTAAGCTTGCTCTTGAGTAATAGAGTTGATTCCCTACCTTCCATTGTGTCTTGCTTGTCTCTTCATTGTGTGTGTGTATGTGTGTGTGCATCTCCATGCTTCTCACCTTCACTCTCACTTCATCTCACATTCACGATCTTCATATCACTCCTATCTCTTCCGCGGATTGTCATTAAGGAGGTGGAGCTTCTTAACGTGGTTCTCACCATTCTGCTAAAGCAACAATGCTCTTGGCAAGCTCACTCTAATCCATATATGAGTTTTCCCATTTCAAGTTCTACTCACTCTTTTGGGTCTCACACTCTTTTCATTTATGAATATATGTTTTCTTTTTTATTTTGCATATGTACACTCTATATGGTATTAAAGCTTCAGATAGAGGTCTTAATGTTGATCTTGGTGGTGGAGATGAAGCCCTCACTGGCATTCTTTTGGTGTGGTGGTTCTTCATCGACACACTAGATCTTTTCATCATCTTTTTCATTATTTGAAAGCATTTTTGAATGCTAGTATCCATTCTCTCCTTTCCTCCCATCCTCTTTCCATTTCTTCCCAACGTACCTCCTTTTATGTGGTGGAAAAACCTTTTCTTTGAAAGTGTTTTTAAACACTTTGATGTGGCTTTCTAGTTGTTCTTCTCTACTTGGTGTTCATTGGGAGTCCCTTTGGTAGATATGGTAGTACATCTCAATCTTTTGAAGTGATCATGATCACTATTTTCTATTTTTCCTTTAGTTTGGTCATATTGGTTGCTACAAGCCTCCATTGTTCACACTTATTGGTGGGCTCTAAAGCTCATGGTACATCCTTCTTGGTGCTTTATTTACTCGTGACACCCATCATGCACTTAAATTGCTTGGCCTTCTTGGCTACATTACCTTTTTGTTTGGAAGATCATTTTTTCTGTCTAGATTAATAGTTCATCATCTTTGTGGCCATAGTAGAAAGCCAATATATATTTGGCTTCGAATACTTTGGTTCATCTCCCATCCCTCTTTATGGGTTTTTTTAAGTGTGTGTTTATACTTTACCTCTCTCATGTCAAACACTTTTGAAAAGCACCACTCATTGAGTTACAACAATGTCCCTAACTATCCCACCATGGGTAATGCATTGGTTTAGTAGTTCTCCTTTGGGATTAGAAGCATGGACTCAACCCCCAATGTGGACATATATTACCCATTGATTAATGGATGTTCTCTAACCTTTGGGCTACTTCATATGTTGGCCTTTAGGCACCCTCATAATGACTCCAACCTTGGGGAACCCTTATATCATACCTTTGGGCCAATACAAACCTCCTCATTGAGCCTTAGGGTTGTTGTTCCAAAAGCTCTACTCTATTGGGTTTTCGAACTCTGTAATCTTGACCATGCTAGGCGTCTAACCCTTGCTTTGTGGGGTATAGGGGGTCTCATGGGTACTAAGCCCACCTTCACCTCAATTAATTCAAGCATATCTAAGAGACTATGCCATAGACTAAAGTTCCTTAAAAAAGCAATGTGCCTAATTTGAAAGAGTAGATCTTAATGATCCAAATTCTTAAAAAAAAAAAAGTCAATTTTATGTGCATCTACTACACTCGTTTTGAGTTGCATCAATCATTTTGTGCAAAACTCAATGCTACATTTTCTTGTGTTGTGCATGATTGCATTAGTTACTGTGGAAAATGAGTTCTCCTATCCACAATAACAAGCGTGTAGTGAGCCCTTGCGGTCCAACACTTGGATAAATAACTACAACTTAGATTGCTTCATGCTCTCAAGTCAAAGCTCAAATGGATGTGTGGCTTTTATCCACCATAGTGCACCTAAATAAATTTCCAAAAAGCTATAAATCACTTGATTTGAATAATTTTTTATCAACAAACGCAACTTACAAAAATATATTACCTATCCACACAGGTATGTTGAAGAACTTGACTTCACTCTTGGACTGATAACTCACAAAGTATAGATCCTTTAAGGAAATATTTGAGATAGAGAGAATATGCAAGAAAAGCTCTCCAACAAGTTAGAAATCATGTAATTTTGATAAGTTTAGGTTGGGAACCTAAATAGACTGCTTGTTATATAAGTATGCTAAAGAACTAGACTTTAGTCTCAGACTAATAACTCACAAAATATAACTTCTTTGAAGGAAATATTTAAGAAAAAAATGTACACAATATAAGATTTCCAACAAGCTAAAAATAGCATAATTCTGATAAGATATGGTTGGGGTTTGCAATTGACCAAGTTAGACTACTTGGCCACACAATTATGCACAAGAACTATTCAATCAAATTGATAACTCATAGAATATAGAAGCTTTGAAGGAGATATTTACACTAGAGAAAATAGACAAGATAAGCTTTTAAATGAGTGTTTAACTACAAGAAATGGTTACATATATGCTGAGATATGATCCTCACAACATGACTATGTACAAAGTGACGAGCGGCTAGAAAGAGTCTATGAGAAGACAAAATGACAAAATGGCTTCTAAGATCAAATCCAAATAGTGAGGGATCTTGCCTCTTTCTCTCCTTTTTGAGAACTTTCTTCCAATCACTTTTATATCCAATGAGAATGTGAAGAATTTTGTGCCTTCTTCTTAACTCACCACTTTCATTCAATTGCCCACTACATGCCACTCACTACAAGGTAGATCTTGTATCTTTTATTCATCATGACTTTTGGCAAGATTTTTTCATCCTTAGACTTATTTTTTCCTTTACCTTTACATTTGGTAAATTTATCAAAGCATAGCTCATGTGAAAATTAGCTTGCTCATTTATCTTCAACACTCCCCCTCAAGCTCATTCGAGAGTTATCTTCAACCATCTCCTGCAAATTTATTACATCCTTAAAACCTTTGAGTTTAGAAGCATCTAAGAACTTTGTAAACATGTCTGCAACATGCTCTTTGGTTTTGATGAACTTTATCTCCACATCTTTGCTCAATACCTTCTCCCTTACATAATGGTAGTGGACCTCTATGTGCTTACTCTTCGCATGAAACATGGGACTGCTTGTCAAGTAAATACTTGACATGTTATCACCATATATAGGGATGGTTCCAACTTGCCCTTCAAGATCAACGAAAAGCTTTTAATCCACATTGCTTCACATGTGGCAAATGCTAATCCTCTGTATTCAACATCCATACATGAAAGTGAAACAATAGGTTGCTTCTTTGAGCTCCATGTGATAGGTTTGCTTCCTATGATGAACACATAACCTAATGTTGATCTCCTATCTTCCTTTGAACCTACCCAATCAACATCACTAAATCCCTGCAATTCTTCACCAAACTTGTAAAACAAAGCATGATTAGTTGTATGTTTTATGTATCTCAACACTCTCTTGGATGAATTTAATCCTTCACTTGTCAGAGCTTGCATAAACTGAGAAAGTACATCAATAACATAAGATAGATCACGTCTTGTAATGTTTGCATAGATTAATGATCCTACGATGCTTTTGTATGTTATTACATCTTCCAATAGTTCTCCATCATTTGAGAAAATCTTTGTATTTGTCTCCATGGGCTAAGTGAGTGGTTTGTATTCACTCATTCCAAATCTGAAAGGAGAATCCAACAAGTAATTCCTTTGCATCAAGCAGATGACACCTTTCCAATAAACAACTTCAATTCCTAAAATATATTTTATCTCTTGAAGATCTGAATTTTATTCCCCTTACCAAGCTTTCATTTGATATCTTTAATCCTTGTAAGATCATTTCCTGTTATGATGAGATCATCAACATATATGCATACACGTACCTCTCTCTTTTCTTCCTTCTTCATGTACAATGAAGGATATGCACTACTTGAGTTGTATCCACACTTAATTAGATACTATAACAATCTTTGATTCCATGCTCATGGTGCTTACTTCAATCCATAAAGTGCCTTCTTCAACCTGCAAAAAAAATTTGGATGGTTTTAATCTTCAAATCCAACTGATTTGACTCATGTATAACTCTTCTTGTAGTTCTCCATTGAGGAAGGCATTTTTTATGTCGACTTGGTATAATGGTTATCTCGTTGAAGCATTGATTGCCATTAAAGTTCTAATTGTTACCATATTTGCAATCGGATTGAAAACTTCATCATAGTCTATGCCTTGTGTTTATTTAAATCCTTTGGCAACCAATCTAGCTTTATGTCTAGCTAGTGAACCATCAACATTCCTCTTTACTTTAAACACCCATTTGTTTGGAACAATCTTCATGCTTTCTTTATTTTGCACTAGCTCCCATGTATGATTATCTTTGAGAGCTTTGATCTCCTCTTTCATAGCTTGTATCCATTCCTTTTGCATGCGAGCTTCTTCATATGTCTCAGGCTCTTTGTCTTTGATGACCTGCATCATGTATGCAAAATTTTTTGCCATAAAATTATCATAACTCAACCTTTGAGTTGGATACCTTGTTCTTGAGGATCTTCTTTCATTTACTTTAGAGAGTTGCTTCTTTAACATTTTTAGCTTTACCTTTGAAGTGATTACCTCTTCATATTCTTCTTCACTTGCATCTATCTCATTGTTTGGAGCAACACTTGCTTCTTCAGCTCTACAATAAGCAGAATTTGGAGATAAAGAATGACTTCCAAGTCTTCCCTCCATGTTGAACATTCTTTATTTCATGTAGATGCCTCTGGACGTGAAATATTTGTGCTCGATTGTTGAACTTCTCTTTGATTAGTACCTGCATGATCATCACAATCTTCTTCAAGAACCTTTTACTTTCCTTTATCTTCATACCATGATCTTAGTTCATCAAAGACCACATGATCTTAGTTCATCAAAGACCACATATTGTGAGACTCTTAATTCATTTTTTGTAGGGTTTTAACACTATCCTTTTTTATCCATCGAATAACCAATGAAAATGCATTTTTCTGACCTTGGTTCCATCTTTATTCTAACTTCTTGTGGAATGTGAACAAAGCAAACACATCCAAAAACTTTACGGTGTGTAAGGTCAGGATTATTACTGGAATATACCTCCTTTGGTGTCAAGTTATGTATTCCCAATGTTGTGCACCTATTCATCAAGTAAATGGTGGTTGTGGTAGCTTCAATTCAATAGTATAATGGTACCTTCATCTCGTAAAGCATGAATCTTGCAACTTTACCGATTTTCCTATTTTTCCCCTCAACTATTCCATTTGGTTTAGGTGTGTTCTTAAAAGTGTTGATATATTTCAGTAGTGATGTGTGTGAACACACTTAGGGCTACTATGCTTTTTGCCCTCTTTAGGAGGGTTTTTCCCCTCGGCTTGTATGTACATCTATAACCCTAATGGGTTACTTATCTTTGTACATTCACTTGGTTATACATTCAGTAATATGTGTTGTGCTCCAAGCTTCTTCTTCTTCCTTGTGTTGTTCATATGCTTCTGTAGACCTCAAACTCTAACAATTGGTATCAGAGAAGGTCACCGCTTCATCTAGGGTGTCATTGACACCCCTCCAATCACAATCTCAAAATTGCATGAAATTTGGCAAGCAGACTTAGAGTAATTAGGAGTTCAAAATTGCTTTGCTCTGTTGTGTTGAAATTTTGATATGATTTTGTTTCGGCCTCTGAATGCACTATTGTAGTGCATGTGTAGGCGATTTCATCCTTCTATGCCAAAAATATATATAGGTTTCGGTTCGCAAGTACAAGCATCTCCAAGTCTGCTACAAGTTTAGCAAAACTTGACAGTGTAGTTCTATTCAAATTTTTGAGATACAATCATTTTTCTGCATTAGGGTATTTTAGTTAGTGGCCATGGCTAAAAGCAATGATGTATTCTGTATGTTGGCTTTTGAGGATAAATTGGATGGTACCAATTACCCATTATGGGGATATATGATGCATCATGTATCAGACACAAAAGGACTCTGGAATGTTGTACAGGGCGTTGAAAAATGACCTACTACACCTGCAAATATAGTTATTGAAGGTGATGCTGATGGTGTTGAAGATGATGATCTTCAGGTTCTTGTTCGTGATATGGTTCCTATTGCACCTACTGTAGAGAAACTTTGTTGGGATGGCAAAGGTGCTCAGACACATGCATTGATAGATTTTTCTATCAAATATGCCATTATCCCTCACAGTCACTCTTGCAAAACAGCAAAGGATGCTTGGGATACACTTACCACTTTGTACCAAGAACGAAATGAGGCTCATGTGGCTTACCTCCAAAAACAGTTATTTTACAAATATCAAATATTTGAATGAGCAATTGATTTTTGCTAATGAATTCTTGCGAAACACTTCACTCACACAAACTGTTTTGAATGGTCTTCAACATTCATATCAGAGTTTTCCTTCTACTGTTTGGTTGATGATGAAAGGCAATCCAAATGCCTTAACATTTGAGAAGTTAGTATCTGTTTTGTTGCAAGAAGACCAGTCTAGGCAGAATAGGTCCATTATGCATGTTGTAGATCAGGATTTCTTGGCTAGTCAAAAGGGCAAATGTAAATGGAGCTCATCTACTAGTAAGCAGAAATCTGCCAATGCTCCACAATAAAAAAAAAGGAAGATAAAGAAGAGAAGAAAACAAAATAGCAGAAATTATTTTGCAAATATTGTAAAGGAAATGATCATGTCATAAAGAGTTGTCCAAAACTGGTTGCAAAAGAGGCGAAGAAAAAAGAGTCAAAAATGGTTGTTGCAGAGGCCTCTACACCTAAAACAGAGTCTGCTAATCTTGTGTAGAATAAGGAATGGCTGCTTACTAATGTTTTCAATTATGACCCATCTTCTCATGAATAGTGTATGTTTATAGCAGACTCAAATGTTGGGTACTTTGAGAGTAGGACAACCAAACATATTACCTCGCAACATAGTTTCTTCAGTTCACTTGAGCCTACCCCTAAAGGGAATATTATCACATGCACTAACAACTCCTCTTATCTTGTAATGGGAGTTGGTAAGATCATTTTGAGTACTTCTCATGGTAGTTCTTTCAGATTGTCAAATGCTTTGTTTGTGCCAGGGATCAAGAAAAATCTATCGTTAGTTTCAACATTAGCCAAGATCACCTTTGTTGTAAAATTTGTTGATGATAGATGTACAGGTCATGATCTATCAAATGGTGATGTTAATATTGCTTCAGGCATTTTATGTTGTGGGTTGTATAAGCTCATAGATCATGCAAAATTTGTGAATGATTTGACATGTGAAGTTTAAGATTCTCGGGCTATATCAGATGCAAAGCTTTACCATGCACACTTTGATCATCTAAATTATGCTAGTTTGCTACACTTGCAGAAATCTGAAATGGTGTCCACTTTGCCTAAGCTTGAGGCATCTTGTAAAAACATGTTTGCGAAGGCTATATTTTGGGCAAAATGCAGCATTCCTTCTTTCCAAAAGATGTTTTAGTTTGAGCTACTCAAAAATTGAAGCTTGTTCACAGTGATGTCTCTGGTCCTATGTAGATACCCTCTTTTGGGAACTTCCTTTACTGAAGGAAAAGTTGGAAGTTTTTATGTGCTTCAAACAGTTTTCGATTTTGGTTAAAAATTTTCTAGCATGTTAAATGGGCACCCTTCATTTTGATCGAGTGGAGGAATACATGTCTTCTAATTTTAATGCATTTTTGGTTGAACATGGGATAAAACATTAGTGTACAGCGTTGTATACACCTCAACAAAATGGAGATTCTGAAAGAAGAATAGATCATTGATGGAGATGGCGAGTTGTATGGTCAAAAGTCAGCCTCTACTACATACTCTTGGCAATAGCCAAAGGCACAAACGACGAGGAAGCATGTGAAGGTGGACTACTAAGAAGTCGTGGGCAGCCAGGCAATCATTTTTTCTCTAAAAACTATATTTGATAATACTTTTTCAAAACTCCCAACATTGATTTTCATCACTCTTGTACCATATGTATCATAGAAGCACCCACTTTTGTAATTACCAGCTCTATTTTGTGCAAGTCGAGGAGTCCTCAAGCTTGATGAGTTTAGGTAGAACAAGCATACCAATTTTGGCTATTTTTAAATCTTGTTTAGACCTCCAAATAGTGCCTAGAGCCTATTTCTTAACTATGCCAGACACTAGATGTGAAACCGATCAAAACTAGTCAAAAAACTATAAATAGAGCTAGAGAGCTCATTTTTGGGGTTATCTTGGATGAGTTGAGAAGAGCTTAGAGCTATCTTGAGCTTTTAAGAGTGATCTTGAGTAATAGAATCTACTTTCAACCTTCCATTCTGTATTGCTTGTCTCTTCCTTGTGTGTGTGTGTATGTGTGTGTGCATCTCCATGTTTCTCACCTTCACTCTCACTACATCTCGCGTTCACGATCTTCATATCACTCCTATCTCTTCCACAGATTGACATTAAGGAGGTGGAACTTCTTAACATGGTGCTTACCATTGTACTAGAGCAACACCAAATTTGGCGCCATTGCCGGGGATCAAGTTCTAGGACGAATGTGTGATGGTAAGAGTATAGTAAGAAGTGGTGTTGGAAGGTAAAAATTTCAGTTTTTGTTGTTGCTTTTAAGTAGCTTTTTGTGTTTTTCATCTCCTCTACACTGCTCCTTCACCACTGCATCATCTTCTTCCACTCCAAAAAAAACAGAAAACTCACCATATCCACCTATCCTCCTCATTTCCCTATTAGCGCATGCAGAGAGAGAGAGAGAGCTTTTGTGCTTGTTATGTTGTGTGTTTTTTTTAGTTTTCTTGTAGGTACACTGCTCTAGAACAGTAAGAAAGCTTCCAAAAGGTGAGAAAATCAACTTTCTATCAGATCTACCATAGGTGCCAGACTATCGCAATGGTCTGACAAAGTCGACTTTTTTGGTAAGCGAGTACACCACGGTGTAGGCAATCCTTGCACGCACACGAATCCATAGATGCATTTTAAAAATTTGCATTTTGGTGGACCATCACAATGGGTTCACACCATCACGATTGTGTTGCACCATTGCGATTGGCTCATGCCATCGTGACGGCTCGGTCGGACCATCGCAATGGTCTCACACCATCGTGACAGTTGACTTGAACCATCGTGACAGCCTTTGACCATCACGATGATCTCGTGACCCCACGCCATCGCGATTGGCCCACACCATCACGACAACTCACTTGCCACATGTCAGATTAGACCATCGCGACAATACCAAGTCCGCCATTGTGATGCTTCAAGTTTGGACCATCACGATTGGCTCAAGCCATCGCGCCTCATGACCATCACGACGGGCTCATGCCATCACGATTGCTCACTAGATAGATCATCACGATGCCTCGCACAAACAGACCATCGCGACGGTTCAACTGGACCATCATGACGGTCCCATACATCGCGATTATCTCAGACCATCACGATTGTCCACCTAAAATGCCAACTTTAGGGTTTGATTTTTTGAGCTATTTTGAGTGAATTTTTGGGTGATTAAGCTTATTGGAGACCCCTTAGCTCATATCTGAAGAAAAACCTATTTGTCAGTTTTTACCCCCGAGGTCTTGAACGTTCATAACTTTTTCATTTGAAATCCATTTTTTGAGCTTCATTAGATAGTATAAGTTGAGGTTGACCCATCTGTGGGACTAAGAAAGCAAGGGGGAATTTGGGAAATTTGGCCAAAGGAAAAAGGGACCCTTAAAGGTGTATATATCAAAGTGCTTGATCATCAATTTAAGAATTGGTCTAAACATTGGATTTTGACAGGTCTAGCAAGAGCTATCCAAGGGCAATCAAAGCAAGGCAGGTGAAGAATGCAAGGCTTGGGAAGTACGACTTCTTGGGCATCAGAGCTATCAAAGAGATTAATCTAACTTGAGGTTGGAAGAATACTCAACCCCTTGATTCAATTATTAGCTTAGGCTAAACGTCTAGCATTGTGGATTAAATTAGGAGGACAATAGGAATGCACTAAGTCCAAGAGACTTAATTTTTTCAAGTCCAAAACTAAAATAAAAGTGTGTGATATGAAAAAAAACCAAAGGAAAGAATTTAAGTCTGATGGAACGAGAACTCAAAAGTACAATGGAAAGTCGATTCCTGACATATAAATTGAGACAAGACAAGAATCTAAAGGAATTAAAAAACAAAACAAGCGATTAAGAACAAATAAATATTGATGATGAGAGTGTGTATTGAGTGATTCAGGAAGTAAATTCATGAACCTTAGATCAAGCAAGCATATACGTAAGTCAGATCGACGAAGCCTTAGATCATCAGAAGCAAGTGTAGGAACTACTGCACATTCATGGGCTTAACAATTGAATAGTTACCCTTACGAGTTGGGCTCAAATACCAGTGAATTAGAGATGGCTTTTAGCATAGAAAGACCAGATGGAGGGTTAAACATAGCATATTTGGAAAGACCCAAAGGACCCTACAAAACCCAATTACAATATGTCCGAACCAACCACCTAGGTGCTCGCATCTATGAGGATGGTTTGTGAAGATTAGTGGTGCAATTGCACGATCCTGACCAACCCATTGGATTGGAACTTCCAGTGGTGAAATTCGAGAGAGATGCATACATAGACAAAGAAGGAACAATGTACATCATAAGTATTCAACCTAATCATACCAATGAGTTCAGTATAGTAAGTTCAGAGGTGAAAACAAGATCCCAAGGAAAAGAAACACTAGGAGAAGAACCTAGGACACCTAGAGGGAAATCCCTACTGACAAGAGTATTAAACCCAAATTGGATCCCTCATGATAATAGAAATATAGAATTGTTCTTGAATAAGGACACAGATGAAGCATTTTGGAGGTACAGAATGCAACAACCTAGTGAGGTAGGCTCCCTTACGATTTACAAATTCAAGGACCTAGATACGCCTAGAAAGGTAGAATATTTGGACAATACCTTAGAGAGAATATTTGTAGTGCCGAACCATGCAAGACTTGCCTACACATGGAGAGGAGAGTTAGTATTCCCCCCATCCCAAGAAAATGTAAACATGAGCCATCAGGGTGCTCGAACATCCTCAACCCATGGTACTCAAAGAGAGAAGAACAAAGAGAAACCAAAAGTAAGTTTCACGCATCCCATAGGGAGGGATAGACCAACCATGGACATCGATAGACTGGACAGACAAAGGGAACCAAGAATACCAGGCGGTAGAGATGATTTTCCTCTACCTAGACCACGTGAACACCCCAGGATACTAAGATCCACTCAATTAGTAAAGTCAATGAAAAATTACTTTGATGGGACAGGAGATCCCTATGACCATGTTGCGGAATTTAAGCAGGTGTTGCACATAGAGCAAGTAGAAGACATGTTCACGCAATACAATGCATTTGGACTAACGTTAAAGAACACGGATTTAACTTGGTTCCAACCATTGCAAAAAAGGCAATTTAGAGATATTCATCACTTGTTAGAGTCATTCACCATGGAATTCTCTAAAAGTGTAATCAAACATGATACTTCTTCGTTGATTCACAGCTTCAAATAGGCCCCTCGAGAAATAGTCAGACTTGCAAGACATAGGTTTAGATAATACGTTGAGAGATGTCTGATGCAAGAACTGCCCTCACAGACCAAGCAAGTGTTGTTGTTTTTAGATGGCCTCTTGAGCTCAAAACTACACTCCTATGTATACTTGAAGGAACCCAGAACACCAGAACAATATGTAAGACCCTATATAGACATTGAGGACAATTTAGGAGATGAATTGGAACTTTCAAAAGTCTATAAAGACTCAGATAAGTCATCTCAATCATCCTCAAAACTCTCTAGCTTGATAGAGAACCTAGTAGAAAAAGTGGCCCAAAAACTAGGAGTCTCTAGCAAACAGATGCCTAGGTTAACAACAAACAAGTGTTGTTACACCTGTGGTGGTGATCATATGGAAAATGTGTGCCCCAATGTGGCACAACCTCAAGCCAACTCTAGCAACCAATATTGTACAATTGAGAGACGATATACGAATCCCATAGCACAAGACTAGCCATATAATAAACAAGTAGTGTGACAGAACTATCCATAAGCATAGCCCCAACCAGGTAGGTATCAAGGTCAATAAAATGCTTAGCCTCATTACTATAGGCCTCCACAGAAATATCCTTATCAAGCTCAATAGAGAACTCAACCCGTGTTAGCTCAGTAGCCACCCCCACCAGCGAATGTCAAATACACTGCTGTAGAAGAGAACCTCAATAGGGATTTAGTGCCTTCTTCACCCCTGATCACTGACAATGATAATTCTAACAGTTTTGACTCTACCCACGTGGATAGCCCACCCGCATATTATACAGAGTCGCCAGAACATGTAGAAACATATCAATATGATAGTCCACCATTCGAACCCAATTGGGAACCCGATTATGCTAATGTGATGTATACCAACCCTAATCCATGACCCCATCGTAGACAACAAAGACCACAGGGCCCTACAGGACTATGATTTAGGTGCCAAGGAGATCATTTCATAAAGGATTGTCCACATCCTCCAATAGCACGATAGTCGCAATACTATAACATACAATGTTTTTGTGCCAAGTGTGGTAACAAGTATGTCATAAGAGATTGTCCGAAGAACCCCTCTAATGCCTCAAAAGTAACACCCATTAATGTGATAGGTATTGTACATAACTTAGATGGACCCAACCCGACATACGTGCCTATCCAAGCTATAACAAAAGCTCAGGCACTGCTACAAAATCAACAGCTGAATCTTGAAAAAGTAGTCAAAACTAGTGAAGTTGGAGAGTCTAGTAGCAAAAAGACTAAAACTTGGAAGGATTCATGAGAAAGAATTAAAAGGAAGTGGAGTAAAAAGATAACTGAGTTGGAAGGAAGTCTAAAGGAATCTAGAGCCAAAATCCTAGAATTGACCTCACAAAAATCTAATCGGGAGAACTTAGCTCAGAGATCAGGATCAATTCTAGTAGAACCAATACTCAAAAATCTAGACATGATGTTTCCTACATATTAGGCGATATTAAAAGAAGGACCCCAGGTAGCTGAAATGACTAAGAACTACCCAAGAACAGACTTAAAAATTGAGATAACTAAACTCTGCATGAAGATGGTAGAATTAGCACAAGCTATGTTCGAAGCCTCTCGTTATATTAATTGGAACAACATGGAAAAACCTAAATTACACTTTCAAGGACTATTGGAGAGGTTAGAATACTTGATCAATAGCAACGAGAAGAGGAATCTATAGAAAAAATTTATTATCCTTGAGACACAGGAAAGGAATGCACCATCCCTTTCTCATGTGCCAAATACCGAAGCTGAAGACAACATGTCTTCCATACACAAGCATTCACCAGATTTTTTAAGAGAAATCCAAGAAGAGAAATGGAGAAGAGAGAAAGAAACCCATCCTCCTATTCAAGAAATAGATGACTTGCAAGAACGATTTCCCCAAGACATACCCTCTATCTATGACGATGTAGAGGAAGAGCAACTGAGTGAACAAATGGATTTTGAATCCAATTCTTTGCAAGAATTACCTTAGTTCATAGGACCTTGGGAAGCCAAGTCGATCAACATGAGAGCACCCATGTTAATAGTAAGGAATGAAGAATCAGTAATCCCTAGAAACATGGAAGTGATCAAGAACACCAAAGTATAGTGTCACCTCACTTTAGAGGAATTGTTGAAGGTTAAACCAGAGTTGTGGAAGCACGTAGCAAACCAATTCCCTGAGACTGTGATTGCTCCCTCCCAAATAGGATCACACAAGAAGGTATCAGAGATACCCGTAGAAAGGATTGGAGATGTGAGTGAGGGAGAGGAAGGTAATACCTATCTTCCAATAACCCACTAGGTCTACACCATCAAAGCAATTCTAGATTCAGGAGCCGGAGTAGTCATCGCTACCACTGCTTTATGGAAATGCTGGGGTAAAGCAGCATTAAGACCCACAAGGATGAAGCTACAAATGGCTGATGGACACATTGAGAAGCCATTGGGCTTACTAGAAGGCATATCTCTCACCACTTGTGGTGTAGAGTTTGAACCTACTTTTGTCATTTGTGATTTTGGGAAAAATCATGCTTACGAGATGATTTTAGGAAGAACATTCATGTGTCAGTTGCAAATTGTACAAGATTGGGGAGCTAATTCATTGTACTTGCAACATTTAGGAGTAACCACTAAAGATGATACACGAATCATGGTATGAATGCCTAAAAGGAAAGCTGACGTTGGAGAAGTGTATGATAATCGAGAGAAGACAAAAAAATCATAGTTACCATAGAAGGAGAAGAAGAAAAATGTACATACATAGGGCATGATTTGACTACTGAAGAAGAAGAAGAGTTAATTGCTCTATTACGTGAATATAGAGATGTGTTCGCTTGGATTTACAAAGACTTGACATGAGTACACCCGCATGCGATGTTGCAGAATACACAAAAAACACAGTACACAGAGGAGCACGAAGACAGACTTCTTAGGTCTCACAAATGCGATCGAACTTACAATCAATGACTGACCAAGCCACTATATGTTTTATTAAAGAACATATACAAAGAAGTGTCCAATGGCCATTTGGCCTTTCACATGGACACTAACGGTAACAATCTCCCACTAAAGACCAATATGGCCAAAGTAACTATGGGAGAAAAATAAAGAATGATAAAGAATACCTATGTAAGTATACAAACTATACCTCCCACCTAATGGGCATGTTACACACTATACAAGTGACTGTGTAAGATCATGAATCAATTAACCCCCATCAAGTGATAGCAGTGTCGAAAGCTATCTTATCGTAGAGCTTTATTTAAAGCATCTGCAACATTATCTCGAGTGTGAACCTTCTCAAGAATAATGTGCTCAGTGGCTAAGCAATCTCTAATCAAGTGATACCTCACCTCAATGTGCTTGGTCTTTGCATGATAGACCAGATTCTTAGCCAAAGCAATGGCACTCTGACTATCACTGAGCAAACGAGGTACATGCTGAGGTAAACCCATATCACAAGCAAGATGAGAAAGCCACAATGCTTCCTTACATGCCTCACTTGCTGCAACATACTCTGCTTTTGTGGTGGAAACAGTTGTACATTCTTGAAGACGAGATCTCCAAGAGATAGCACCTCCAGCAACATGGAAAATATACCCTAATGTAGACTTACGATTGTCTACACAACCAGCATAGTCAAAATCTGTGTAACCAATAATGGATGCTTTCCCTCTACCTAAGCATAGACACTTATCCTTAGTGCCACTCAAATATCTCAAAATCATCTTGACCGCTTCCCAATGTTTCTTGCCAGGATTAGACATATATTTGCTCACAACTCCCACTACAGATGCAATGTCTGGTCTCGTAGCTACCATAGCATACATGAGACTGCCAACTACAGACTGATAGGGAATTTTGGTCATGAATTCATTTTCCTCATCTGATTTGGGGCAATCACCCTTGCTCAATTTCACATATGTGGGTAAAGGTGTACTCAATGCTTTTCCACCCTGCATATTGAACCTGTGAAGTACTTTGGATATGTACTCACTTTGAGATAAGTATATGCATCTTTTACTCCTATCACGAGTAATGCGCATGCCAAGAATATGTTTGGCATCCCCCAAATCCTTCATATCAAATGTCTAACTCAATTTCTTTTTGAGAACTGACAAATCATAAGAGGACTTCCTAGCAATCAACATATCATCGACATAAAGTATCAATCATATCAAGCTGCCATTTGAGCATCTCTTTGTGTAGAGACAATGATCCTCATTGCTTCGAGAATAGCCTTGAGATTTCATAAGAGCATCAAACTTTTGGTACCATTGTCTAGGGGACTGTTTAAGTCCATACAAGCTCTTCTTGAGCTTACAAACTAGACTTTCCTTGCCAGGAACTACATAACCCTCTGGTTGTTCCATATAGATCTCATCTGTAAGATCTCCGTGCAAGAAAGCAGTTTTCACATCCATTTGAACTAGCTCTAAGTCCTCCATTGCAACGAATCCAAGCAACATGTGCAAAGTAGTCATCTTGACCACTGGAGAGAAGATTTCCTCAAAATCAACACCATGTTGTTGCTTAAAACCCTTTGCAACAAGTCGTGCTTTATATTTTGGAGAAGCACTATCTGATGTGAATTTCATCTTATATACCCATTTACATGGTAAAGCTTTCCTGCCCTTTGGCAAAGGTACTAAATCCCAAGTACCATTCTTGTGAATAGAATCTAGCTCACTCTTCATGGCATGCTCCCACTTGACATGATCCTCTGTCTGCATAGCCTCTTTGTAGCAAGAAGGCTCACCGACGTCTGTTAGCATAACAAAATCTAAACTTGGAACATGTCTATCACGTGGATGTGAGACACGTGCAAAATGTCTCAATGGTTGTTGAACAAGAACATGTGCAGACTGATTTGAATGGACATTCTCTTGAACATCCCTATGTGCAGCATTTTTATGCATGCTAACCGGAGGACTAGTATCCTCAAACACCACTATTCTCACTTTAGCCTCCTTAATGGGTTGTTTATGCATCTTAGACTCATTGAAAATGACATCACTACTTTTGATCACTGTCCATGTTTCAGGATCCCATAAGCGATATCCAAATTGTCCATCTTGACCATATCCAAGGAATATGCATTTCTTGACTTATGGTCCAACTTTTGTCTAAGATTATTGGGTATATGAACATATGCTTCACACCCAAAAACTTGAAGATGATCATAATATGGTGGTTCCTTGTCCACAACTCTTGTGCCACTTTCAGACCTTTGGCAGTACTAGGTGAAAGGTTAATCACATGAACTGCAGTCAACACTACTTCTGCCCAAAAGACTTGTGAGAGGTTTGCATGATGCAACATAGAGACTACTCTATCTTGAATAGTTCTATTCATCCTCTCGGCTACACCATTCTGTACTGGGGTATAAGGAGCTGTAAACTCTCTACGAATCCCTCAAGACTGACAGAAAAGGTTGAATTCATGTGAGGTATACTCACCCCCGTTATCTGAGCGTAAAGCCTTAAGCTTAGTTCCTTTTTTCAGTCTCAACTGAAGCAAGCCATTTTCTGAAAGTAGGGAATACCTCATCCTTTGATTTAATAGGATATACCCAAACTTTTCTAGTAGCATCATCGATGAAAGTGACAAAGTAAAGAGAACCACCTAAGGACCTAGTGGGCATAGGACCACACACATCTATATGAACGAGACCTAAAGGCTGAATTGAAGAGTCAATGTGCATTCTATGCACATTTCTAGTTTGCTTTCCATATTGACAATGCTCACAAAATGAAAAATCAGGGAAAGATAACACAGGTAAGTAGCCATAACGAGAGAGATTTTCCATTCCACTACGCTATGTGGCCCAAACAACCATGCCAAATACAAGCCATAGGCTGTTCAGTAACAGCTAACAAGTGTTCTTTCTGTGATACAAATAAAGGATAAAGTGAGCCAACTTTGCTTCCTTTTGCAATAACCATATTGCCCTTTGATATATGAAAGGACTGAGCATAGAAGACCACCTTGTAACCAAGGTCAACAAGTTGACCGACTGACATCAAACTACGTGATAACTAAGGTACATGGCATACATTATGCATAGTAAATTTTGAGCCATCAATGAACTGCACAACCACATCTCCAATCCCCACAACATCACACTTGTAAGAGTCACCAAGTTTCACGGTACCAAGAGACTTTGCTGCATAATTAGAGAACCATTCTCTATGTGGTGTCACATGGAAAGAAGCACCAGAATCTAGCAGCTATGTGTGGGAAAGAGAATCAGCCATAAGCGCCTCATATGGCACAGTACTATCAAGTGTCAACACATTAGCATCATCAGAAAAAGCATTAATTTCTTCAATCTTCACAGTCAAAGTAGATGGTGCAGGTAACTGTTTAACATGTGCATCAACATTCTATCCTTTACCTTTAGCATTCTTTAATGCATAACATTCTTTCTTCATGTGTCCTTTCTTATGACAATAATGGCATTCGATATCCCTCTTCCTTGATTTACTTTTACTCTCATTCCGTTGACCATTCTTTTCCTTGTTCTTGCTCTTGCCACATTGCTGATTCTTCCCTTGGTAAGAATCACGAACATTATATGCATCTCCACTTTTGAGTGCCAACCATAGATTTTCTATGAATCTCCTCACTCAAGAGTGCTCCACATGTCATCATAGACGAGTTTACCACTAGGTGCACTGTTGCTAATAGCTGTGCAAAACGTATCCCATGATGATGGCAAGGTGCATAACAGCAATACTGCTTTCATTTCATTACCCATATCCATTTTCTGAGCCTGTAACTGGGAGAATATAGCATCAAACTCATTTAGATGAGCAGCAACACTATCTGTGTCCTTCATATGAAGGTCATATAATTTTCTCATCAGATACACTTTATTGGATGCCATCTCTTTTTCATATGTATTGCATAACTTCTTCCAAAGCTCCTCTACACTTTCACAGTCTAATACTGTAAAGTAAACATTATCTCCCAGGTGCAAGCAAATGGTAGACCTGGCCATTTCATCTACCGCATCCCAATCATCTTCATCCATGTCAGGAGGCTTCTTTGAAATTCCATTTACTGGCTTCCATTGCCTCCTTTGAATTAGCACATCTTTAATCTGATTCTTCCATAGAGCAAAGTTTGTGCCATCAAATTTTCGGATCTCAAAATGGTCTTTGCCCTACAAGTTATAGCTCCTCCTCGGAACACTGGCACTAGACCCTCATCCACCAGATGTGCCTAAGACCTCTGATGCCATGATGGCAGAGAACTGAATAGAATGATAATGGAGCTAGAAGAGTCCAAACACCAACAAATAAGTGTATCAAGGAGTAAATCGACCACTGTATAGTTGACAAAACCAAAAATCTGGAAAAGTTTTGCCAAAGTATCCTCTACAAAATGAGCATATGACCAGTGTCAAAATATCATAAAACTGCAAGTACTGACATGTTTACCTGCATAGTGAATCACTAAATCCACTGCATATAACCAGTTACCCAAGAGAAGCCAACTAGGCTTATCGAGCACCTATGAACAACTATCATACATCTCCTATGGCGAGACTGGGTAAGTCTTCCACCTGCACCACCGAAGAGACCCCAACATCTGGGTGTCTCCCAGTTAATAAAACCTCACCAGGACCCTCTTTATCAAACGTAAAAGGCTTTATGCAAAGAACGTAACCACTATATCAATGACCACATGGACGTACATGAGCGGTATCCACAGAAGCGTACATGGTGTGTATGTGCTCAATATATGCAGTAAAATGATAATAAAAGGTCGAATGCACTGCCCAAATACTAGCCAATAACACCTGCAAGTGTCTGTCGACTCTGATGTTTTAGGCTCAAAAACTTGCATAAATTTGCAGCGGTTGCTCCCACCGAAATTGAAAACCTCTCGATAAACCTTTCGAGCAAAGAATGAAGCTTTGAGGGACCAAAACTTGTTCAAGGTAATGTCAACCTTAGTCTTTCCCCTTCTTCAGACACCACAAGAGTGTAACTTAGTGGGAAGAGATTGCCATGGTTAAGCGAGCTCTAGGGGGAACAGTACTAGGATGGATGACCTCCCGGGAAGTATTGGGAACCTCTATATTCCTTTATCATTGAGGTCCTCCCTCGCGCGCAGCCAACGGCAGTGTTGCAGAGCTAAGAAGAACACAAGGCAAAGAAAAAGACAGGCCCCAAAATTTTTCCGATTTGGACACTTTATTTTTGTATCATAGCCATTTTGTAACATATTTTCCGATGTAAATGCACTAGAGGAGTCCTCTAGATGCATACCCTTGGAGATTAGTAGCTTACCCATGTAAATTAGTAGGAAATTAACCTTTTAGTGAATAAAGTGCCGGTCTCTTGTGTGAAAGGACTATTTTTAGGGCACATGTATATAAGTCAATTGGTGACTCTTTGTAAGAACTTTTGGCCATTGTGAGAATCAAGAGCACAGAATTTCAAATTTGTGTATTCTCCTCTCTGTATCATCTTCTTTGTGAGCTTGTGTGCATGTGTGATTCTTGAAAAGAGTGTTTGGGAGTGTTGTCTATCCATGAAAGTGCTTGTTTGTTGTTGTTATGGTGTTTGTGAAGTGTAGGAAGTGTTGAAGTGTAGGAAGGTCATTTCCATGACTCGGTATTGTGCTCATAACTTGAAGCAGAAGTGTCAAAATTGAGTGAAAAGACAACGATTGGATGCGTCTTCTCAAGAGCTTCGAAATGAACGCGCTATTCACTATATTCGGAGTTCGGAGCTGAGAGAAAAGCTCGATTTACTGTTGGCTACTGCTCCAAGTATCGTGACATCTCAACAAATCCCTGAACCTTGTTGGGAATAGACTTAGACTTATTTACAATCTTTGGGAAGCTCATTTGCATTGACCATCATTTGAATGCATGTCTTCATACACTCGGCTAGGTTTTGATACTCCTCGAATTGATAAATAAAGCGTGAATCCCCACTATATGCACTTGAGGGGGATCGAGGTATAGTCTCTTTCTCCACAAGTCCCTAAGTTGGTACTTAGGTACACACGTTTTTGGCACCGTTGTCGGGGAAGTCGAATCAAATCGAGGCACTTGTGTGATGGTAAGTTGATCTTAGCATTGAAGTGAGTTGAGGAGTTAGTGAATTTCTCTTCTTTGGTAAGTCACACTCATCCGCACTTACTACTTCTCGCTCTCGGAGTGTGTGTAGTGAGTTGATAGTCTAGGGAAGTGAGTGGAGTGAGTAGAGTAGGAGGAAGAAGGGAGTAGGTTAGGAAGGTAGAGTAGCAATC
Organism: Ceratopteris richardii; assembly: GCA_020310875.1. NCBI lineage: Eukaryota > Viridiplantae > Streptophyta > Polypodiopsida > Polypodiales > Pteridaceae > Ceratopteris > Ceratopteris richardii. The sequence continues at coordinate 84,726,835 of CM035418.1, read as the reverse complement.
AACCTTTGTTCTTTTAAGTCTTTGTAGTTAGGAGAAATTCTCAAAAAGTATAAAAACCAAAAAATTGTCTTTTTCAAGTCACTTGTCTCCAAGCAAGTATCGTGAGCGCTGGAGAGCGAATATCATGATCGAGGAGCAGGATCATTGAGCTACGCAAAGCAAGAAGGAGTGGTAGAGAAGTGGGAGAGTAGCTTCCAAGGTAATCATACCCATCCCTTACTCCTAAATTCTAGTGAAATCGAGCAACTCAGTGAAACAACCTACGGTAAGTATCGTGAGGGTCATCCTGGGGTAAGGAAAGTCATTTTTTGTGTTTTGGGCATTTAGAAGAGGGGAGAGAGGCTTTAAGACCACTTGTATTCACTTAAAATCTAAATACACTTGTTGAAAATTGGAAAAATGTCAAGTATCGTGTTCTCCCGCGGTTGAGATATCGCAATATTTGGATATCGTGAACTCCTGTGGTCGAGTATCACGATACTTACATTGGTCAAATATCGAGTATCGTTGAGAAATCCTCATGATACTAATCGGATATCGTGTATCGTGTATCGTGAAATTCTAATCGCGATACCTGTCATGTATCGTGTATCGTGAGATTTTGATCGCGATACATGTTGCATATCGTGTATCATGGAGGTAGCTTTTCGCGATACCTGGTGGATATCGAGTAACGTCGAGAAATTTCTTGCGATACTTGTTAAATATCGAGTATCATGGGACACGAAAAATGATATTGGCCTAGTATCGACTATCGTGGAAATTCTCTTAGTCGACTGTCGTGTATCGTGTATCGTGAAATCTAATCGCGATACATGTTGCATATCGTGTATCATGGAGGTTGCTTTGCTCAAGTATCGTGTATCGGGATCTGACTAGTTGGTCGAGTATCGTGTATCGTGTTGCTCAAGTATCATGTATCAGGACCTGTCTAGTTGGTCGAGTATCGTGTATCGTGGCATTTTTCCAGTCAGCCAAATATCGAGTATCATGGAATTCTTTTGGGTCAAGTATCGTGTATCATGGATTCATTGTCAGTTTTAGTTCAACCAAATATTCCCTAGAATTCAGACCATCAGTAAAGAACTTTAGGAGCTGGAGGTTGGCTAAATTGGACTAGAATTCTTCAATTGAATGAACCTGAGATCCGGAAGAACCCTAGGGAGTCGAAGAAGGTGATTTCTTCTGTAAGAAGTGTAGCCGAACCAAGTAGTCGTTCACATTATTCTGAAACCTCGAGTGAGTCGGAGGAAGAAATTCCCATGGCTTCAGAGGATATGTAGAATTTTGTACCAATAATTGGCATGATGTCAATTATTGAGGGTGAATATCGGACATCTTTAGAATATGTGAACACCAACCAACATGGGATACCTATCTACCTAGATGGTCTAAACCGATAAGTGGCCAGACTAAAGAAAGCTACAGATGCTTACATAGTACCTAGGCTAGCAGTTAAATATGCAGGAGGGTTCTATATGGACAAAAGAGATATTCAGTATGTAGTTATGAAACACCCGGAAAGCATCAACAAACAAGGGGAAGAAGGCAATGCCCACAACCTTAATGAAGAGGGACATGAAGAGCAGGTAACCACCCCTAGAGGGAGATCCACAGTTGTTAGGGTTTGGAGAGGAGACCTAGTTCCCCAAGATGATTCCCTAATGGATGTCTATTTGATCAATGGGATGGAACATCTCCTCAGAGCCCACTCTTCGTTATGGGAAGTGGCCAATAACCCAATCACCATCTATGAGTTACAAGATCCTAAACTCCCCACCATTATCACGTATTTGGACAAAAACCAGAGGAGGTACTGGCCTCTAATGGAGTTAGAAAGAGCAGGGTTGAAATAGCAGAACATCCCAGTGTTCCCTCCTAGGGATCAAGCTACTACTTCACAGAACCCCCAAGGAACTTACCAAGATAATTCATATCAGCATTCGGGATAGACACAACAAACGCATATTCCAGTCAGACCACATGTGCAGTTTGCTACACCGGGCAATAATCCTAACTATCGGCCTCACCCACCTGTTGAACCAAGGAATAGAATTTCCGTCCCAGATAGACCACCTGTAGTAAGAGGACCTGGTATACCGATAGGAAGACCAGTTTTCCCTGTGATGCCTAGACCACCTGAAGCAGGAAGAAGATTAAGACCTATTCAAGTTGCTAAATGCATGAGAAACCATTATGATGGCTCTAGCGAACCTTACAATCATATAGCTGAATTCAAGCAAGTAATCAGAGCGGAACAAGTGGAAGATTTTTTGATTCAATATGAATCCTTTGGTCTAACTCTGACAGACACAGCTTTAGCTTGGTTCCAACTATTAGACCCTAATAATTTTCAAAACATGGAACAATTCTATCAAGAATTAATTGAAGAATTCACCAAATCTGGGATTAACAACAACTCTTCCTCATTGATCCATAGTTTTAAGCAAGCTCCTACGGAATAAGTGAGATTGGCAGCAAGAAGATTTCAGCAGTATGTCGATAGATGCCCTGTTGAAGAGAGACCCACTCAAAATAAAATGGTGTCATTGTTTTTGGAAGGATTAGTAAATGGATCATTAAGATCTTTGGTATATGTGAAAAGAGTTCAAACTTTGCAAGAATGTATGAAAGAATGTATTGACCTAGAGGACGATCTAGCAGAAGACTTGAAAATACCTCAAGGTAGTGTGGAAAGTGAAGATTCTGCCAGTAGCACGTCAAACTCTAAGAACAATGTAGAGGAAATAGCCGACTTAGTAGCAAAGAAATTGAATGTTCAAGGGCCAAGGAACTACCCCAACAACCCAATGAGAGTACCCATGCTTAGAAGGTGTGTGCATTGTGGAGGTGATCACCCTTCTCATTTGTGCACTAGGGGAGTAGCCCCACCACCTGCTTATGCTTACAATAGACCACCCTTCCCGGGCCCTCTACAATATTGGAGCATAGAGCAAAGATACACAAATCATAGCATAGAAAATTGTCCTTACAATCGGCAGTCAAGAACAGTACAACCTCTCATGAGACCTTATGGATACCATCCGAGAGATCAAGGAGGTGAAGCCTTTAGATATCCCACATATCAACAGCAGGCACCAGCACCACGACCTTATGCTTATCAAGGTTACACTCAACCACAACCGGTGTTAGGACAACAACCGCCCCACCCTCAGAATGTTGTCCGAGTGAAAATAGCTCAACCTGAAGAAAACGCAGAGAGAGCAATAGTCCCAGCCACGCGGTTGGCAAGTAACGAACCATATGATCCATCATATGACCATGTTCAAGGGAATTATTCCACTTATGAGAGCTCTATAATTGAATATGGACAATCTTACGAGCCATATGCATATAGCATGGAAGGACCAGATAGTTCTTACGGATATGAGAAGGATTATGTGTCATTGATGTACACAACTCCTAGAGCACCCATACCCTCCCGACCAATGAATAGACTACCTGCACCTAGAGGACCCTGTTACAGATGCGGAGGTGATCATTTTATCAGAGAATGTACATTACCAAACCCACCACCACCACAGCGAGTCTGGGAAGGATACTGTAGTGATTGTGGTAAAGAACACCTTTTCACAGATTGCCCCAAGAACCCCAACAAAGTTAACTCGAACGTGCAGATCAACGTGATAGAAGTGATAGAGTCTTCAGGGAGTGACAAGGAGTACACTGTGCCATTGAAAGCAATAACAAGAGCTAAAGCTAGAGAGACCCCAAAAAAAACTGGAGAGAACGATCAAGGCGACAAAGAAGTGAATATACCCACACGTCAAATAGTTGAATACTCAAAAGAGCTTGGGAAAAGTGTTACAAGTGAACGAACACAAAGATAGAAGAATCGTAGAGATAGGATAAAGGAAAAGAAACTACAACAAAAGAAAGAGAATGAAAAGAATGAACAAAGTCAAGAAGAAAAACAGAAACTTGAAGGAGAAAATCAGAAGGGAAAGTATAAAAAAGGAGAGGTAGGATCAGTTTTAGCAGACCCCATGCCTGAAGAGTTAGCCATGTGGATTCAGGCGTACCAGGCACGAATGAGAGCAGAACCAACCATTGAACAACATGAAAAAGAATATCCTAGAGGTGACTTAGAGAAAGAAAGGTTGGAGATATGCAGGAAATTAATTGAAGTAGCTCAACAGACCCTAGAAAAACCTATTCTTCGACTACCCAATTCACGAATTCCTGAAAAAGAATTCCAAGAGTGTGTCATCCCTAATGATCCCAAGAAAGGAAAAGAAGGTGAGACATGTGATGGAAATTACTGCGAGGATAAAAGAGAAGGATCCGTTGCCCCGAAGTAGATGGGGAGTGGCCGAAAGACTTGTGGGCAAGAGTCCAAGAAGATAGATGGAAGAAAGTGGAAGGAATTGAACCACCCTTTGAGGAGTTAGAAGCAGAAGGTGAATTGGAAGACTCAATACCTTAGCTGAATTCAGAAGGATTATTACAATTTGACAAGAGCGACAAGGATGATGACAGTGTGAAGGCTTTGCCAAATTACACAGGGGAATACAAACATAATTCTGAATTATATTGCATTCCCTCAATAAGAAAAAAAGAGCAGAACCCATCAATCCAAACAGCGGATATCATACATCATCTTAGAAAGGTAAAAATCCCTTGTACTCTGACATTGGAAGAACTTTTGAAGATAAAACCACATTTGAAGGAGAAGTTAACCAGTCAATTGGAGACCAAGTCAGAAGAGAAGGAGATGCCTGATGAAGTGACCACAGTCAAAATCCCAGTCGATAAGGTTGGAGACTTCAGCGAGGGAGATGAAGGAAACACATGCCTTCCAATTACTTATAGGGGTTATACCACTAAAGCTATCTTAGATTCTGGAGCTGGAGTAGGAACCACGACTAAAGAAATATGGGAGAAATGGGGAAAACCAGCTTTAAGACCAACACACATGAAGATACAAATGGCAAACGGACACACTGAACGACCCTTGGGATTATTGGAAAGAGTAACTTTTACCACCTGCGGAGTTGAATTCGAGCACACCTTAGCGATCTGTCAATTTGAAAGGGCTAGTAATTATGAGATGATACTTGGAAGACCCTTCATGAGACAGCTAAAGGTAGTGCAAGATTGGGGAAAAGACACGGTATACTTACAGCACGAAGGAAACACGACCAGAATAAATCTCCACACATACACGTATCAAGATGTTCCCCCCTTGCAATGGAATCCGATTCATAAGGAGGAGGACGAGCAGTCGATTCACAGTATAGGTTCAGGTGACCAATCATGGATGAATGAAGACACTCATCTATGGATATGCCAGACCGCGAAAAAGGAAGAGGAAAGAAAGAAAGGTTGGCAGCAAAGGCAAGGAGTCGCTAGGTATGTACAAGATCCAGCTTACATGCCTCAAATATTCCTAGATGAAGAATTCGAACCTCATGGTTGGATGGAGATTTTAGCCTCTCGATGTGTGTGTACACAAAGAAGTGATAACCATGAATGAATGCATTAACGAGGAAGGATATGACGTAAGCCTATACGTGGTGGTTCTTCAAGAGCCTGAAGAAGGAGAAGTAATTGAAAAAGAATGTAAGGAGGATTATGAGAGCATTGAAATGGAGCAGGAACTAATTGAGTCAAGAAGTGACAATCAAAGAATAAGTGTCGTAACTAGTGAATTAAATCAAGAAATGACAGGAGAAGAAGAGCATGAACTAGATAAAGAAAAAGAAGATGGAGAAAATAAACCTCAGGATCAATTCGAAGTGCCTGCCCACTTCAAAAAATATGAAGTAGAAGAGAGGAAAATTGCTATCCAAATGCCAAAATGAGAAGCACAACTAGGAATAGCATATGACAACAAATAACAGACCAAGAAAATAGTAGTAAGCTTGGAGGAAGGAGAAGAACGATGTACTTCTATAGGACAGGATGTCTCAATGGAAGAAGAACAAGAGTTAATACGACTCATACGAGAATATAGGGATGTCTTTGCTTGGACATATAAGGATTTAAAAGGAGTAGATCCTATTATTTGTGCCCATAGAATTCCTATGACATCAAAAGCCAAACCTTCCAAACAAAGACCATACACATATAACGATGTTTACTCAGCAAAAATTAAGGAAGAGATAGATAAGTTGTTAGATGTTGGGTTCATTTATGAGATCGAACACATAGAATGAGTGTCACCTTTGGTGGTCGTACAGAAAAAGAACGGCAAGTTAAGGGTATGCATTAATCTGAAGAAGGTAAATGCTGCCACCATAAGAGATAGTTACCCATTACCCATCACTGATCATCTTTTGGAAAGAGTGGCAGGAAAGGAAGTTTATAATTTTTTAGACGGCTTTTCAGGGTATAATCAGGTAGCGATTGCTCTTGAGGACCAACATAAAATAGCCTTTGCAACTGAATGGGGAGTGTACGCCTTTAGGGTTATGCCTTTTGGTCTAACCAATGCCCCAGCCACTTTCCAAAGATTGATGTGCCATGTATTCAAGGAGTTCTTGAGAAAAAGCATGGAAGTATACGTGGATGATTTATGCACTTATTCAACTATATGATCAAAACATATCCCTGAACTAAGAAAGATTTTTGCCAAATGTCGACAATATATAGTATGCCTCAATCCAGAAAAGTGTGTCTTCATGGTTCGACAAGGAAAGATATTAGGACATATTGTCTCTAAAAATGGAATTTCCACAGATGAAGACAAAATCAAAGTGATTCTGGATTTGCCGAGACCGAAGACTACTAAAGAAGTACAAGCATTTATGGGACACTACGGATACTACCTTAGATTTATACACATGTATGCCATAATTGCTAGGCCTCTTTATGCATTATTGTCTCAGTTTAATTGGACAGAAGAATGTGAAAAGGCCTTTAACGAATTAAAGGGTCGATTAAGTTCAGCACCAATCCTTCGAGTACCGAATCGGAACAAACCATTTCACATTCAAGTAGATGCTTCCAAGTTTGCCATTGGTTGCATCTTAGCTCAACCCGCGGATACAAGGAAGTTAGACCACCCTATAGCCTATGCCAGTAGACAATTGAATCAAGCGGAGCGCAATTATACCACGAGTGAGAGAGAGGGTTTAGGGATGGTGTACGTAGTGAATAAGTTTTGACACTACCTTTTGGCAAACAAATTCAAATTCTTTATCGATCATCAAGCTCTACTGTACTTAGTCAATAAGCCTTGTAACACGGGACGACTAGTACAATGGTTTCTATTGTTGATTAAATTTGATTTTGAAGTAGTAGTCAAGAAAGGGAACACACACATTAGAGTAGATCACTTATCGAGAATGACACATGGAGAATGCCCCACAGGAGTACCGAATGATCTGCCAGACACTTACCTTTTTAATCTCGAAGTATGTCCCCAATGGGCAGAAAAGTTGATCTCTATCCTCACCAATGGACCTAAACATGGGATCACACCAAACAGAAACCAAGACTTATGGAAGACTAAAAACCTCCATATCATTGCTGAAAGTTTATATCACCAAGACTCAAGTGGATTACTCATGAGATGTGTGGAAGAAAAGGAACAAGAAATGTGGCTTCAAAAAGCACATGTAAATCAATGGAAAACTCATTTAAATGCGAATGGAACATGGCAAACACTGAAAAGGTTAGGCATATATAGGAAAATAGCGAGTATCTTGTTGTTTTAGAGATGGCACATACAGGAGCTGCAGGAGGACATTTTTCTGCAGATAAAACTGCAAAAATGATTCTCTTTGTAGGGTTGTGGTGGCCAACTCTACATCAAGATGCAGCCACATATGTTCAACGATGTGATACTTGCTAACGAACAAAATATCCAATTAGAAGAGATGAAATGCCGCTGAAACCCATGATGAGTGCCAGAGCCTTTACTAAATGGGGAATAGACTTCATAGGACCTATTAGCCCACCAGCTAAAGGATCCCATGCCGAGTACATAATCGTAGCCATAGACTATTTGACCAAATGGGTTGAAGCCAAAGCAACCAAGAAAAACGATGCGAGGACTACGAGCAAGTTTCTCTTTGAGAACGTATTCACTAGATTTGGATTGCCTATAGAAATTGTGAGTGATAGAGGCACACACTTTGTGAATGAAGTGATAGAAGCCCTACTAAATGAATTCTTAGTAATTCATAAGAAATTAGCCCCATATCACCCACAAGCCAATGGACAGGCCGAAAGCTCAAATAAAATCTTGTGTACAATCCTCACTAAAATTGTTAACAATGGTAGATCTGATTGGGATAAGCAATGACATCATGCTTTATGGGCATTCCAAGTAGCCTACAAAACAGCCATAGGAACTACTCCTTTTAACTTAGTGTATGGACAGAATGTCATCTTGCCAATTGATTTCTTAGTACCCACTCTCAGAGTAGCAACAACTTACGAGTGGACTGGACATGAATTATCAACTCAATTGGATCAAATAGAAAAGTTACAAGAAACAAGGTTACAAGCTGTAGCAGGGATTTATGCTACTAAAAGGCGACAGAAGGCATATTTTGATTCTCATATTAAAGACAAAAACCTAAAGGAAGGAGATTTAGTTTTGGTCTATACTTTGAAGCAACATGCGAATAAACTGCAATAAAGAGGATATGGCCCATTGATCATCAATCGTATATCTACCAGCGGAGCCATCAGCTTAGCAACCCTAGATGGAGAAGTATTGCCTAACTATATCAGTGGTTGCCGAGTAAAAAAATATTTAGAGCCATTGACAGAAGAGAGAATGTCACAACTAATAATGGGTAAAAATAGGTGCAAAGACCAAGAAAGAATACGAGAAGAAGCTAGACAAGAAGTGCTAGAACGAATCAGGAAACGAAAGGAGTGGATGAGAGAGAGAGAGACGAGAGATATCGACGAGGAGAGAAACTCATCCCAATGGCTAACTTTAGAGCCACTGAAAATCTAGGACAGCAAATAAAGCAACCTTATTTGAACTTGGGTGCTGGAACAGAAGAATACCACTTAGTGGACACTCTCATTGACACAGGAGCAGCCATAAGCTGTATCAAGTATTCATTGACCCAAAAACTCAAGGGAGAATTACGCCCATCTAAAGCACAGCTGATTGAAATAGGAGGAAAAAATACTAAATGCATAGGCTAGATCACCTTACCTCTACATCTCGGAAACAACACAATGGAACAAAAACTCTTAGTATGTCATGATCAGGACTTATTAGAAGAGCTCGTGTTAGGTCAAGATTGGATATATGAATATGAAGTGACTATTCAATTGGCCCTAGGATACATCTCAGCCAAGATAGGACATCGTGAGGTATTCAACATGTTAGGCGAACGACCGATCAAAGCCAAAGGTCAAGACCCGAGAGATCACTCAAATGAGCACGATGATGAATGTAAGTTCACGCACACTATGGAAACCCCACCATCAAGTACTTCATGTGAGAATGCACCAAATCTTGCTTTCACACCATCTTCTAATCCAGTAAGTCACATGATTAGTATTTTATCCAACAAAAGCCTCAGTGAGGAATCAAGCACAAGAGGGACTAGTCATCAAGACTATAAAAAACTTGCACATTAGAATATACCCCATTCCTTACACTAGACAGGCTTGGATCAGAAAAGATCAAGTGACAACATATCTTCAACAACAGAATTACTCTCGACATCGGAAACAACAACAGAATAAGAATTCAAGTCACATTGGACACCCAGGTCCACAAAGGATTGCTAGAGTATGGATTCCAAAGAAGGTGATAGCCGCACAGCTGGCCCGAACGCAAATATGGATTCCCAAGTCAGGTGCCCAAGTGACAATCATCAAAAAGGACAAGTCAAGACACAAGGAGAACCAGTACGATCTAAAGGCGAAACAACAGAAGACAAACAACTACAGGACAGAGCAGGAGCTTAGATATGCAACAAAAATCATTCAAAGATTCAAAAAGCTGACGAAGCAAAAGTATAACGTGAGAAGCACTACTGTTTGTTGTCCTTTGGAGTTGTCCTCTCCAATCATTTTACCATAAAGAATCAACAATACATCTTATATTTGTCAATCCTGGAAGTATACAAGAGACCACAACCCCTTCTAATGATAGAATCCAAAAAATAAGAGAAAACTGGCTGGATTTCTGAGAAATAATGAAGATGAAGAGGAATTTCTAGGGTTTTGGTTATCTTGAGCAATACTACATCATTTCCAATGATCTTGGTGTCTAAAGCATGTTATTTTCTCAGCAGAACACAATCATGAAGTCAAATCTCAAAAATGATACTTATAATCTTCAGATGAGACAATCGCGATTCTGTGAAAATTGACGATTTTCATTTCCAGCACTATTCTTCAGCAGTTTCTCACTCAATACATCATGAATCAACTCTCTTCATACACATTCATCAGAAATACACAATAGAAGCTTTCAAATTCCATGGATACACATAGAATAGACTCACAAATCAAAGAAAGTACTTGAAAGGAAGAAATACAATTTTCTGCAGGAAACTCTTCTCATTACTTAGATAACATCAAATACAATTAACCAACCCTCTCAAAATAGAGGAAATTATCTTTTATACATTTTCAAGTGTCCCTTTTCACACTTGAATTTTGGTCCTTTTCCCTTCTAATCTAAAAATATGCTATCTAGGAGTTTCCAAAAACTCTAGAAAAATTACATATGATTCTAATTTACATGAGGAAGACTCTTCCTCATTTTAACATCATTTATTATCATTTTACAAACATTCCTCTTCAAAAAAAATGCTTCTTCTAACATTCTTCCCCTCCTAGACCTTTTGGCTCCTGACAAAAGATATTCTTGCTGATATTCAATGAATGCTTCCTTCACTTCTTCTTTCTCTGATATACCTGTGATAATAAGTCATGACTTTTCCTTTCTGTAATATTCAAGTTATTCACCATTTCAAATAATGCTTTTCTCCATTGCACAGCAGCTTCTGGTTTATCTATTACATCTTTCTTCAGATATTCTGTGTATGCAGCTTCATAAGCAGTGAGTCGAGATTTTGTTACTACTGACAAATTTCCAAATATTTCTGATTCTCTTTCGAAAAATCCATAATCAAATGCATCTTCAAAAATCTAAAGATAAGAACTACCCAAAAATATTGTTCTGCTATAATAAGCCATCAAACATATCCTGTCTGGGGTTTCACTGAGATCAAATAATAAAGCATCAGCTGGTGAATTAAAGCCAATGTAATTGAGAATTCTGACATTTGTATCTGTAAAAGTCTCTATACATGCCAATATGAGTCTCATTACTCTGACTAGTAAAATACATGCTGGGTCATTGACATCTTTATATGTAGATATAACAGACTCTGTTGTGTCCACCATATATTTCTTTGTTGGCCATGTTCCTGCCTTTGGTCCTGCTATTTTTGGGAAATTCAACCATTTTGATGGAATCTGTCCTGCATTCCTTCTTTCCCAGAAAACTATCCACTCCCTTCTCCTTGCTACTGGACAATAAGCTGGATTAATTTTTAACTGAATTGGTGCTTCTTTCCATATTTTCTTGCATTCTTTGTTGGCATCCAACCACCTGTTTCTCCATTTAGGATTGGCTTTTTCAAATAATTCCTTTGTCACATTGATGTCTTCTTCATATTCTAAATACTTGTTTGGAGGTATTCCCACCCTTGCTAACTGATAATTTTTAATACTTTCAATAATCATGCAAAAGGGTATACCTAAGCCATCTGCAGCCCAATGGTGTTGATCCGAATTTATTCCTTTATTCAGAGCAAAATTGACAGTTTGTTCCTCGTATTCATTATGCATTTTTCTAATAAACTCCATTCTGGATTCTCTATCTGTTAGAAGTCTCTGAACAAACTCCTCTGAGTATTCCTCTATTGTTGTTTTATTTTCTTGTTCATCACCATGTTGGGTTCTGTTATCATCTCCTACTTCATAGTCCTCTACTTGTGTAGTCTCTTCTTGCTCTTCAATCTGAGTTTGTGGTTTTTCCAATTTTTTCTGTAGCTCTTCTATCATCAACATTAAACTTTTATTTTGAGAGGTCCACAACTCTCTTTCTGATTTCCACACATTTCTTTCCTTTCTATACTCAACTGCCAATCACTTCTTTCTTTTTCTATATCCATATGTAACTTATTATATCCCCTCATAGAAGTAGCAGCATGGATACTTGCTTGTTTTTCCAACTCCTTAGCTTCTTTCAACTTTGTTTGCAATCTCATAATTTCTTTGTTTAGATCTTCCTTCTCATCCTGTGTCACCTGTACAGTCTTGCTTTCTTCCTTCAATTGGTCTTCTTCCATTAATAACTTGTTTATTTACTCATTGGCTTTGACCATAATTTGATATGAACTCTGCAGGGTTCTGTATCTTCCTTCAATTTTCTTCAGCTCCGTCTCCATTTTGTTGCTATGCTTTGTCTGTTTTGCACATTTCTCTTCAAGAAATTGAATTTTTTTCTGTTGTTGAACTTCCAATCCTTCCAAGGAAATCACTCTGTTGGTCAAATCCTCATTCCTTTCTTGAACAATTTTCAACTATTCTACTAACTGTTCCTTTTCTTTCCTGTGCTCATTAATGATTCTGCTGCCTCTTACAACTCAGATTCAGCCACCATTCCTGATATGATCATGTTTCTACTTGGTGGTCTAAATTGTTCTATATTGCTCATGATAACCTTGCAAGCAGATCTCATATCTTTAAGTATTCTTTCCAACCTAGCTTCTAATTCCAGTTGTTTTACTTCTATCTGCTTTTCTTCTTTGCAGTCATTCTCTTCTTTATCTTCTTCCTCATACTCTATGACCTGGTGCTTTTGTTCTCCATAGCCCTTATCTGCTTTCATTTCTTCTTTGTCTGCAACATTTTCCTCATGTTCTAATATCTGATCCTCCTTCTTCTCATATCCTGATGTGTCTTTAATTGTCTCCATTTCTTCTGCCTCCTTTTTCTCCATTCCTTGTTGTTCTTCTTCAAGGAGATGTCCTTCCTTTTCCTGTACTTCCTTTTCCTGATTTAGAGTTGAATCAATCTCCACAGAGAGTTTTATTTGATCATTAATTATTTGCTCCTTTTGTCCTTCCTCTTGCTCATCTATATCCATGAGATCCAGATCTTCCTCTTGTCCTTGGTCTTCTATAGTTGTAAATTCTTCATTCTGATTCAAGTCATATAATATGTCTTCTATGCTTTGGTTTATCTCTTTTTCTGCATCCCCTTCTTCTACTTCTTGAGCATTCCTCTTTTCCACTACTTTCTCTGTTTCCTTGATTTGATTTGTATCTTTTTGTTTGTATACTGAACTGCATAACTCAACTTCTTTTTCTGCTTCTAACTTTGCTTCATCCAATTTGAAATAGGTTTGATGTAAAGGTTTTGTCCATATTGTCTTTAATCCTGAATCCACTAATCCACAGTTGAATTCCTTCCTTACTTCAATCTCTTCTTCTATCATCACTGCTTTGCCTTTCAGTAACCTTCTCTCTTCTCCAGGACTGACCTGCTTTGCTTCTTCTTCTTGGATTTGCTTTCCTTGTGACTTCTCACTCAAATCTTCAGGTGTTTTATTTTTTTCAGAGACGTGTTATCACATTTGGTGTGCTAGGCACTGATAAGTTCAAACTTTTCAACAAAAAGTTTTCAACATCACTTTCAAAATCTGAAGAAAATTGTGAAGAGCCTGCTATTCCTGATTTGTCCATTCTTGGTTCTTTCACAGCAATGGATTCCTCCTGCTTTTTTTCTTCTACTATTACTTCCTCTGTCTCCAGCCTTGGTACAGGTTCTGCTACTGATTTTCCTTTACTTTTCTTGGCTAACTTCCTCTTCTGTACAGGTTTCTTCTGAACCTTCTTCTTTACTACAACTGTAGTTCTAGTTTCAGGAGGTCCTTGTAGCTCTTTGAAATATGCTAACAGTTCTACTTCTTTTTTGACAAAAACTTCCTCTGTCTCTGCTGCCATCATCTGATCATGCAGCTCTTCATAGTGTTCTACTTCTTCTTGGATCCAATCAGTTGCTTACAAGAGTAGTCCTCCAACATCTTTTGATATTGAGCTTCATATACTGCCCTTTTATTATTTCCCTGAGTCAAATAGGTATACAATTGCTCTTTGCTTGTGTGAGGTGGGTGAGGATCATTTGAAGACTGTACTTGCTTCTGAGCAGCTTCATGCTCTTCCTTAGTTGCTTCCACCTGTTCCAATTCCACTTTTCTTGGATCCAATCTTCTTTTCTTTACAGGAATAACTTCTTCTGAGATTCCCTTTCTTTTCCTTTCTGCTCCCCTCATGCTTGGTTGGACTTCCACCTCCCTTATAGTCATTTTCTTGGAAGGTCTCTTAATTCCTGACACTAAATTTTTGAAGTATTGGGCTTCTGGAGCCAGCTTTAATTGATCCTCCATCCCTAGAACATGATATATAATTCTGGTTAAGAATTGAGCTCCATTCATGTACTTCTTTTGCTCCCAATGTTTAGCTGCTTCCTTCAATTGTTCATGTATGTATGGAGTTACATCCATCACTCCAAAAGGTTTGGTTTTGTCCTTATTATTGAACATGATCAATGTTGCTGGTTTGTGTGGCATGGTATATCTAGGTAGTTTTGGAAAACAGAAATACTGTAAGAACATTTTGATAGCATATTCCTCATTCTCTTTTCCTTTAAAATCAGGAAATTTGGAATACCCTTCATATGTAGCTTTATTTTTCTTAACAAAACTGTTGTCCAACTTAGTTCCCATAGTATAAAACTGAAGGGCTGTCCTGATATGCTCTGCTTTTATAGTAATGTTCACTTCCTGGTTTTCTTTGTTCTTGACATTACACCTGAAATATGCCTCATTGCCCTTCCCAACTTCTAACAAACTGTTCATTACCTGTGCCACTCTTTCAAAGTCTATGAAAAATAAGGGTTCATCCAACAACCTTTGTATTCCTACTGGTTTCCATCTTTTGTAATTGACTGCAATTCTTTGAAATTTGTAAAACTCCTGGCATAGCATGGTGTACTTGTATCCTCCTACACCTACAATGAATATGTGTTGACCAATGATACCCAAAGTTTCCTTGAGTTCCTTGACTATCTTCTCTGCTTCTGGAATTTCCTGCTCTTCGTCAGACTCCAAATCCACCTCCTCTATTGCAGCTTCACTATCCAAGAACCAATGTCCTCTAGATAGAGTAACTGAGTCAGCTTTGAAATCATGGATTGGTAACTCCTTGGGATTCACCATTCTGGAGAAAGTGTAGTATTACACAAAAGAAAAACTCCACCCACATGAGTCTCAAGAAACATAACTAAAATCACCTTAAACTTGAGATGTAATGAGAATAAATGAAAAACAAGACTTAGAGAATTCCTGACTTTCCTATTTGTATCACAGATAAAAACTCAATTGAAGTGATCATTACATGTGTAGCAAGATGTCTAGTGCTCTCTTTTCTTCTGTCAACTTTTATAAAGAAAGGAAATATTTGAAAAAAATAAGAAATTGAAATAAATTGAATAAATAAAAAACAAAAAATAGACACCTGCTACAATACCATCTATATCTTGCTTGTGCTGTATAACTTATATAATTAAAAAGAACTATAAAAGAAAATGGATAATTTTCTCCCTCCTTTTTTCTCTTTTTTTATGATAATAATATTTTTTTCTTATTTTTTCTTCTTTTTCTCTTTCTTTTTTTTTTTAATGATAATTTCCTCCACTTCCTTTCTTCCCCTCCTATTTCTCTTCTTAGAAAAAGGATAAGGTATAACAAATTGAAATAATTTCCAAGATGTCATAATTTCTTCTCTGTAACACTCTAATTTTCTTATCAAAAATCCTAAATGTATATCAGATAATCATGTTCTTTTTCCATTGAATCAAATCTGATTTTTTTACCCAATAATATTTGATCCTTGTTGACCCTGTTCTAGGGATAAACCCATCTTCTTTTGATAGGCTGTTCTTGGAATTTTTTGGCTTCCATATCCATTTAGTTCTGAGAACTTGTTTTGATGAGCAGTGCTTGTGTGTACTTTGTTTCCACATTCTTCTCGTTCTGATGCCTTGATGCTTCTGACTATTCCATGGTTGCCACCTTTCTTTTATCTCTTCACCATCTTTTGGTCCTTCAATTTCCTCCTGTTTTTTATTGAATGAAGCTTGATCATAAAGTGGTGTTATTGATAATGCCTTTGTATCTTCTAATGAAAAAGTAAATCCTTCTAGGTCCGAGTCATGAATTTCCTGTTGATCTTCCTGTTCTTCATTACTCCATAAAAGCATTAAAAACCTTTTGTCATTTACTGTCAACTTAAGCTTCATTTTTTCAAAATCCAAAATTACTTTACCTTGCTTTAGCCATGGTTGTCCCAAAATCAATTTCTCAGTCATCATGTGATGTGGCCATTCTTCACAATCTATTCTCATATATTCTTTATTGAACTTAATTTTAATAGAAGGTGAAGACATGCTTTGTATTATTCGTCCTTCTAAAGTTTTGATAAATGTTTTGCTTTCAGTCCTTTTTAGGTTAAACTTATCCAACAAAGCTGAACTGATCAAATTTACTTGTGCACCTGAATCTATCAAAACTTTGATTATTTCATCCTGAAAATTCATTGTTATAACAGGCAAATGTTCTCTTACTCTTAAAGGTGTTTCACACAAAAGGACTTCTCTAAAATCTTTGGTTTTTCTTATCCTTTCCTTTGCCTCCTGTTGAGCCTCCTTCCTAATGTTTTCCTCTTCTTTTTTCCTATTTTGAGCTTGATGTATTCTTCTCCATTCAAAAACAGTTAATGGTAGATCATACCTTTTTACTCTACATCCACTTATGAAATTTGGCATGATTTCTCCATCTACATTAGCTAGTTGGATAGCTCCACTGTTACTTATTTGATGGATGATATAAGGCCCATGTCCTTTTTTCTGAAATTTTTTCTGATGTTCCTTTACTGTGTATGCCAAAACTAGATCTCCTTCTTGTAGATCTTTTTCTTTAATATGAACATCATGATAAGCTTTTTGTCTTTTCTTGTCTGCATATATGCTCATAATTGCTTGGAGTCTACAAGCTCCCAGTTTTTCCAATTCCATCACTCTCTCAGATAATTCATGTCCAGTCCATTTGTATTGACTTCCCACCTTTAGTGTTGGAATAAAAAATTCTATGGGCAGAACTACATTTTGTCCATATACCAGATTGAATGGTGTGGTTCCTAATGCAGTTCTGTATGCCACTCTATAGGCCCATAGGACATGATTAAGTTGTAAATCCCAATCATTCCTGTTTGTGTTTACTAATTTTGACAATATAGTGCAAAGTACTTTATTAGTACTTTCTGCTAACCCATTGGCTTGTGGGTGATATGGGGCTGACTTTCTATGACTAATCATGAAATATTCAGTTATGTTTTCTATGATTTGGTTCAAAAAATGAGTCCCCCTATCACTTACCAATTCAATTGGTAGTCCAAATCTGGTAATGATATTTTCATAGAGAAACCTTGCAGTAGTCTGAGCATCATTTCTTTTTGTAGCCTTGGCCTCTGCCCATTTGGTCAGGTAATCTGTGGCTACTAGTATATATTCAGCATGGGATTGTTTTGCTGGAGGATGTATGGGTCCAATGAAATCCAACCCCCATTTACTAAATGCTCTTGTTGAAATCAATGGGACTAATGGCATATTGTCTCTTTTATTTGGTTTATTCACCCTCTGACAAATGTCACATCTTTTTACATATGTTCTTGCATCAGGAAATAGGGTTGGCCACCAAAAACCAGAATATAATATGATTTTAGCAGTCCTTTCACTTGAGAAATGTCCTCCTACCACTCCAGAATGTGCCATTTCTAACATTTCCACATATTTATCTTCAGGAACACAAATTCTTAAATATCCATCCATCCCTCTCTTATACAATTGTTCTCCTATTAGTTGATACTCTTCAAAAATCATTTGTAGATTCTTTGAGCCTGCACTAACTCTTACTTGTTTTCCTTTCTTATTTCTTTTCAGTTCCTCAATTATGTTCACACACCATTCCGGGTTTTTCTGAAACCAATATAGAGTTACAAGTTCTGAATTTTGCAAGGATTGGCATTCCCAATAGTTAGCAATATATTTTGTTACATCTTGAATCTTATTAGGCCAATGTACTCCCATCTTATTGAGATTACTTAAGGTGACTATTATGGAAGCATGAGTACAAGGGTTCCAACAATGAGCTCTTTTCATATATTCCTATTGCTCCTCTTCTAGAGTACAATATTCCAATATGCCTGTATGGTTGAGATGATACAAGTGCCCAGCTAATAGCATAAAATTCCTGCTTTGTAATACTAAATGTGTGTTGTTTCCAAATGTTCTACAAGGTCCCATGGTTAGCAAAGGTACTAAAGTCATGGCCCATTCAGGAATACTTTCTACTTTGAACAGATATGTATCTGGCAGGTCATCATCTAAAGGTGAGCTGGATTCTGGACAAATGATCTGCTCTCAAATGTGTTTTTCCCTGTCTGACCACCACCTCAAACTCAAACTCCATCAGTAGAAGAAACCATCTAACTATCCTACCAGTGTGACAAGGTTTGTTTACTGGATAGAGTAAAGCTTGGTGATCCACAAAGAATTTAAACTTGTTGGCCAAAAGATAATGTCTATATTTTCTCACAGCAAATATCATTCCCAACCCTTCCCTTTCAGTGGTTGTGTAATTTTTCTCTGCTGAATTCAGCTGCCTACTAGCATAAGCAACTGGGAAATACAATTTGCTTCCTTCTATTGGTTGTGCTAACACACATCCCAAGGCATAATTTGAAGCATCCACATGGACATGGAAAATTTTATCCCACTGTGGTGTTTTCAAAATTGGTGTTGTTACCAAACAAGTTTCTAGAGTCTCAAAAGCTTGATCACACTCTCTAGTCCACTCAAATTTTGTGATCAAAGCATACAAAGGTTTAGCTATGTCAGCAAACTTGTGTACAAATTTTCTATAATACCCGCAATGTCCCATGAAAGTTTGAAGTTCCTTTACATTTGTTGGTCTTGGAAGTTCCACTATGGCCTTAATTTTTCTCTCATCGGTTGAAATTCCATTTTTGGAGACTATGTGACCTAACATTCTTCCTTGTCTTACAAAGAACACACACTTCTCTGGATTTAAACATACTCTGTATGTTCTGCATTTCCTGAATATGTTTTCTAAATCTTCCAAATGATCCTGTCTTTTTAATGAAAAAGTACAAAGATCATCCACATAAATTTCCATTACATTCCTCAGGAATTCTTTGAAGATATGACACATCAATCTTTGAAAGGTTGTTGGGACCCCATTCTCTGGAAAAGGCAGTTTTATGTTGGTCTTCCAAAGCTATGGGTACCTGATTGTATCCTAAAAAACCATCCAAAAAACTATAAACCTCCTTCCCTGCAACTCTTTCTAGAAGGTGGTCTGTTATAGGCAATGGGTAGCTATCCCTTATAGTTGCAGCATTCACTTTTTTCAAATTAATGCATACCCTAAGTTTCCCATTCTTTTTTGGTACTACAACTATAGCAGATATCCACTCTGTGTATTCAATCTCATAGATGAAATTAGCAGCTAGCAACTTATCAATTTCTTCCTTTATTTTAGCATAGTATTTATCATTGAATGTGTAATGTCTTTGTTTGCTAGGCTTTGCATCAGGTGTAATAGGAATCTTATGCTCATAGATTTTAGGATCAATACCTTTCAAATCCTTGTAGCTATAAGCAAACACATCCCTATAGTTTCTGGCCAAATTTCTTAATGCTTCCTCCTCTTGATTTATCATGTCATCAGCTATTACAATATGTCTTTCTTCCCCCTCTTCCTGGGTGATCATTACCTTCTTAGTTTGTTCTTCATTGTCATATGCCTCCCCTTTTTTCTTTTCTCTCTTTGGTTTCATTTTTATAAGTAATCTGTCTTCTACTTCATAAGTCTTGAAATTTGCAGGTACATCAAACTGTTGATCCTTGTTTGTCATTTTCTCATTTTTTTCATCCTCTTGATCTTTTTCTATTTCCTTATGTTTGTTTTTTCTATATTTGCCTGAGATTTTATCTTTTATTGCATCTACAGCTTTTACCTCTTCCAAATATTGTGTTTTTCCATTTTTCAATATCATTTCTTTTTCCTGGTCCTCTTCTGTTTTTGATACATTTATCATTTGTATTCCTATGTGAAAAACATCATATCCTTCTTCCTTTGAATTTTTGTGGTACATAGCTCTCATCTTGTAATTTTCTCCCTTCTACACAATCTTCTTTTCTTAATCTTCTTTTTCTATTTGTAAGATTTCTTAACACATTGCACTTCCATATTGATGATTCTGTTTCATTCTGATCTTCCAACTCTAATTCTTCACTTAATTCCTGATTTTGATGTATTTTGAACCATTCCTGAGGGGACATGTCACAATAATGACCATTTCTTAGATTCACTCTGGTTATCCTTCCTTTGCTCTGAAGATATAGGCAATCATTACCCCAATCTTGCACAATTTGCATTTGTCTCATAAATGGTCTTCCTAGGATGATTTCATATGAAGTGGATTGTGGAAATTCAACTATGGCAAAAGTATGCTCTATTTCTATTCCACATATATCCACAATCACCTTTTCCCATATTCTAAGGGGTTTTTCTATGTGTCCATCTGCAAGCTGCAATCTCATTTTAGTGGGTATTAATTCATGTTTTCCCCATCTTTCCCAAGTTTGTTTAGTCATGATAGCCACACCTGATCCACTATCCAATATAGCTTGGGCATGATTTGTACCAAATTGTATTCTCATAGTTGAGTTCCCTTCTTCTCCTTCACAATATCCTCCTATTTTATCAATAGGAATGTACAGCAACTCTTCCAATTCTTGTGGCTGTGGATCAAATTTCTCTGGTTTTGCTTCCCATTTTACCATTTTGTATTGTAAGTGAGGATTCTATTTTACCAATTCCTCCATTGTGGTGTGGTATAAGATTGTACATTGTTTGTCTATATTTACCTGGAATGTTATTTGTGAGTTATCTTCTTGATCAATAATTTCCCTTGTTCTTGTTACCTTTGTTTCTCCAGCTGTTGTTTGAGAATTATCTAGTTCCCCCAATTTAATTTGTGCTTCTTGTATGATTTGTTTGCATTTTTGCATTCTTTCATGCTCTATATCCGGTATAGGATAAGTCATTACATGGTCTATGGGATTTGGTCCCTCTTGAATTCTTCCCTTGTATGCTTTTATCATAGTTTCCAAACTTTGTGAATTTCTTATCTCTTGCTGAGTTTGTGTCTTTTGGGGTGGGCTATGTTTTGGCAGTTCCATATTTTCTTCTTCTTGACTTTTACCCATTCTCATTTTTCTCTCCCATCTCCCTTTTTGTCTGTTTTTCTTCTCCTTTGGAGATGAATTCTTCTTTCATTCCTTGGTTTTTTCCTGTTGTTTGGCTTGTGCCCTTGTTATAGCATTTACATTTACTTGTTCAGGTTCACTCAATTCTTCTTGCTCCATGATGTTGACTGCTTGTAATGGTATGTTATTAGAAGTATTTTGTTCTTTTTGAGGATTTCTTGGACAATCCTTTATTAAATGTTCCCTACCACAATCCTTGCAGTAGGCTCCTTCTACTCTTAGTGTGGGAGGTTGTGGACAGTCTCTAATGAAATGTTCCCCTCCACATCTATAACAAGTTATTTTTTGACTCCCTTTGAACTGAGGTCTCTGATTAGACATGTAATTATTGGTTATGTACATGAATGTAGCTATATCCATTTCAATTCTCCCATTTCCCAAATCTAGGGCTTGCAGTTCTGGTTCTCTCAGCTCATATCCTTCCCACTCTTCCTGATATCCTTCATTCCAATGATAATCTTCTTTGTATGGTGATCTTATTCTTGAGTTTCCCTCTTCTATTGGTGTGTATTTGACTGGTACCACATTTGTTGGTAATGGAGGTTGTTGCCCAAGTACCGGTCTTGGTTGCTCAATAAATCTAGATTCTCTTTGGTTTGCATATTCTCTCTCCTTAATGGGTTGTTTATTGTAAAAGCATTCTTCTCTGGTATGATTTGTCCATTTTCTTTCTAGTGTACAATATTTGAGTGTTTTCCTACCTTGCAAATGTTGTGGTTTTTGATCTGGACATTGTTGTACCAAATGGTTTCCTCCACAATTATAGCATTTTTTATTTGTTGTTATCTTGGTGTTTATCAAATTTGTTTTTGTGCTAACTTCTAGGGCTTTAGTAATGGCTTGTGCCAATTCTTCTACTGGTGGGATTTTATCTTCATTTGTTCTAGGTTGATCAAATGCTAACAGGTCTTGTCCTCTGTTATCCTCCAAATCTATTGCCTCTTTCACACATGCTCCTAGATCAGGGCACCTCCTATAATACACCACGGTTCTTAATTGGGCACTTCTCAATCCTTCTATGAATAGGGATATTTGTCTTGCCATGGAAGATACTTCTTCTCTGGGACATTTGTCAATATTTTGCTTAAATCTTCTAGCTGCCTCTCTAACATTTTCATCTTTTTGCTGTTTAAAGCTATGTATCAAGGTAGCTGTGCTATGTTTTATTCTAGTTTTTGAGAATTCCCCGATGAAGGCTTCTAGGAAAGATTCAATATCTAGATACATTTCCTTTCTCAAGGGGATGAACCAAGATAGTGCAGGTCCAGTTAAGGTTAGACCAAATGCTTCAAATTGGACTTTGTAATCCTCAACTTCTTTTGCTCTAATTAATTGTCTAAATTTTGAAGCATGAGTATGAGGATCAGAATATCCTTCATATTGATTCTTCATGCATTTGGCTACTTGATAGGGCCTAAGCATTCTTCCCTGATTTTTCCACTGATGTCTTCTTCTCAATGGAAATTAATTCCTTCTGCTTCTCTCTCAAAAGGGTTTGGGGAAGTATGTAGTCTCCTACCTTGTTGTTGTTCACTATTATTGTGAGTTTCATATTGTCTTGGCAAGTCTGGTTGCCCTAGGTTTTGTTCCCAAGGTCTCTTGTCTGCACATTGCCCTAGGTCATTAGAATTTTCTGGGACTTGTGAAAAGATGTATACACATCCTTGTCTATCCTCATATCTACCATCCTTGAACTGTGCTACTGGTGTTATATTCAGGGGAACTTCTAAGTTTCTCAATCTGATGAGAAACTTATGCATCCCATCCTAATATACATAGGTTCCAAACCTATTTGTGTACATGTATTTGAGAATGTCTCTATAATCACCAGTTTCAGAGGATTCATTGTTTTCATTTAAATTCTCCACATTAATGTCTTGGCCAAATTCTTTTTCTTGTAATTCTCCTATCACTGGCTCTACCTCCTTCCTTCCTAACTCTTGCTTGGAATGTGTGTTCAATTTATTACCAGATCTAAGAATCATTCAAATAATTCACGATTCTGTGTTGGGAATCGTGTTTTTTCACGATTCTGTGGAGGGAATCGTGTTTTTCACGAGGAGAGAATCATGTTTTTCACGATTCTGTGGAGAGAATCATGTTTTTTCACGATTCTGTGGAGAGAATCGTGATTTTCACGATTCTGTGGAGGGAATCGTGTTTTTTCACGATTTTGAGGAGGGAATCGTGTTTTTCACGATTCTGTGGAGGGAATCGTGTTTTTCACGATTCTGAGGAGGGAATCATGTTTTTCACGATTCTGTGGAGGGAATCGTGTTTTTCACGATTCTGTGGAGGGAATCGTGTTTTTCACAATTCTGTGGAGAGAATCGTGTTTTCCACGATTTTGTGGAGGGAATCGTGTTTTTCACGATTTTGTGGAGAGAATCGTGTTTTCCACGATTCTGTGGAGGGAATCATGTTTTTCACGATTCTGTGGTGGGAATCGTGTTTTTCACGATTCTGTGTTCTGAATATCAATTGTCAATTGAAAAGGAGATGGGTAAGAAACCATCCCATGCCACTCAGTTCAAGCTTGATCACCTACCATCAAAAGCACAAAATAGTGAAATCTTTCAACCAACTTGGCGTTTAGAGTTGCTACAAAAATATCCAGAGATGATGCATACATGGGTCAAGACACCCTTGCATTTGCAACGCAACCCATGTTGGGGACCTATGCCAAGATGCTGCTCCTGGAAGGCATTCACGATCAAAGTTTGAATAATAAGTAGTGTCAGGACTAGCTTAATTGTCCTTACTTTCCTCCACCCCACAAACCCCCCACAATCGGATACATGATGGCCACCATTCGCCATTGGCTCCCTTGCTTACACCGCATGGATGATGTGGCAGCACATATGACTGTCAAAATATTTGATATGATGCGGACTGTCTTTAAAATCTTTCACCGTGTCAAAGCACCACATGTTAACACCCTGTGATTTGTACATGATAATCTGGACTTGGCATATGATACGAGCACAATGCCATCGCTTCGGGTGTGTTATGCTTGGCACTTCCGAATCAAGTACTTACCGGCATGTTATAAGATGACATTTGAGGAGTTGTTTACCACTGGCTTTTGGGAGTACCATTCTAAGGTTTTTATAAGCAGGCCCACACATCTACTTCTGTTATTTGCCTGTGAACAACTTGTGTACTCCACACACTACCGACCTCCACCTCTCGATGAAACACGGCCCATAGAGTGGGGAAAACTTGAAGCTGATCTTGCACAAGGAATTTGCATTGCGGAGCACACCCTCACTCACGAATTCCTACAAAACTATATCACACAAACCCCGCAACAAGGTTCTATTGAGGACGACACACATGAGAGGAAGGGGGTGTTGGTAGTAGCCAAAGGCATAGACAACGAGGAAGCATGTGAAGGTGAACTACGAAGAAGTCGTGGGGAGCTAGGTAGTCATTTTTTCTCTAAGAAATATATTTGATAATACTTTTTCAAAACTCCCAATAGTGATTTTCATCACTCTTGTACCATATGTATCATAGAAGCACACACTTTTGTAATTACCAGCTCCATTTTGTGCGATTCGAGGAGTCCTCAAGCTTGATGAGCTTAGGTAGAACAAGCATACCAATTTTGGCTATTTTTAGATCTCATTTAGACCTCCAAATAGTGCCTAGAACCTATTTTTTAACTATGCCAGACACTAGATGTGAAACCAGTCAAAACTAGTCAAAAAACTATAAATAGAGCTAGAGAGCTCATTTTTGGGGTTAGCTTGGATGAGTTGAGAAGAGCTTAGAGCTATCTTCAGCTTGTAAGAGTGATCTTGAGTAATAGAATTTACTTTCAACCTTCCATTGTGTCTTGCTTGTCTCTTCCTTGTGTGTGTGTGTGTGTATGTGTGTGCACATCTCCATGCTTCTCACCTTCACTCTCACTACGTCTTGCATTCACGATCTTCATACCACTCCTATCTCTTCCATGGATTGACATTAAGGAGGTGGAGCTTCTTAATGTGAAGCTTACCATTGTACTAGAGCAACACATACCTTCTAGTTGCAGAGTATTATGTGAGCAACATATGTACTTAATAGGTGTCCCACCAAAGCACTATAGTATACTACTCCATATGAGGCTTGTCATGGTCACAAATGATCTATTGCATATCTATGTGTCTTTGGTTTTTAGGCATATGCATTAATGCCTGAACAATAATAAGGAGACATCAATTAGCTTTAAAGAGGTGTATGAAACTTTGGTGCCTCTTTTTATAGGTGGACAATCAAGTGCTAGTCCAAATGAGGTAAGTTCTCAGGTGGAAGACTTACCCAGCCTCGCCATAGGAGATGTATGATAGTTGTTCATAGGTGCTCGATAAGCCTAGTTGGCTTCTATTGGGTAACTGATTATATGCAGTGGAGTCAGTGATTCACTATGCAGGTAGACATGTCAGTACTTGCAGTTTTATGATACTTTGACATTGTTCATATGCTAATTTTGTAGAGGATACTCTGGCAAAATTTTTCCAGATTTTTGGTTTAGTCAACTATACACTTGTCGATTTACTCCTTGATACACTTATTTGTTGGTGTTTGGACTCTACTAGCTCCATTATCATTCTATTCAGTTCTCTATCATCATGGCATCAGAGGTCTCAGGCACATCTGGTGGATCAGGGTCTAGTGTTAGTGTTTTGAGGAGGAGCTATAACTTGCAAGGCAAAGATCATTTTGAGATCCAAAAAATTGAAGGCACAAACTTTGCTTTATGGAAGAATCAGATTAAAGATGTGTTGATTCAAAGGAGGCAATGGAAGCCAGTAAATGGGATTTCAAAGAAGCCTGCTGACATGGACGAAGATGATTAGGATGAGTTAGATGAAATGGCCAGGTCTACCATTCGCTTGCACCTAGCAGATAATGTTTACTTTACAGTATTAGACTGTGAAAGTGCAGAGGAGCTTTGGAAGAAGTTATGCAATACATATGAAAAAGAGACGGCATCAAATAAAGTGTATCTGATGAGAAAATTATATGACCTTCGTATGAAGGACACAGATAGTGTTGCTCACTCTCCAACTATTTTCGGAGGTAAGCAACATGAACCTCATTCCTAGCTTGGTACAATGTGGTAAGTGTATTCCAGGCATCCTTGGTTGTTCTGCAAGAGCGAATGTGAGGAATAATGGCACGTTTGACAGACAAAACTATCAATGCATGTGCCTAGGCATCTCTTCCATCCCAACAAATTTATTGTGCAGTAGGTGTAGCAAAAACCGCAGCACGAATAGGAATATGCAGAATATCATCATCTTCGACACCTTCTGCATCAGCTTCAGTACCTACAGTTGTAAGAGTTGTAGGTGTGATAGGACATTTTTCAACACCCTGCACAATGTTCCACAGTCCTTTTGCAACCAATGAATGTCGCATCATATAAGCCCATAACGGGTAGTTGGTATCATCCAACTTATCCTCAATAGCCAACATATGGAATACATCATTGCTTTCAGCCATGGTCGGTGACTAAAATACCTTGATGCAGAAAATTGATCGTACCTCAAAAAGTTGAACAGAACTGCCCAAGCAAATTCTACTAGACCTATGGCAGACTTCGAGATGCTTATACTGGCAAACTGAAATTGTTATATACCTTTGGCACAAAAAGATAAAATAGCCTAGACAAGAACTATGATAGTGCGTTTAGAGGCCACAACGAGCTGAGATTGTGATTTTGGCACCACGGAATGAAGCAATTTTGATCTTTGAAACACCTGAGTATATGTACCAAATTTCGTGCGATTCTGAGACTGTGATCGAAGAGGTGTCGATGATGCCCTAGATGAAGCGACGACCTGCTCTAATGCTAATTGTTGGAGTTAGACATCTGTGGAAGCATGCGAGCATCACAAGGAAGAAGAAGCTTGGAGCACAACACACAATACTGAATGTATTACCACTAGAATGTACAAAGATAAGTAGCCCATTAGGGCAATAGGCGTATATACAAGCCGGAGGAAAAAACCTCCTAAAGAGGGAAAAAAGTGCCCGGGCATTCCTAGTGTGTTCACACACATCACTACCTAAATATATCACCATTCAGTATTGTAAGTTGTGCTCCAAGCTTCTTCTTCTTCCTTGTGCTGTCCGTGTGCTTCCTTAGACCTCAAACTCCAACAAGTAAACTGCCTTTTGATCCCACTCTCTTGTAGAAATCTAAAAATTCTTTGGAGAAGTATTGCCCTCCACCATCAGACCTTAAGGTTCCGATAGAACTTTCTATTTCTTTTTGAACTTGAGTTTTGAATCTCTTGAATATAGAGAACACATTTGATTTTTTATTCATACAAAACAACCATAACTTTGTTGAGTGATAATCAATGAACGTGACAAAAACTCTATTATCATCCATTAATGACTCTTGGGTATGTCCCCATACTTCTGTATGTATCAAGTCCAAGACATTTGGGGCCACATATACTCCTCTTGAATGGTTGCCTCATTTGCTTTCCTTCTTGACAAGCTTCACATAACTCATGTAGTCCAAAGTTATTAAATTTTGGAAGACCTCTTTTCACTTTATGTTTGCTCATGTCCTTTAGCTTTGGAATGTTGATGTGTCCTATCCTTTTGTGCCATAAGTTGAGCTTTGAAACCTTCTTCTTCCCAGATTGAATGTACATGGCTTTTCCATGTGGATGTTGGACATCCAAAGTGAACATCCTTTCTTCTCTTCTACCTTGAGCAATGACCTTGAAACCTTCTTTTGGATTCTTTATGAATCACCCATTCTCATTGAATATGACACGATAACCCTTCTCTACCGTTTTTCCTACTAAAAGTAAGTTCTTTGAAATTGCAGAAACATGAAGAACATTAGATAGTACCTTTGTGCTACGTGTATGTTCAAGCCTTATATCTCCAATATTTTCAATCGTGTGTTGAGGATCATCACCTATTTCAACATATCCTTTTCCACTCGGTACTTGTATATTAGTGAACAGAATTCCTTGGCATGGCATATGGTTACTACAACCTGAACCAATGTACCATTTTTTGTCATCTCCATAAGAGCTTCTATATTCATGTCTCATTGCAAGTAATGTGTCTTTACTTCCTTCACTTGAGGTGCTTGAACAATTTCTTTAACTCCTTTGATTTCCTCCATTTTTTAGCCAAAAATCACTAGCATAGTGTCCTACTTTACCACAATGATAGCATGTTATACCACAATGATAGCATTGTAGGAGCCTCGGCCTCTCCTTGTGTGTTGGCATTTGATCCATCTTTGTTGTCTTCTGAATTGTTTTGATTGTATTTGGAGTTGCTCTGACCGCTTCCTTTTCCTCTTGAGCCTCCTCTTGAGTTCCTTCCTTTACCTCTGCCTGCATACAACATTTGTTCGTAGTTGTCCTTTCCTTTGGGGCCACCAAAGCTAAGTTCTTCTATGACAAGATGAGGAATTGTTCAAAACCTGGATATGAATCTTTCAAGTTAATGGAAGTTATAAAAGGCTTCCATCTTTCATCTTCTCTCAAGCCATTGAGAGTACAACACACAAGATCTTCATCTTCAACTATTGTTCCAATAGAAGTTAAAGCATCACTTAGATCCGTAATCTTCAAAGTTTATTCAGCTATGGATTAACTCAAACTTTTCTTGATTGTGTTCAATACATTTTTGAGCTGAAGTTTCCTAACTTTTGCATTTGTTGAATACATTCTTTCAAGAGCTCCCCAAGAATCCTTAGCTATTTCTACATGCTTAATATGCACTACCATGGAATTATTAATGACTTGTGAAATGAGGAACATGACTCTCCTATTCCTCTCTTCCCATTCTTTTGCTTGCCTCCTTAGGGATTCAATGGTTGTAGCTTGATTGATTCAAGGATGTTTGTGCTTCATCAAACAAAATAGGCTCATTCTCATCATAGAGACTAGAGGTAGCCATAGCATAGCAATCTGATGCAAAAGAAGCACTATGAGAACTAGAAGAAGTGTGATATGAGAGAGATGTATCTAATTTTCTATCACATAAAGTTTGCACCAGCCATTTTGGCATAGTTTTTGCCTCCTCAATATTAGCTCTCTCATCAACAAGTGCATCGTGTAAATTTGCATCAGAAATGGAATAATCTGCATCATCACATGAAACTTGGAAAGCCTGAGAAGTTGCCTCATTAGGACCAACACTAGACTATCCACCTATAAAAAGAGGCAACAAGGTGTCATACATGTCTTTGGACCTAACTGATGTCTCCTTAGTACATGAAAGTAATGGCTGAATAGCATCTTCCACAAAAACAACATCACGACTAACCAAAATGCGTTTGGTCTGTGGATGATACAGATGATAGCCTTTGCTTTCAGAATTGTACCTAAAAAAAACATTTCACTGCTTTATCATCGAATTTCTGCGTTGTTGTTCAAGCACTAATGCATATGCCAAGCAAAACACAAGCACTGTGATAGTGCATTTGGAGTCTGGAATGAGCTCATATTGTGATTTTGACACCACAAAGCAAATTTGTTTTGAACTCCTAATCACCCTTAGTATGCTCACCAAATTTCATGCAATTTTAGACTATGACCAAAGGGGTGTGCATGATGCCCTATATGAAGTAGAGACCTACTCTAATACCAATTATTGGAGTTTGAGGTCTGTAGAAGCACACAAATAGCACAAGGAAGAAGAAGAAGCTTGGAGCACAACACACAATACTAAATGTATTACCACTAGAATGTACAAAGATAAGTGACCCATTAGGGTTATAGGCATATATACAATCTGGGAGAAAAAACCTCCTAAAGAGGGAAAAAAGTGTCAGACGATTGTAATGTGTTCACACAAATCACTATCTAAATATCTCAACATATTTGGTTGGGAAAAACCTCTCCAAATCAAATATAGTTTGTTGCTAAGCAAAGCTTATTAGCGTAGGTTTGTAACATGAAAAAAATATCTAGAATCATGATGAAGCTCAAAGCTATGGGTCAAAGAAGATGGGTATTTCAAGGATGGGAAGTGAAGCTCAAAGCTATGGGTCAAAGAAGATGGGTATTTCAAGGATGGGAAGTGAAAGAACAATTCTTCATGAGGAGGGTACTTTGGTATCTTGTAAATGAATGCTTGGAAGATCTTTCACCTACTCTAATGCCCCTTGTTCCATAAGCATAACCCATATTACATGTATATTCCCTTTTTTTCCTCAATCCTTGCTCAATACATGAACTTTTAATACTCCTAAATCCAAGAAAATCCTCAAAATTTTACCATTTCTCCTAGGAGCAACCACAAAATCACCTTGCATGTTCAGAGCTCCAATACGAGGGATTTTATCCAACATATCAAACAACAGTGCTCTTTTCAGGCTATAAAAGGGGCACCCTCTTCATTCCTTCCCATCCAAGAGGGGGGAGGAGGGAAGAGCCATGAAAACTCCTTGCACATGCAATTCCTTGAGGCACTCAATGTGAATGGACCCTCCGAGGTTGTCCTTTGTGCTTCAGTCTACTCTATGGTCACATGGCTCTGTTCACATGCCACCTAGCTCTAATACCAAATGTTGAGTTAATTCCCAATGATCCCCTTCATTTTGGAAGGATCACGGCATGAGCTTCAAAGATTATAATGAGAACTACACAGGCAATGGAGATATTCAATAAACCTTGACTGCCCAACCATGTACAAGTTACATTAAAACTCTCCTTCTCACTTGCCATACTAAGGAGTCTCCAAATGGACTTATACATGGGTGCCACATGGAACCATGTGTGAGCTCATCTAGATGGAGCTTAGAGGTGGTTCACACCTCTCTCCCCTAGAATATTCCATGTAACAGAGGGTATAATGGGAATCCAAGAATACCTTTGATTGGGTATGGGTTTCTATGACAATATGTTTGACCAGGTGGTCTAAGGCAGGTTCAAAGGGGTCTAAAGAAGTAGTTTACAATGGGTTAGTGATGGACGAGAACAGTTCTATGTGGGAGAAAGGGGTGCAAAAAATGAAGGAAGGTGTTGATGTGGTGTCTTCAATTGTAGTTACTACTACTTTGGTATGAGGTGTAGAACGGGGTGGGTTGTGAAAAATCCATTCTTCAGCTTGAGTGGTTTCAATGAGTGTGGTTTTGGTTACTTGGGTCTGGGGTGGGGATCGAGGGTGTGGAGGAGCGATATGTGAGGTTTATGCAAATGTATGAAATGCGGGTCCATACCTTCTTCACCCAAAATCTAATTAACTAGTAATTGGCATGTGTGGAATGAAACTCTACCTCTTTCCCATACACTCGAGATGTGTCATGTAATCGTTGAAATTGTGTTATGTAGGCTAGAGCTCCTTTGGTGTCTTGATCTTCTTCATCATCCTCCTCCTCTTGTTTTTCCTCTTGTTGTTACTCATCTTGTCCCTCTTCATGTTGTCGATGATCACCTCCTTCTTCTTCTTTTGATTAAAGGTTTACATCTCTAAGAATTTGTTTGAACTCAACATTGCCTAGTTCTTCTAGTGCGATTCCACTTGGAAATTCTAAGTCTGATGGTATTGGGGGAAAGATTAACTAAGGACCATCCATACTTTGCCTTGGTAGCTTGAGTGTAAATGGGTGCACAATGCATTCTAATTATCCGGAGTCAAAGTGGCTCCTCTAGGCTGAGCACATGGGATTGATCCTCTCATTCTCTTGGATGGTGTGCACATACCTTTTTTCTTTTAAATTGCTAAACTTGGTTCTAGGAGAGGGCCCGTTGAATAGGTATTTTATATGCCAAGCACATCTATATAATGCGCATGAGCACAACATCCATGCAAGATGGTCTTGTGAGGCCATATCTTGTGAGCACCATGAGTTTGATCAATGATCTAGTGTGGAAAATTGATGGTCATATTCTAAGTGTCTGCTAAGTATAAGCTAAACCATACTTTTGCAGTTGTGTAAACCTATCCTGCCTTGCAAAGGCAAAATGTTGCATACACATGCAAAGGTGGATGGAAATATTGGGGGCCATTGCTACCATATCTTTAAGCTCGGTAAGATTCCTATTCTTCATATTATTCAAGACTACTCCTTGTCTTTGGGGATGTGCATACCGCATATATCTAAAGCTTCTTGCACTAGGTTATTGGTCAGTTGATACCTGTTCAACTAGTTTTTGCATAATAAACATGGTATCATGAAGGTACTGGATGCTCTAGCATCCTTATTGGGTTGCAGCGTATTAATGAGGTAGTAGCTATGCATGAAGTCAGGCTTCGAAAGCCTAATATTGAAGTATTTTGTTAAGCCAGCCTTGTGCCATGCCAATTGGAGTTCCTCTTCATTTTGCAAGCACTCAAACTCTCTTGTGAAGAAATGATATTTACCCCATATGTTTTTGTACTAAATCTTGGCTTCCCAAATATAAGCACCATCACCGAGAGTTCTGGCCATCTCACTAAACCAATGAGAATTCTTGTTAACTCGTGTCGTGTGGCCCATTGTTGGGTCCTGGATCGAGATGACTTGCAGATCTCTGAGAGCCTCAGGTTGCTCTCTGGGTACTTCTAAAATAGGTAAGCTCTCAATGTTTATTGTTTGTTGAGTAGGCCCTACTTGAGAGCTAGTGCCTACTGGTAGTGGAAGTCGGCCATACTGGTAGTGGGGGTCGATGTTCATGGATCTACTACAAGAAGAAGATCACATTAGTATTATGTCAAAAACAAGATGAGGCCTCGTTCCCTTTACAATACCAAGGTGATTTTCATTATCGTTCATGAGTTAGTAGATGTGAGATGTAGTGTAGATGTGGGTGGACGTTAGCAAGGTTAGTTGATGATCCTAGATGCATACGTGGAATGTGAAATGTACTTGAAATGTATCTACTTTCATGCAGGGGGATTTATAGGATGGTTAGGTGGTTTGTTACATGTTTTGACTCTCCAAACTTCCCTTATGGGAGTATAAATTTTGCTCATAGTTACACTTAAGGGTTTCAAATATGACTCTATATAGCTTTTGGACTTTTAAGGTACCCATTTGGAAGTAATACTAGGGTTGGTTTTTACTTGAATATGTGTGACCAAAAACTTTTCTTATTGATTTTTGTGGGATGGGTGTAGGCGAGAATCGATTAAGTCCTAAGAGCTTATGAGTAGTGACCTGAGCTTGCAAGTAGGTCTTAGGCACCCAAATATCTCTTGAATTGTGGTCAATGTTCATTGATTGCTTAGGTATCCAAATGGAGAATACACGTTGAGAATGATATCTTGGCGGCACATTCTTTGGTCATTTTTATTTTGACATCATCTTCGTAGGTGTTGGTGGTTTCAGTAAGGGAGGAGGTGGGTACTCACTCTTGCATCGCAAGATCTGCTTCATGCCATGAATTGATTGGCTTCGATCTCCCTTCTATTGTTGGGGTTCCATAGTCTTCTCCAATTGCTTCACATGTTTCTGTGCTTGAGTTACTGCGATAGTTGCTATCTTTTGAAAAGAAAGGAGCTTCAATATCTCATCTATTGATTCTCCAAGAGTTGCATCCTTCTACATCATAGATATTTGGACAAGAAAAACATCTTTGTCTTCATGATTTACCTTGGAAAGAATAGGAATTGGTGCCATTTCTAGGTCAGTGATGATCCAGCTTCCTAGTTTGACAATGACACATTGATTATGCACC
This sequence comes from Ceratopteris richardii, assembly GCA_020310875.1. NCBI lineage: Eukaryota > Viridiplantae > Streptophyta > Polypodiopsida > Polypodiales > Pteridaceae > Ceratopteris > Ceratopteris richardii. The sequence goes on along the minus strand of CM035418.1, from coordinate 84,692,765 downwards.
CAAACCTAAGGAAGTACAGTCCTTAGGTTCAAGTCGATTGCATGATCATAGATCCAATCATGACCCAAAACAAGAGGTTCGGTAAGATCCTCATCATGGCACACTAGAGCTTTGATTGTCCTATGGATGTCGTGAATGGAGATGAGAAGTTCCATCTCACCCATGCAAGGGGTTTCCATGCATCCTAATCCTATGAGATAAGCTTCGATAGGAATGATGGTTAATTCCATGTCTTGACATCAAGAAAGTCAACCAACATTAGTGGTTGCTCCTGAGTCAATTAAGGCCTTAATAGTCTTTGCACCCATGCCTTGTCCTACTTTTATGGTGATGAAAGGACATCTCTCAATTAAACGATGAAAGCTAGCACTTTATTTTGGCACATCGCCATATGGTACCTTGATGCATCGTGATCAACTTTCCTATGATGATCTAAACCTTGTCTTCTCAACTTCATGTGTTTGATACATTTTAAGTCTTCTGTCTAGGCTTCTGCATGTAATTGTTTATCTTCTTCCTAATGTGTCTTGGCTATGTTGAGTCGACTCAACATCTCTTTAATTAAAGGTTCTTGGTAAAGTTTCACTCTACAACCACTAATGTAATGTTCTTCCTCTTCCACAAAACAAGCTAAGATCTCTTGATCAGTATGCTTCCTGCCATTATATGATATTTCTAAGATTTCACCACTTCTTTATCCTTTACTCTTATTATAGGATGTGTTAAACGCTTGTTCTAACTGTCAGAAGCGCGTTTAAACGAGAATTGGGTTCTTGGGAGTGGAAGGAGTCTGTAAAGACAGAGACCCTATACTTGTTTCCCAAATTTACTTCACACCCAAATCCTTCAAGATTTCTATCAAGATTTGGTATACCCTTCTCAATCCTTACGATTCGTCCTTCTAACTCTTCCAGAGTCTACTGAACACACTGTATCCGACTATCAGTATCGTAGTACCGAATTACCTGAAAACCCTTTTTCCGAATACACACTACTGTAACATTTAACAGTAGTTCAACCTTCACCGAACAGCGCTCACAATCAGACAAACCGAAAACACAGAAGGACTCAACAGTTTCAAACATATAGTGTTGAAGACTAACACACACTGGAGATAACCATTACTGTAGCCAAATCTCACCGTATAAGTACAGATCTCAATACTGAGAATAACACAATCCTGCACAGCGTTTTTAGGAACACTACCACAGTTACACAGACTTCATCAACAATTGGCAGAACATTCAAGAAGAAGGACATCCCGATATACGTACTTAATGGAACAATCACCACCAAGATCCACAGAACAACTCTTTCAGACAACAGTCCGACGATCTACTGGATGTAAATAAAACTCACAACCGCAACAGAGATCGATCGACAATGGACACGGAGACTGTTGCAGAGCTAAAAAGAGCACAAAGCAGAGAAAAAGACGGGCCCCAAAATTTTTCCGATTTGGACATCATATTTTTGTATCATAATCATTCTTGTAATATATTTTCCGTTGTAAAGGCACTAGAGGAGTCCTCTAGATGCATCCCCGCAAAAGATTAGAGATTTACCCTTGTAAAATAGTAGGAAATTAGTCTCTTAGTGAATAAAGTGCCGGTCTCTTGTGTGAAAGGACTATTTTTAGGGCACTAGTATATAAGTCAAATGTGACTCTTTGTAAAGAACTTTTTGCCATTGTGAGAAGAGAGAGCACAGAAATTCGAATTTGTGTCTTCTTCACTCTGTATCTTCTTCTTTGTGAGCTTGTAGGCATGTGTATTGCTTGGAAAGAGTGCTTGTAAGTGTTGTCTATCCATGAAAGTGTTTATTTGTTGTAGGTAAGGTGTGTGCGAAGTGTAGGAAGTGCTGAAGTGTAGGAAAGTATTCCTACGACTCAGTATTTTGCTCATAACTTGAAGTAGGAGCGTCGGAATTGGGTGAAACCACTGCCATTGGATGCGTCTTCTTGAGAGCTTCGAAGCGCATATGCTATTTGCTATGTTTGGAGCTCGGAGGTGGGAGAAAAGTCCAAAATACTGACGGCTGCTACACCAAGTATCGTTTCGCCATGACCAACAGTTGAAGCTTGTTTGGATAAGTCTTTGCCTTATTTACACTCTTTGAGTAGTTCATTTGCATTGATCATCACATGATTGCATGTCCTCATACACTCGGCTAGGTTTGCATACTCTTTGGATTGATAATTAAAAGCGTGTATCCCCACTATATGCACTTGAGAGGGGATTGAGGTATAGTCTCTTTCTCCGCAAGTCCCTAAGTTGGTACTTAGGTCAACACACTTTTTGGCGCCGTTGTCGGGGAGTGACGAATCAAACCGAGGCATTCGTGTGATGGTAAGTAGCTTTTGGCATTGAAGTAAGTGGAGGAGTGGAAATTTTCTCTTCTTTGGTAAGTCATTTTCATCTGCACTTGCTACTTCTCATTCTTGGAGTGTGTGTAGTGAGTTGTTAGTTTAGGGAAGTGAGTAGAAGGAGTAGAGTAGGAGTAGTTAGAGAGTAGACCAAGTCATTAGGGTAGAGTTTAGTCTTTGTTCAGTAAAGTTTTCTTTTTGAAAGCAAGAAAATCCCAAGTATAAAAGCCAAAAATAGTCATTTTGCAATTCACTTGTTTGAAAGCAAGTATCGTGAGCTCCACTGTCGAGTATCGTGAGGGCTGCACCAGAGATCGTGAGTGAGAAATAGAGCAATCTGGGGTTGCACAGAGCAAGGGGGAGTGAGAAAGAAGTGGGATCAACTATCCAGGTGAGCAAACCCCATCTTACTTTTGATTTCTCAGTAAATCTAGACTGCAGAGAAAGACGATCTGCGTCAGGTATCGTTTGAGATTTTCAGAGGGTAAAAAGGAGTGAGTTGAGTGGTACAGAGAGTGAGGAGAGAGGAGAGGAACTAGTAAAACAAGTGCATTAAACCAAAACTTAAAAAAACATCTCTCAAAAATTGTTTAAGGGTCAAGTATCGTTTTGCTCCCGCGGTCGAGTATCACGATACTTAGCAAGTATCATTTTACTCCTGTGGTTGAGTATCGCGATATTTCCCTCCGGTCGTGTATCATTTCATACCGATCGCGATACTTGGTCAGAGATCGTTTTGGCCAGAGATCGTGGATCGTGTATCGTTTCGGATTAGAGATCGTTTTGATCAAAGATCGCGATACCTCTCAGAGATCGAGTATCATTTGGTCTTTACCGATCGCGATACTTGATCAGTGTCATGTATCGTTTCAATCCGGGTATCGTGTATCGCTTGGCAAAGATCGCGATACCGGTCAAAGATCGTGTATCGTCAGTGGCAAGTATCGCTTCGGTCAGGTATCGTGTATCGTCACTTTTGTCGATCGTGTATCGTTTGGTTCAGCGATCGCGATACCTAACAAGTGTCGTGTATCGTTTTGCCAGCGATCGTCTGCGAAAGATCGTTTTTAGAGGTATCGTTTTGTGAGAGATTGTGTATCGTTTGGCTGAAGTATCGTGTATCGTTTTGCGGAGATCGCGATACTTACCAAAGATCGCGTATCGTTTTGTTCAGGTAGCGTCGATCGTTTTGTGCCAAAGATCGTGTATCGTTTTCTCCCAAGTATTAAGTATCGGTTTCATCAGGTATCGTGTATCGTCTGGTCTTCAGAGATCGCGATACTTGATTAGTGTCGTGTATCGTAGGATCACAAGTATCGTGTATCGTGTTGCCAGCGATCGAGTATCGTCTGTAGTCAGAGATCGTGGAATTTGGAGGTTAAGTATCGTGACTTGAAAAGTTATTTTCAGTCAAATTTTAGCCAACATTCTTCCTAGAATTTTGACCTTTAGTGGATAATCCCAGAGGCTAAAGGTTAGCAAAGACTGATCAGAGTTTAGAAGTGGATGAACCTGAGATCCGGAAGAACTCTAGGAAGTCGAAGAAGTGTAATCTCTTCTGTAGGTAGTGTAGCAGAGCCAAGTAACCGTTCACATTATTCAGAGACCTCCAGTGAGTCAGAGGAAGAAATTCCCATGGCTTCAGAGGATATGCAGAACACAGTACCCATGATTGGCGTGATGTCAATCATTGAGGGAGAGTACAAGACCTCCTTGGAATATGTGAACACCAACCAAAATGAGATCCCTATTTATTTGGATGGTCTAAACAGATCAGTGGCCAGGTTAAAGAAAGCGTCAGAGGCTTACATAGTGCCTAGACCAGCAGTCAAGTACGTAGGAGGATTTTACATGGACAAAAGAGATATCCAATATGTTGTCACAGAACACCCAGAAAACATTAATGAAATTGGTGAAGAAAATAATGCTTCAAACTTAAATGGAGGAGGGAATGAAGAGAAAGTAACTACACCTAGAGGGAGATCTACGGTTGCTAGGATATGGAGAGGAGACCTGATTCCCCAAGATGACACCTTAATGGATGTATATTTGATCAATGGGATAGAGCATCTTCTTAGAGCACATTCTTCAATATGGGAAGCCGCCCCTAATCCAGTCACCATCTATGAGTTACAAGATCCTGATTTCTCCACCATCATCACATATCTGGATAAGAATCAGAGAAGATATTGGCCCTTAACAGAAGCGGAAAGAGCTGAGTTGAAATATCAGAATATCCCAGTGTTTCCCCCTAGGGACCAAGCCACTACTTCAGGAAATCCACTTGGAACGTCACAGAATGATTCATTTCAACAGTCAGGGCAAACACAGCAAACTCAAATCCCAGTCAGACTACCTGTGCAGTTCACAATGCCTGCAAATAACCCTAATTACCAACCTCAACCAACTATTGACCCAAGACATGGAATTCATGCTCCAGTCATACCGTCGGTAGTAAGAGGACCAGGCATACCAATAGGAAGACCAATTTTCCCAGTAATGCCTAGACCACCCGAAGCAGGAAGAAGATTAAGGCCAGTCCAAGTTGCTAAATGCATGAGAAACCACTATGATGGCTCTAGTGAACCTTACAATCATATAGCTGAATTTAAACAAGTAATCAGAGCCGAACAGGTAGAAGACTTTTTGATTCAATATGATTCCTTTGGCCTTACTTTGTCAGACACTGCGTTAGCATGGTTTCAACCATTGGACCCTAATACTTTTCAAAACATGGAGCAAGTATACCAAGAAATGATTGAGGAATTCACTAAGTCAAGAATTAAAAACAATTCTTCATCACTGATCCATAGCTTCAAGCAAGTCCCTACCGAATCAGTGAGATTGGCTGCAAGAAGATTCAAGCAGTATGTAGACAGATGCCCAGTAGAAGAGAGACCTACCCAAAATAAAATGGTGTCATTATTTTTGGAAGGATTGTTGAACGGATCTTTGAGATCATTGGTATATGTAAAGAGAGTTCAGACTTTGCAAGAATGCATGAAGGAATGTATAGATCTAGAAGACAACCTAGCAGAGGACTTGAAAATACTTCAAGGTAGCTTGAAAAGTGAAGATTCGGCTAGTAGCACATCAATCCCTAAAAACAATGTAGAGGAAATAGCCGATTTGGTAGCGAAGAAGTTGAACGTTCAAGGACAGAGGAACTACCCCAATAACCCTATGAGAGTACCCATGCTCAGAAGATGTATGCAGTGCGGGGGTGATCATCCTTCTCACTTGTGTACTAGGGGAGTAGTCCCACCACCTGCTTATGCTTATAATAGACCCACCGCCCCAGGATCTCTACAATATTGCAGTATAGAACAAAAATATACAAATCACAGTACAGAAAATTGCCCTTACAATAGGCAGGCGAGACCAGCACAACCATACATGAGACCTTATGGATACCCTCAGAGAGATCAGGGAGGTGAAGCCTTTAGATATCCTACTTATCAGCTGCAAGCACAAGTGCCACGACCATATGCGTATCAAGGATACACCCAACCACAACCAGTACTAGGACAACAACCGCCCCATCCTCAGAACATTGTCCCAGTCAAGATTGCTCAACCCGAAGAAAACGTAGAGAGAGCAATAGTCCCAGCCACACCTTTGGTTGGTAATGAACCATATGACTCATCTTACGACCATAGTCAAGGAGCATATCCCAATTATGAAAGCTCAATGATGGAATATGGACAACTGTATGAACCATATGCCTATGGCATGGAAGTATCAGATAGTTCATACGGATATGAGCAGGACTACGTGTCATTAATGTACACAGCTCCTAGAGCAACCATACCACCCCGACCCATAAACAGACCGCCTGTACCCAGAGGACCATGTTACAGATGTGGGGGTGATCACTACATCAGAGAATGCACATTACCAAACCCACCACCACCACAACGAGTCTGGGAAGGCTACTGTAGTGATTGTGGTAAGGAACACCTTTTCAGAGACTGCCCCAAGAATCCCAACAAGGTTACATCTAACGTGCAAATCAATGTGCTAGAAGTAATCGAGTCATCAGGAAGTGATAAGGAATACACTGTACCATTGAAAGCGATAACGAGAGCTAAAGCTAGAGAGATCCCAGAAAAAGCTGAAAAACACAATCAGAGTGACGTAGCGACGAACACACCCATCCCTCAAAGAGTTGAAGACTCAGAAGAACCGGAGAAAAGTATTGCAAGTAAAAGGTCCCAGAGATGGAAGCACCGAAGAGATAGGATAAAAGAAAAGAAGTTATTACAGAAGAAGGAAAAGGAGGAAAACAAACAAAAACCAAAAGAAGAACCGAAGAGGGAAGAAGGAAACAAAAATGAACAGTACAAAAAAGAGGAGGTAGGATCAGTCTTAGCAGACTCTATGCCTGAGGAATTAGCCATGTGGATTCAGGCATACAAGGCACGAATAAGAGCAGGACCTACCATAGAACAACATGAGAGAGAATATCCAAGAGGCGACTTAGAAAAAGAAAGATTGGAGATCTGCAAGAAATTGATAGAAGTTGCACAACAGACCTTAGAAAAACCTGCATCACCTTTACCCAATACCCGAATTTCTGAAGGAGAATTCCAAGAGTGTGTAAACACTCGTGAAAAGCCTGAAGTAAGTAGAACACAGAATGACGAATGTGGTATTGAGAGAAAGGAAAGATCCATAGTTCCCGAAGTGGAAGGAGAATGGACTAAAGATCTATGGGCACGAGTTCAAGAGGACAAATGGAAGAAAGTGGAAGGAATTGAACCACCCTTTGAAGAACTAGAAGCAGGAGATGAAATAGAGGGTTCAATACCTGAACTACATTCAGAGGAAATTTTACCGATGGATGCAAGTAACCAAGGAGAGGAAGATGTAAATGAACTGCCAAATTACACAGGGGAGTACGAACACAATTCAGAATTGTATCGTATTCCCTCAATGAGGAAACGAGAAACGAACCCATCAGTCCAAACATCTGAGATCATACAATGCCTTAGAGAGGTAAAAATCCCTTGTACCCTAACATTCGAAGAACTGTTAAAGGTAAAACCACATTTGAAGGAGAAATTAATCAATCAATGGGAAGTTAAGGAGGAAAAGAAAGATATAGCAGACGAAGTAAACACAGTGAGAATTCCAGTGGATAAGGTAGGAGACTTTAGTGAGGGAGATGAAGGAAATACCTGCCTTCCAATTACTTATAAGGGTTACACTACCAAAGCCATCTTAGATTCGGGAGCTGGTGTTGGTATTGCTACCAAAGAAATTTGGGAGAAATGGGGAAAACCAGCGTTAAGACCAACACGCATGAAAATACAAATGGCAGATGGACATACAGAAAGACCCTTAGGATTGTTGGAACGAGTAGTTTTCACTACGTGTGGAGTGGAATTCGAACACACTCTAGCAATATGTCACTTCGAAAGGCCAAGCAATTATGAAATGATCCTGGGAAGGCCTTTCATGAGACAGTTAAAGGTCGTACAAGATTGGGGAAAGGATGTTGTATACCTACAACACACAGGAACCACCACTAGAATAAACCTACATACGTACACTTATCAAGATGTTCCACCTCTACAATGGAATCAAATTCATAAGGAGGAAGACGATCAATCAATTCATAGCATAGGTTCTAGTGACCAATCTTGGATGAACGAGGACACTCATCTATGGATATGCCAAGCTGCAAAGAAGGAAGAGGAGAGAAGAAAAGGATGGCAGCAGAAACAAGGAATAGCGAGGTCTGTACAAGATCCAGCTTACATGCCACAAGTATTTCCGGATGAAGAATTTGAGCCACACGGTTGGATGGAAATTTTAGCGACCCTCGATGTCTGTGTAAACGAAGAAGTAGTGACCATGAACGAATGTATCGATGAGGAGGGTTATGATGTGAGCCTGTATGTGGTAGTCCTTCAGGAGGCGGAAGAAGGAGAAGTGATCGAGAAAGACTGGAAGGAGGACTACGAGAGCATTGAAATGGAGCCCGAACCAATGGATCTAGGGAATAGGACCACCAACATAAATATCACAGCCAATGGAAAACACCAGGAACTCACACAGAAGGGGGAATTAGAATTTGAAAGAGAATCAAAAGATGAAGAAAATAAACCCCAAGACCAATTTGAGGTACCAGCTCACTTTAAAAAATATGAAGTGGAGGAGAGAAAAATCGCTATTCAAATGCCGAAAAGAGAAGCACAGCCTGGAATAGCATATGATAATAAGGAACAAACCAAGAAGATAGTAGTAACTGTAGAAGAAGGAGAAGAACGATGTACCTTCATAGGACAGGATGTCTCATTAGAGGAAGAACAAGAGTTAATTCGTCTCATAAGAGAATATCGGGATGTCTTTGCTTGGACCTATAAGGACTTGAAAGGAGTCGACCCTTCTATATGTGCGCATAGAATCCCCATGACATCCGAAGCCAAACCTTCTAAACAAAGACCATATACTTACAATGATGTGTATTCAGCCAAAATAAAGGAAGAAATAGACAAGTTACTAGATGCTGGATTCATATACGAAATTGAGCACACGGAATGGGTGTCACCTTTGGTGGTAGTACCGAAAAAGAATGGAAAGTTAAGAGTGTGCATCAACCTTAAGAAAGTAAATGCCGCGACCATAAGGGATAGTTATCCATTACCAATTACAGATCATCTCTTGGAAAGGGTGGCAAGAAAGGAAGTCTATAGCTTTCTGGATGGCTTTTCAGGGTATAATCAGGTAGCTATTGCTCCTGCGGACCAACATAAAACAGCGTTCGCAACTGAATGGGGAGTATACGCCTTTAGAGTCATGCCTTTTGGTTTAACTAATGCCCCAGCCACCTTCCAAAGATTGATGTGCCATGTATTCAAAGAATTCCTAAGAAAAAGTATGGAGGTCTACGTGGATGATCTTTGTACTTATTCAGCTATACGATCAGAACATATCCCCGAGCTAGAAAGGATCTTTGCTAAATGTCGACAATATCGAGTATGCCTTAACCCAGAAAAATGTGTCTTCATGGTTAGACAAGGGAAAATATTAGGACATATTGTCTCTAAAAACGGAATTTCAACTGATGAAGACAAAATTAAAGTAATTCTGGATTTACCAAGACCTAAGACGGCTAAGGAAGTTCAAGCATTTATGGGACATTGTGGATACTATCGAAGATTCATACATATGTACGCCATAATTGCTAGACCTCTTTATGCATTATTGACACAATTTAATTGGACCGAAGAATGTGAAAAAGCCTTCAACGAGTTAAAGAATCGATTGAGTTCAGCACCAATCCTTCGAGTACCTAACTGGAATAAGCCGTTCCACATTCATGTGGATGCTTCCAAGTTTGCCATTGGTTGCATCTTAGCTCAACCTGCCGATACAGGAAAACTAGACCACCCTATAGCCTATGCTAGTAGACAATTAAATCAAGCAGAACGCAATTATACTACCACGGAGAGAGAAGGCCTAGGGATGGTGTACGCAGTCAAAAAGTTCAGACATTACCTGTTGGCAAACAAATTCAAATTCTTCATTGATCATCAAGCCCTATTGTATCTGGTCAACAAGCCTTGTAATACAGGACGACTAGTACGATGGTTTTTATTGTTAATGGAATTTGATTTTGAGGTAGTAGTCAAGAAAGGAAATACCCACATAAGAGCAGACCACTTATCAAGAATGACCCATGGAGAACCACCCATAGGAGTACCAGATGATCTTCCAGATACGTACCTTTTTAACCTGGAAGTATGTCCTCAATGGGCAGAAAAGTTGATCCCTATACTTACTCATGGACCTAAAGATGGGATCACGCCAAACCAAACCCAAGACCTCTGGAAGACTAAAAACCTTCATATCATTGCGGGAAGTTTGTACCACCAGGATTCAAGTGGATTATTAATGAGATGCGTGGAGGAAGAGGAACAAGAAATGTGGCTTCAGAAAGCACATGTAAACCAATGGAAAACTCATTTGAATGCAAATGGAATGTGGCAAACACTCAAGAGATTTGGCATATATTGGCCAACCATGCAAAGAGATGCACATAACTATGTATCAACCTGTCAGACCTGTCAAGAACGAATCCCAGATGAGAACTCTACCTTATGCTATTCTACAATAGCACCAAGATGGAGCATGCCTCTGGTAAAGTTCTTGAAAACTCAAGAATACCTAGAAGGAGCAACTTCAGCAAGGAAACGTGCACTTGTAGAACAAAGCAAGGATTATGCCATTATAGGAAAACAACTTTTTAAACGAGGAAAAGATAACCAATTAAGAGTGTGCATTCACGAAGACGAATATCTTTCTGTTTTAGAGATGGCTCATACAGGAGCTGTAGGAGGGCACTTCTCTGCAGACAAAACAGCAAAAATGATCCTCTTTGCTGGAATGTGGTGGCCAACTCTACACCAAGATGCCATAACATATGTGCAACGGTGTGATACTTGTCAACGAACCAAATATCCAATTAGAAGAGATGAGATGCCACTTAGACCCATGATGAGTGCCAGAGCTTTCACGAAATGGGGAATAGACTTCATAGGACCTATTAACCCACCAGCGAAAGGATCCCATGCCGAATATATAATTGTAGCAACCAAGAAAAATGACGCAAGAACCACAGCCAAGTTTCTCTTTGAGAACATTTTCACTAGATTTGGACTACCAATAGAAATTGTGAGTGATAGAGGTACGCACTTTGTGAATGAAGTTATAGAAGCTTTATTGAATGAATTCTTGGTAATTCATAAGAAATCAGCTCCTTATCACCCACAACCAAATGGGTTGAAGCCAAAGCAACCAAGAAAAATGACGCAAGAACCACAGCCAAGTTTCTCTTTGAGAACATTTTCACTAGATTTGGACTACCAATAGAAATTGTGAGTGATAGAGGTACGCACTTTGTGAATGAAGTTATAGAAGCTTTATTGAATGAATTCTTGGTAATTCATAAGAAATCAGCTCCTTATCACCCACAAGCCAATGGACAAGCCGAAAGTACGAATAAAATCTTGTGTACAGTTCTCACTAAAATTGTTAACGATGGAAGATCAGATTGGGATAAGCAATTACAGCATGCTTTATGGGCATTTCGAGTATCCTATAAAACCGCCATAGGCACTACTCCTTTTAACTTAGTATATGGACAAAATGCTATTTTGCCAATTGATTTCTTAATTCCCACTCTGAGAGTAGCAACTACTTACGAGTGGACAGGACATGAACTATCAGCTCAATTGGATCAAATAGAAAAGCTTCACGAAACTAGGTTACAAGCAGTAGCAGGCATTTATGCTGCTAAACGACGACAGAAAGCCTACTTTGATGCGCACATTAAGGACAAGAATTTGAAGGAAGGAGATTTAGTTTTGGTATACACCTTGAAACAACATGCAAATAAGTTGCAGAAGAGAGGATATGGCCCATTAATCATCAATCGTCTATTTACAAGTGGAGCCATTAGCTTAGCAACCTTAGATGGAGACATATTACCAAACTATATCAGTGGATGTAGAGTAAAAAAATATCTAGAACCATTGACCGAAGAAACAATGTCTCGATTAATCAAAGGCAAGAATAGACGCATAGAGGAGGAGAGGATACGAGAAGAAGCGAGACAGGAAGCATTGGAAAGAATAAAGAAACGGAAGGAGTGGATGAGAGAGCGAGATGAGAGATATCGACTATGAGAAGCACTCATCCCAATGGCTAATTTTAGAGCCAATCAAAGCGTAGGTTCACAGAGAACACAACCATATTTAAATTTGGGAGCAAGAAAAACGGAGTACCACTTGGTGGACGCTCTCATTGACACAGGAGCTGCTGTAAGCTGTATCAAGCTTTCTTTGACCCAAAAACTCAAGGAGGAAGTACGCCCAACGATGGCACAGTTGATAGGAATAGGAGGAACGATTACTCAATGCATAGGTGAGATCACCTTACCTCTGCATCTTGGCAACAACACTATGGAACAAAAGCTATTAGTGTGTCATGATCAGGATTTACTTGAAGAGGTAGTGTTAGGTCAAGACTGGATTTACGAATATGAGGTGACCATTCAATTGGCTTTAGGATACATCTCAGCCAGGATAGGACATCGTGAAGTATTCAGTCTGCTAGACGAACGACCAATCAAATCTGTGAGCATGGAGCAAAAAGTTCATTCTAAAGAACAAAGTCCTGAATGTATGATCACTAGCACTATAGAAACACCTTCGTCAAGTACTATATGTGCGTACACATTGAATTCTTCTTGCACACCATCTCCTAGTCTAGCAAGTCACGAGAGTGTCAATCAAGCTGAAGCTGACCTCGGTAAAGCACTATGCCAAAGAGAGACTAATCCTCTGTGTAATTCAAAATCTGTACCTATTAAAATATTCCCTATTCCATACTCTAACCAAGCGTGGATAAAGAAAGATCAAGTGGAGGAGTATCTTCGACGACAGAAGCACAACCGACATCAAAACAACCAATCAAATAGGAAAACAATTCAGTCAGAACAACGAAGTCATCAACGAACTGCTACAATATGGATTCCAAAGAAAGTAGTAGCCGCTCAACAGGATCGTTTGCAAATCTGGATTCCTAAGTCATGCGCTCCAAAGAAACCAAGCCGAAATGATGATCCTCAGCACAAGAAGAACCAATGTGGTCCACAAACAAAACAGCCACCAAAAGGGAGCTACCGGAGAAAGAAGGAGTCTATAATGGCAACCCAAGCCATTCTGAGATTTACAAATCAGATAGAGCAGACATACAACAAGAAGAAAAGAGCCACATTCATCGGAATTGGGCAACCTACAACAAGGCCCAGCACAATGAAGCAGATTTGGATACCTAAAGACAAAATAAACGGCATGCATCAACCAACTACTTCCAATTGCACACATATGGAGCCTTCGAGACCCAAAGTATGCATGATAGGGCCACATTACAAGGCCAAGCATTCGGCACATCCTTCTTCTATTTCAGGATAGTCAAGCACATTTTCCTCTTGGGAAATAGGAGAGTACTTGTACATACATTAAGAAAATTACTCAAAAAATTTAATAACCGCTTTGGCTATAACCTAACTTTTCTGTTTTCCTTTTCAGATAAAAATATAAAAATACCTAAAAATGTGAAAAATCAGGTATTACCTTTCTCACACCCACGGGAAAGGGGCGACACCATTCACTCGGAGCAATATCGAGCTTATGACAAACAAATAAAGGAGGATTTCTGATAATATATGGCAACTAATTCATACTCTATATTGAGTGCAGATGGCGTCTACTGATTCAGAATCTACGTAACAGGAAGAGGTGCAGCTTCTTCCATTGGAATCAGTAACAAGAGCAAGAGGCCATTGGTTTCGTGATGACCAACCAGTCTCGGAACTCATTTTCATGGCAACTATCAAGATTATGGATACAGATCACTATTTTCCAATCATGTCACAGGATTTCAAGACAATAATACAGGGATTACCTCATATTGAAGATGTATGGACACAAGCAGGCATAGAGGCATTTCTCAAATTGCCTATCTATGTTCCAGATTTTCAGAGATGTGCACAAGTAATGAATACCATGCAATCTGCAGCTACAAAGATATCAGTTCCAGAAGCACGAGTATTGGATAAAGTCGGAATTTGGAAGACCATTCAATTCACACATGAGTTGATCAATAAAGCTTTTGGATGGAATCAAGCAGGAATTACTAGTGTCAAAGAGGAATGTCATGACCCGAAGAAGAGGTCCTTCCTGGAGATTAACAGAATAGACATTGAAGATGCTGTCCGTCTGGTGCATCAACATTTCTGCTTCCCCAGTATGCACAGATACACGGCTCCACAAAAGATTGTAGTACAACTATTATCACATGCCATGCGACAAATAGGAAACAAAATTAATTTAACAGGGTATGTCCAAGAAAGGCTATTTGAAGCCCAGAAGAAATGGGGCCAGAAGAAGTTTTTGAATGGCAGTTCTGCATTAACATTATTGATATATGAAGCCCTCGAGATGAAAAGTTGCTTACGGGAGATGCCGACCTCAGAAGGGCTAGCCAAATACGTAAAATCCGCTACGGTCCCTAAGAAAAAGAAAGCAGTTGTTATGGTTGAGGAAGCTGGAACGAGCACACAAAAACCCATGAGGGGTACAAAGCGTCTACGGGAGGAGGAAGCCCAAGCTACACCACAATCAAAGAGAACTCATCTCTTACCGAAGATCACGACGGCTCAAATGCCTATTACAAGGAGAGATCTTTCTGCTGCCCTCGAAGAAACACATCAGTACATGAAAGGGCAGGTAAACTTAAACATTCAAGGTCATCATTATAGACAGACAAGTCAAGAGAAACAACAACGGAGTCCAGAGAAGACACCAAAACAAGCTGGAAGATACAAAGAACTAGGGATAGATGATTCCAGTACCAATACGGATTCCAGCCCTGAAAAAGAGACCTTGGATACTGACATAAGGACAGAAACTCAAGAAGAAGAATGGAATGAGATCGATCAATTGGAAGTGACGCCGGGAAATCATGAAGAAAAGGAAAAGAATGAAGAAGATCCCATTGAACCGGAGCATGTCATTCAATTGAATGATACTACAAAGATAAGCATCAAGGAAGCTCCAACCAACGGTACACAAGTCAAACCACCTATCAAAGAGGAAGTACAAACTCCAAGGAATGTGGATTCGGAGGAGCTACATACTAAAGAACCAATTGTAATTGAGGTACCTGATGATACACCTCAAGGAAACAAAGAAGACATGGTGGCCGAGCCAAGGATCCAACTTCAAATTAGGCAGCCCCATGACAATACATTACATATCGCTCAGGGCAAAGATGTCACAACCGGCGACGAACCAAGCATTCCAAAAACATGGCTGAATGTGGATGTCACTCAGCTGAAGGCGGTAGTCAAGCAAATGATTCAGACAGCGATGGATACCCAACAACAGATGATGGAAATAGATGCAGATTATGATAGGGCCATGCAAGAAAAAAGTCAGTTCCAGATAATGAGCGAACAACTGTCATCACAACTCATCCAGGCACAAAAAGAGATAAAGGTCAAAAGCAATGAGTTGCTCGAAACAAAAACACAATACGAATCATTAATCACTCAGCATCACCAACTCCAAGCACAGCTCGCAAATTTACAGAGATTATATGATGCAAGCGAGGCGGACAAAGAAAGAATGAGAGCTAGAAGTACGTTGCTCGGGACACAGCTAAAAGTATATATGGAAGAAAATGACACATTGAGAAGCAGGAATAAGGAATTAATGAAATCATTATTATATGATCAACCAATCGAGCAACAGGAATCCTCAGAAATCAAAGAAAAAGAATTAAGAGAGCAGATAGCACAACATGCAGATTTGCTGCGACAAGAGCAAGAAGTAAGAGAAGAATCAGAACGGAAGTACACTCAGGAAATATGTGAATTAAAAAAGCAGTTAAATATAGCACATGGAAAACTGGCCACAAGCTACAGTGAAAACATGGATAATGTGGCTGAAATCGGAAATGAGTTACTTGCAGCAAAAGAAGCACTCAGGGCAGCCATGCAAGAAGTAAAAGATAAAGATGAATGCATAGCACAATTAAAGACTCAGATAAAAGAGAAAGAACCGATCGGGACACCAGTAGTGCCGGCTAAGGAAAATCCTACTGACGAGGTAGAGGTAAGTCCTCTATCTCACCCGATCTATAATTCTCCACTACATGAGCAGTTGGCCGACATACATGACGAACATCCAATGCCCTACACTGCAGAAATAAGTCAGAAGGAACGGGCACTAGTGGTGTCCCGATTGACGGAGAATTTCAAAAATGAAGTCACCAAGGTAATGAAAGAGGCCAAGATCAAAGGTAAAGTCCTGGACAAGATCATGAAGCCATTTAATATTCCATACGGACTCTTGAAAGAGAAAACAAGACGTTATATACAGAGGATTACACAGAAGAGTCTAGATGAGCAGCTGAATTTCAAACATGACACATTCGCATACACTCAAGCAGAGTTTGAAGTTGCACAACCAGTGTGGCGACGGAAATTTTTGGAGAAACATCCCACACTACGGGTGCACTGGCAAGCAGCACCATATTTACTTCAGGTAAACCCTTCATTTTGTCCTATACCACGCAGAAGGGATGCCAGCGAATTTTTGGACTTACAAAAGAATGGCACTATAAATAAGCAGTGGCTCAATTATCCTATGCTTCTGAGCCCGCCACATAACTACTTGCCAACGGAAGACTATATGGTCAAAACCATAGAATTTTGGATACAAAATTATGCGACAGTACCCGACTTAACTGTCAAAATGACCAACAAAATACTTAGCATGATACTTACGGTACTCAAAGTCTTCAAGCATGCGGCCTACACCTTTTTGAACTTCATAGGTATTAATCAGGGCACGGAAATCCTCATTTTTGATCTATCAGTTATGCCTAGCAGACCAACGATAATGGCGTATTAATCCAGATTAATGTTCTTGCCAAGTGTATATATGCAGACTTTTGAAGAAGCCTTCTTTACCGGATTTTTTGAGATTGACTCCGAAATCTTTTTGAAGATGTCCTCAAATTTAAATGCCAGATTAGTGGCATATGAACTTAGCTTCTTCACAGATCATAGATAGCCGCCCAATGACGGTGTGAAGGCAGAACAATGGAAACAACTCATGATACGTGAAGCCAATCTGCTAAATGATACAGAGCAAACAGTATATAAAACATATGCCCGTCGCTTATCAAAGCCTATCGGGGACGACAGAGTCCAGGAGGGGGGCAATGTTGAGGGAGAGTCAAGTAAAAAGAAGAAACGAAGAAGACAACGAAAGAAGCAGCCTCTCTAAAAAGAAATATCTGAAGATATATCTCTGCAAGAAGCCCCGCAGGGGCGCACACACCAAGGAAAGGACGTAACCCACACGGGTGCTTCAACCTCTTGATCTGTGGAAGGTCCACATCGAAGACTGAAGCACCACATCTTCATACCTTCCACTGGTGGCGTGCGTGGCAACCCGAGTTACCATGGCAACCCAGAATTAATGAGCCTATAGGTGAATTAGACTGCGAAATATCAGGTAGTCAGTCAAACTCCAGGGGTTGCGGGAGAGCAAAAGAAAAGAATGTAAAACAAGGATTAAGAAGAGGCCGTCAAAACTGAACACCTATTTTATAAACAGGTAACAATGAGCAAAGGTTGCGTGCAGAGAAAGGAAGTGAATAACACAGCAAGGTCCGATGTGTGCAACCAGGACAAATCAGAGCGCCTCTAAAAAATAATGCAAGATCAAGAATCAGGCAAAACTGGCCACTGGATGCATGCGGACAACAAACTGAGGACAATAAGCAAAGCCTGTCAAGGGACGACAGAGACGAAGAGGGGGAGAGTGTTGCAGAGCTAAAAAGAGCACAAAGCAGAGAAAAAGACGGGCCCCAAAATTTTTCCGATTTGGACATCATATTTTTGTATCATAATCATTCTTGTAATATATTTTCCGTTGTAAAGGCACTAGAGGAGTCCTCTAGATGCATCCCCGCAGAAGATTAGAGATTTACCCTTGTAAAATAGTAGGAAATTAGTCTCTTAGTGAATAAAGTGCCGGTCTCTTGTGTGAAAGGACTATTTTTAGGGCACTAGTATATAAGTCAAATGTGACTCTTTGTAAAGAACTTTTTGCCATTGTGAAAAGAGAGAGCACAGAAATTCGAATTTGTGTCTTCTTCACTCTGTATCTTCTTCTTTGTGAGCTTGTAGGCATGTGTATTGCTTGGAAAGAGTGCTTGTAAGTGTTGTCTATCCATGAAAGTGTTTATTTGCTGTAGGTAAGGTGTGTGCGAAGTGTAGGAAGTGCTGAAGTGTAGGAAAGTATTCCTACGACTCAGTATTTTGCTCATAACTTGAAGTAGGAGCGTCGGAATTGGGTGAAACTACTGCCATTGGATGCGTCTTCTCGAGAGCTTCGAAACACATATGCTATTCGCTATGTTTGGAGCTCGGAGCTGGGAGAAAAGTCCAAAATACTGACGACTGCTGCACCAAGTATCGTTTCGCCATGACCAACAGTTGAAGCTTGTTTGGATAAGTCTTTGCCTTATTTACACTCTTTGAGTAGTTCATTTGCATTGATCATCACATGATTGCATGTCCTCATACACTCGGCTAGGTTTGTATACTCTTTGGATTGATAATTAAAAGCGTGTATCCCCACTATATGCACTTGAGAGGGGATTGAGGTATAGTCTCTTTCTCCGCAAGTCCCTAAGTTGGTACTTAGGTCAACACAGAGCCGTACAGTATACTCAGAATACTCAGAAATTAGACACGCAACACTACAGCAACCCGAACAAGTGGCGATAATACCACACAAAAATGAACACAGTACTCCAAATTAGCCAACTCGACACACAGTAACGACCACGACAATCACCCAGACAGACAGTCTGGTGATTCCACGAATCGTCACCCTGCATGTCTTTTACATTGCTATATATAAAGATTACAGATGTCTTTGTAACAACTTTTCGCGCGTGCGAAACAAGATTCAGTTATACAGTTGCCAATCCGGCGGCCGACTAACACTCTGGCACGCACGGTGGACTCGAACCCGCAGGTTTTTACAAAATTACTGCTCGTCTATAATGCCTTATAAATACATGCTTCTGGCTAACCTAAAGGTTCGGGCAATTTTCTTCTTTAAAGTTTCTAACATCTGTTTGAGAGTGTCTGGTTCTACTAGTTGTGCATCTATTCTTGCAGAACTTAATGAAATAGCTTCGGTCAGCAAAATTTCTGCTTGCGTTTGCAGAAAGGCTTCTTGTAAATAAAATTCATTTGAGAGCGCCGCATCTCTGGAAACTTTCATTTCTGCCACGTGTTGCTCCATTTTGCTTATCCTTTCTTTCTTATTTTCCAGCTGATTCTCCCTTCTTTTGATTTCTTGATTCTGAAAATTTATGGTTCTGGAGTATGCATCCTTTTCGCTTTGGAGATGTGTTATTAACTTCTGTGTTTGAGCTTCCTTGGTCAAATAGTGTTTGAGCATGTTGTTGACATCTGATAAATTTTTGTTTGTTCTTTGAAGTTCTTCTTCTGTTTTCCTAGCTTGTCTCTGCCGTTCTTGGCTTTGCTGTACTACTTCGTGTAGTTGAACTCTGGTTTCTTCTAATAAATTGCCTAAGTCGACTTTGGCATCTTCTTCATCTTGTAGGTCTTGCTTCAGCTGAATTATTTCGGCATTTGCAACATCTATTAACTTATCTTTTTCTTTGAGCTCCGCCAGCGTTCCATCTCTCTGACTGATAATCACTTCCTGCTCGGCAATTCTGGCCTGTAATTCTCTAATCTGTTCATGTAGAATATGGTTTTCTGATTTGACTGCATCAATCTCTTCCTATAGTGGAGTGATGTCTGCTTCTAGCATATCGACCTTATGTTGGAAATCATTTTTGATAGTATTGGTTGCCTCTTTCAATTGTATTGGTAATTGTTGCGATAGATTGATTAGCATCTGTCCCATATTTGCAAGCTCTGAAAATACCAGGAGTGTTGGAAGCGAAAGAAGAGGACGATGTTGAGAAGAGGATTCTGTGAGAAGCTGTTGTGAGTTCGGTGGAGAATAGTTTGGGGATGAGGAAGACGAGGCAGTGGGTTCTTCGGTCAGGATGGGTGGAGTGGGGAGAACAGAGTGAGGTTCTGTTACCTTTTCTGTTGTTTGTTGTGTTTCAGCATTGTCGGCAGCTATGGACTCAACTGCTTTCAGAATTTCATCGAAAACGTCTTTAATGATCTGTTCTTCATCTCTTCGCTTTTCTAGCTCCGATTGTTGCTGTGATGCCTCTTGTGACGAGCTGGTTTCGGATTCAGTGTGACATTCCTGTTCTTGTTGTCCTTCTGAAGACTGTGCAGATGATTCGTGCTGCATAGACGTTGCGGTGTCATGGAAAGTTTCTTCGTCCTTCTTCTCTTCTTCTTTGTCATCTTCTTTATTTCCTTCGGTTGAACCCTGTGCTTCACTTTCAGAGGAACTGATTCTAATTCGTTTTCGGCGGAAGAGTTGATTGAGTTCCTCTTCGTCTTCTTCATCATCTTCTAATAATTGGGCCGATTCTTCATGGTGCAGGACCGGGCCTCTGGGTGGTGGTTGTGCTGCAAGTATGGCCGGAAAAAGGAAAGAAATGATGTGTGGCAATCGCGACTTTGGCATTCCTCCCTTGTTTACCTATTTGATTATTGAAACACATTCCTTGTGAATGCGGTGGAAGAAGTAGGATGCAAAATTGATGGGTTCTTGAGCAGCTAATTCAATAGAAGAGTAGAAAGGCCTAGAGATGCCATAAGTTCGCTTCTGGAGGTTAAGAATGGCTACGAGGAATTGCAGTGCGGATCTCTCAGGTTCCGGTCGACATAGGATTGCGTATTCGTTTGATGAATACCTAGGAAACAATTCTATCATTGTTGCGATTGGCAGACTCGGGCCATTTTCCCGACCTTGCCGAGGGAGTCTAAACGCTTCAGCAAAAGCTTGGAAGGTGATTACGGTTCGGGAGGGTAGGGATGTGATAGCCCAACTCGTTGGCAGGTGTTTTAGCGATAGCGGCGATAATCTGGGCAAAAAACGGGTGGGATTCCACTGAATGCCACGGCAGTTCAGCGAAATTGGATAACCCACGGGTGCGCAGAAACTCTCCTACTTTGGTAGGGAGTCCATCACGGAAAGCGGCATAGTTTGCCAGAGCTTCCATGGCACAAACGATGACAGAAAGCACAAAACGCAAACACACAGGGTATACACAGTCACACAAATCACGCAAGCACAATAGCGATTTTTGGCGAAACGGAGAAGGTTAAGTAGATGTTCGGCAGTGGGGAGCAATCAAAATCACTAATAATCGTTCGTCGTTGAGATGATAACTTCTTAACTTCGGTGTGCATGTATGAGTAGCTGGAAAGGGCAGGGCGGCTGTTGACATAATTAGGTATCAAAACGCGGATATTTACAGGCTTATTTTATTAAGCGCGCAAAACAAAAGGAAAGAAAAAGAAAATAAAAGGAAAGAAAAGAGAACACCAAAAGACGCGGCCAATCACGAAACGTTTCAGTGCGGATTAAATGTTTGTTGATACGGCCGCAGCTTCGAACCGTTGATAACTTTCGGAAGAGGACTTCCAGTCAAAGTAGTCAACCGAAATGTTGCGGGGCCAACTTGTTCAGAAATCCGGTAGGGGCCAAACCATCGTAACTTGAATTTGCCAACAGAGCGATTCGATTTTGCATTGTAAAATAGTACAAGTTGTCCACCATAAAAATTGGGGTTTTTAGATAGCGATCATGTGTTCGAGCTTGTCTTAGCTGTACTTCCTGCATAGTTAGAAAACTTTGCCATCGGTGCTCATTCAGTTCTCTAAGTGTATCTAGCCGAAAATAAAGAATCTTCTGGTAATAATTTCTGAGTGAGAGCCACACGTAAGCTTGGCACAATAATTTCCATGGGTGGTATGGCTTCCAATCCATAAGCTAGTTTGAAGGGTGTTAGACCTGTTGCTACCTTATAGGTAGTCCTGTATATCCATAATACTGACAAGAATGTGTGAGTACTTTTATTAGATTGTTAACAAAATGAGTGCCCTGATCTGTAACAAGCTCCAGAGGTAAGCCAAAACGCGGAAAGACATCTTTCATTAGACACTTTGCCACCGAAACAGCTGTGGCAGATTTTAAAGCCCATGCTTCTGCCCATCTCATTGCATAGTCTGTACAGGTTAGAATATAACGATTATTACTGAGCATTGCTGGCGGTGTAATAGGTCCGATAAAATCTAGACCCCACTTCTGGAAAGGCTCCAATGGCAAGATACGCTGTAGAGGGAAGAAATGACGTTGTAGTGGTTGTCCACACCTCTGACAATTATCACATTTTTTGACAAACTGCAATACATCCCTGTACATAGTAGGCCACCAAAGTCCACTCTGAAGAATTTTTCGGTGTGTTAAATCTGCAGCAAAATGGCCACCGGAAGGAATTGAGTGAGCCAAAGTAATAACTGAATCAACTTCGTGAGGAGAGATACAACGAAGTAAAATTCCAGTGTGATCCATATAGTATAGTTCCCCAGCAATTAACCGAAATCGGCGACTAAAAACTGCAATCTTCCTACGTATTGCAGGAGATGTTGTAGTCGGGAGGCATCCATCAGTAAGGAATGTCAATATCTGATCATAATATGTAGATGGCATAGGTGGGTCTGCAATTTCATCATTGGTTGGTTCAAAAATATAAATTGCTGGCGTTGTGTCATCTACACCGACTGGAGCTTCACCGGAATCTAAACGAGAAAGGAAATCTGCTAAGGCATGTGAACTGCCTAGCCGATGAATAACTTCCTAATCAAAATCTTGTAAAAGCACAACCCATCGCGCTAATCGACCACCTAAATGCTGTTGCCGAACTAGATAGACAAGTGAAGCATGATCTACATGAAAAGTAAATTTGCGGCCAAGTAAATAATGCCTGAATTTCTTGATAGAGTATACTAAACCCAGACATTCCCTTTCGGTTACAGAGTAATTCTTCTCAGAAAGAGCAAGCCTTCAGCTGGCATAGTACACAGGCCGAAACCACTTATCTGTTTGTTGCATTAGAACGCTCCCAATTGCTATAGCTGAAGCATCAACAAATATATGAAATGGACGATCCCAGTCAGGAGGCTGTAGGATTGGAACCTGTGTTAGTAATCCCTTTAGACGATCAAAAGCAATTTGACATTCCTGAGTCCATTCAAATTGTCGAAGAGTCTTGGTTATTAACTTGTTCAGTGGTATTGCCAAATGAGCAAGCCACCGTAAGTGCCGACCATGCCATCTTACTTGGCCCATGAAGCGCATCACTTCCTTAGGTGTGGTGGGCACAGGTGCTTCTAACACAGCTGTAATTTTATCTGGATCCACCTGTATACCTTGTGGAGATACGATGTGGCCAAGTAGCTTTCCACATGAAACCGCAAACACGGATTTGTTTGGGTTTAAACAGAGTCTGTATTCTCTGCACTTCTCAAAGCAACACCGTAAATGGAACAAGTGTGCTACCATTTTTCCAAATAACAAAAAATCATCAAGATAAACTTGCATAAACGAGGTAAGGTAAGGGGAGAATATTTCCTACAAACACCTTTGAAAAGTACTTGGGGCATTTCTTAATCCAAACCACATTATGGTACAAGCAAAAACACCCCAATTGTCTCATTTGTGGAGGTACATAATGATTGGCTGGCTGTCCTGGTTCCTGTATAATAGCATTGACAGTTGCGGTTCCCTGCACTTTGGCATTGTATGCACAGTTTTCGGTAGTATGTCCGGTCGTGTTGCAGATAGCGCAAAACAACTGATTAAGTGCACAAGTGGCACTAGTGTGCCTTGAATTCTTGCATGTGGTGCAGAACATTTGTCTGGTCGGGTCTTCTGCAACATTTTTATTTGCTTTTAACCATTCCAAGTCTTCTGTAAATCCTCCAACCTTGTTTTCCAGCTGCAAAGCCATTGCAATCACTGCATTTAGCATCATAGCTCCTACACAGCGTATGATCATAATCTGTTTAAGTTGCGGAGTCAATCCATTGATAAACCATTGAGTGATAACGTCATCCGGTAGGTTGGCATGTGCTGGTGGTAACTGCCTCAAATGAGTCCTGAATAGAGTGGCGTATTCCTGCACTGTTTGATTTATCTTCTGTCTATTGTTTTGCAGGTAGTCGAAAATTTTGGCTGGATTCTTCTTTAGCCTGAATCTCTGCAAAAATGCATCCCTTACTGCTTCATAGGTGCCAAAGTGGTTAATATCATATTCTGTAAGCCATCTGGCTGCTTCGTTAACCAATGTCGACTGGAAGACAATAGCCTTATACGCCGGATCACGTGGATGGTTGAGCACTGCGTAACTTATCTCAAATGTGCGTACATGAGCATTTGGGTCATCTCCTGGAAATCCACCGAATTTAGTGTACGTTACTCCGGTTGGAGTCGACCTTGTGGGCATAGTTGTTGTTGTGTTGCTGCTGTTGTTGTTGCCCGTTCATGGTGTTGATGGTTGTATTGTGACTATCTTCTGTACCCCGAGACTGAATATTTGGATCGTCAAACTCTGTATCGTCAGCCTATACACTTTCCGGTTCGATAATCTTGTTTAGTATGTTTCGAATCTCAGTTTCGAACAAGCTACCTTCCTTCTTGATGTCAAATGTAGGAAAGCTAACTCCCAATAACGGTGACTGGATTGAAGATTCACCAAGAAAGGGCAAATCGTCACCCGAAAATTGTGAACTTTCAACAATTGGTACCGGAATAACACCGGAAGGTGTCGATTTTTCACCAAAACAAGGTGCTTTTTCTCCTTCACAGATTTCTTTGACTAAGGCGTTTCTAGTCATATACAAATTTGAATCTTGACCCAATGGTGCTAAATTAACTTCATGTTGCATCCCGGTAGATTCTGAAGTTACTATATCTTCGATAGACTGTGCCGAAATTGCACTACAATCTACCAGAAATGTAGTACGTTCCATCGGAATATGGCTGGAATCACTACTAACGTTCTTCACTTTCTTGACAACTGGGTTAGACCTATCTGTACTTCTACCTCGTGGAGGCGTCCTTAGCAAATTAGGTACCCAAGGTTGTCGGTTCTTCGGATACGTTTCACCGGATCTAGTAACCGGCATGTATCATCTTTTGTACTAATCGCGTACTATTACTATCGATTTACAATCTATAGTCGCGTTACCACAATCGATTTTGCAACAATCTGATCTGTTGCCATCTTCCCACAGACGGCGCCAGTGTTAAACGCTTGTTCTAACTGCCAGAAGCGCGTTTAAACTAGAATTGGGTTCTTGGGAGTGGAAGGGGTCTGTAAAGACAGAGGCCCTATACTTGTTTCCCAAATTTACTTCACACCCAAATCCTTCAAGTTTTCTATCAAGATTTGGTATACCCTTCTCAATCCTTACGATTTGTCCTTCTAACTCTTCCAGAGTCTACCGAACACACTGTATCCGACTATCAGTATTGTAGTATCGAATTACCTCAAAACCCTTTTTCCGAATACACACTACTGTAACATTTAACAGTAGTTCAACCTTCACTGAACAGCGCTCACAATCAGACAAACCGAAAACACAGAAGGACTCAACAGTTTCAAACATATAGTGTTGAAGACTAACACACACTGGAGATAACCATTACTGTAGCCAAATCTCATCGTACAAGTACAGATCTCAATACTGAGAACAACACAATCCTGCACATCGTTTTTAAGAACACTACCACAGTTACACAGACTTCATCAACAATTGGCAGAACATTCAAGAAGAAAGACACCCCAATATACGTACTTAACAGAACAATCACCACCAAGATCCACAGAACAACTCTTTCAGACAATAGTCCGACGATCTACTGGATGTAAATAAAACTCACAGCCGCAACAGAGATCGATAGAAAATGAACACGGATACGTACAGTATACTCGGAATACTCAGAAATTAGACACGCAACACTACAGCAACCCGAACAAGTGGCGATAATACCACACAGAAATGAACACAGTACTCCAAATTAGCCAACTCGACACACAGTAACGACCACGACAATCACCTAGACAGACAGTCTGGTGATTCCACGAATCGTCACCCTGCATCTCTTTTACATTGCTATATATAAAGATTACAGATGTCTTTGTAACAACTTTTCGTGCGTGCGAAACAAGATTCAGTTATACAGTTGCCAATCCGGTGGCCGACTAACAGATGCTTTAGTCCAAAAGCAAGAATAGGCACTATAGTTTTAGCCCAATTAGGCACTACTTCCATATTGAAAAAATAAGCATCAAGAAGTTCATCTGATACTCCCTACGAGGATTCTCTTGAAGTAAGTGTAGAAAGGTGATCCACCCTAAGGTGATTCATTCCTTTCTTAACCACATCAAAATCATATTCCATTGGTAAGAGAAACCATTTTGTTAATCTGCCTATATTGCAAGGTTTGTTCATAAGGTAGAGTAACACCTGGTGATCCGTAAAAAATTTAAACTTATTTTCAAGAAAATAATGTCTAAACTCCTTAACCACATAGAACATATATAATCCTTCTCATTCAATAGTGGTGTAATTTCATTCCGTTGCATTCAAGTACCTACTTGCATAAGCAATTGGAAGATCAATGTTTCCTTCACCCATAGGTTGTGCAAGCACACACCCAATGGCAAAGTTGGAAGCATCCATGTGAACATGGAATGGCTTAGTCCAATCTAGCATGGTCAAGATTGGTGATGAGCACAATCGTCTCTTACGCTCATTAAAAGTGTTCTCACACTCTTTGGTGAAGATAAAGCATCGATAATATCCATAGTTTCCCATGAAAGCTTGTACTTCCTTGACATTCTTTGGTCTAGGTAGCTTGGCAATAGCTCCAACCTTATCTTTGCTAATAGATATCCCATTCTTTGACACTATATGTCCTAGAATCTTGTCTTGCCTGACCATAAAAACACACTCCTCTAGGTTCAAGCATACCTAGTATTTTCTACATTTGTCAAAGATTTGTTTCAATTCAAGGATATGTGTTTCTTTGATGTTGGAATGATCAGATAGTCATCAACATAGACCTCTAAGTTCTTTAATAAGAATTCCTTAAATACATGACACATCAGCCTTTGAAATGTAGCAGGAGCATTGGTGAGTCCAAAAGGCATAAAAAAATGCAAAGATTCCCCATTCTGTGGCAAAAGCCATCTTATGTTGGTCTTTGGGGGAAATGGCCACTTTATGGTAGCCTAAGAATCCATCCAAGCAGTTGTATACATCTTTTCCTACTACACTCTCTAAAAGATGTTTAATGATAGGAAGTGGATACTTATCTCGTATGGTGGCAACATTAACCTTTTTCAAGTTAATACACTTCCAATTCTTTTTTGGCACAACCACAATGGGGGATACCTATTCGGTGTGCTCAATTTTGTAGATAAATCTGGCTTCTATCAATTGATCGGTCTCCTCCTTGATCGGTTTTTGCTTGGCAGGTTCAGCTTCTAATGACATCAGGTTTCAGTGAGAACATATGTTTAGGTATACTCCTTTCAAGCCCTTATTAGATTCCTCTTCTTTCTGTTGAAAGTAAAAGATGAATCTAGTTTCTGGCCCTTTCAAGATAGAGATAGGATCTCTATCATAAACTCCTAAAATTATAAATTCTACGCAAGTACAAAGTGTACTGAAATTTATTATTTTATGGAGCTCTAGATTTGTGAAAGTGCCAAAAGAAAAAGACCACCAAAGAAGTCCACCCATTTCACTAGTCCATAGGTACAAGGCATGCATGTACATTCAGGTGGACTAAGAGAAAGTGATTTGGGTAGGAATTTGATTCCTTTCCTTTCAGATTAAGGTAGGGATTAGCCTTTATCTGATTACTCGAAACGAATCTAAGGAGAGAGATGACCATGCTCAGAGAATAGATCATGGTGCACGGGGGGATACTTCACATATTATACCTACACACATTTTCAAGGACGAAAATGTTAAAGGGGGGAAGAATGTTGTATAACTAGGGGTCAAACTGGCCAAAGACATGAGTTTTGAGGGTCCAAAACCACTTGGAGAACCCTTGGATTCTATTGGGAAATCCTTGGGAAAGTGTCTCCAAGAGTGTGGTTTGAACCCTTGAATTATTTGGATTTATTTACTCCCAAATTGAAGGGTTTTGACCCTTAGGATTGATATTTCCTAAGGGTATGGTATTTAACCCTTAGGGACGCCTATCAAGCCTTGAGACTTGTACGTACAAGCTTGGGAGAAGTCCTTTTAAGAATCCATGTGAAGGCCATGAGATTCCATGTGATTTCCAAGGTTAGAAGGCCTTGGATTAGAATCCATGTGGAGAGGACACTTGGCAAGCTCTCCTCATATTTCCTCCCTTAGCCTTGAGGTATATATATGGGTGGAGTTGCATGGGCGGATACGTACTCTCTCTTCACCTTGGTGGTTTTGCTAGGCAGTTAGTCTTTAGTGGTTTGTTCCACAACAACAGCTCTGTTGTGGAGCTCATATCTCAGTGCATATGTAACCATTTCTTGAGTTTAAGCATTCATTGGAAAGCTTATCTTGTGTACTTTCTTCAGACCAAATATCTCTTTGACAGCTTATGTAATTTGTGAGATATCAGTGAAAGAGTGAAGTCTAGTTTTTTAGTATACCTATCTAGATAGGTAGTCTATTTTGGTCGGTTAAGTTTCCCGACCCAAACATATCCAAATTGCATGATTGTTGTATTGTTGGAAAGCTCTTGGCATCTACATCCACTATCCCAAATATCTTATTCAAATCATTTATATTCTATAAGATATCTATTAGAGAGTAAAGTCTAGTTTTATAGTGTACTTATGTGTGCAGGTGGTCTATTTTGGTCAGTTGAGTTTCTTGAACAAAACTCATCTTTTATCTTTTTGGAAAGCTATTTGTGTCTACTTTCTCTATACCAGATATCTTTTTCAAAGGATATATATTCAGAGAGTTATCAGTCCGAGAGTGAAGCTTAGTTCCTTAGCATAGTTGTGTGGACAGGTAGTTCATCTTGGTCAGTTGTGCTTCCTAATCAAAACTTGTCCAAATTAAGTTATTTATAGCTTGTTAGAAAGCTCTCTTTGTCTAATTTGATTGACTAAAGGCTCAAGTCCATTTGAGTTTTGTATTAAGAGCAAGAAGCTATCTAAGGTGCAGCTATTTGTCCAAGTACTAGACATACAAGGGTGGTTCACTACACACTTCCGTTGCGCATAGGAGAACTCATTCTCCATAGTTGGTATCAGAGGAAACTTGGTGTTGAAGCTTCATCAACAGAGCTGGAGATAAAGAAAAGCAAAAGAGGAGCTATAAAACAAGGAGGAGCTTCACAAACACAAGAGCAAAGTACTATAACTATTTGAGGTAACTCTCAAAGTCTTTGATACTCTTCAATGGCTGACTTGGGTCAACAAGTAGAGAAGTTGGATAAGGATAACTATCCCATGTGGAAGTTTAGAATGACCAGCTACCTAATGGGCAAAGGCTTATGGGGTATTTTGAGTGGCGATGATGCTCAACCTCAAATCAATCAAGCTATGGCCACCGAAGGCCAAAGGAGGCAAGCAAAGGAATGGGAAGAGAGGAATAGGAGAGTCATGTTCCTCATTTTGCAAGTCATTACTGATGCCATGGTAGGGCATATTCAACATGTAGAGAAAGCTAAGGATGCTTGGGAAGCTCTTGAAAGGATGTATTCAACAAATACCAAAGCTAGGAAACTTCAACTCAAGAATGAGTTGAACACAATCCAGAAAAGTTCGAGTCAATCCATAGCTGAATATACTTTGAAGATTAAGGAGCTAAGTGATGCTTTAGCTTCTATTAGCACAACGGTTGAAGACGAAGATCTTGTATGTTATACTCTCAATGGATTGAGAGAATATGAAAGATGGAAGCCTTTTATAACTTCCATTAACTTGAAAGATGCATATCCAGGTTTTGAACAACTAATCCCTCATCTTGTCACAGAAGAGGGATTAGTTGTTCAACTTCCATTAACTTGAAAGATGCATATCCAGGTTTTGAACAACTAATCCCTCATCTTGTCATAGAAGACAACAAGGATGCATCAAATGCCAACACACAAGGAAGAGGTCGAGGTAGAAGTAGAGGAAGAGGCCGAGGCTCCTACAATTCTCATAAAGGTATAACATGCTATCATTGTGGTAAAGTAGGACACTATGATAGTGATTGTTGGCTGAAGAATGGAAGACCAAATGGAGGCAATCAAAGGAACCAAAGCAACTATGCAAGCACTTCAACTGAAGGAAGCAAGGACACACTACTTGCAATGACACATGAGTAAAGAAGCTCTTGTGAAGATGAAAAAAAATGGTACATTGATTCCTGTAGTAACCATATGTCATGCCAAGGAGGTTTGTTCACTAATCTACAGGTACCAAGTGGAAAAAGATGTGTTGAAACATGTGATGATACTCAACACATGATTGAACATATTGGAGATATAAGGCTTGGAGATACAAGTAGAGCAAAGGTACTATCTAATGTTTTTCATGTTCCTACAATTTCAAAGAACTTGATTTCAATAGGACAAATGGTAGAGAAGGGTTATCATGTCATATTCAATGAAAATGGGTGCTTCATAAAGAATCCAAAGGAAGGCTTCAAGGTCATTGCTCGAGGTAGAAGAGAAGGAAGGATGTTCACTTTGGATGTCCAACATCCACATGGAAAATTCATGTACATTCAATGTGGGAACAAGAAGATTTTAGAGCTCAACTTATGGCACAAAAGAATAGGACACATCAACATTCCAAAGCTGAAGGACATGAGCAAACATGAAGTGGTAACAGGTCTTCCAAAATTTAATAGCATTGGACTACATGAGTTATGTGAAGCTTGTCAACTAAGAAAGCAAACGAGGCAGCCATTCAAGAAGAGCAATTATGTGGCTCCAAATGTCTTGGACTTGATACATACGTATGTATGGGGACCAACCCAAGAGGCATCAATGGCTGGTAATAGATTTTTTGTCACCTTCATTGATGATCACTCAAGAAAGGTATGGTTGTTTTGTATGAAGCAAAAATCAAAGGTGTTTTCTATATTCAAAAGATTCAAAGTTGAAGTTGAAAAAGAAACAAGAAGGTCTATCAAAACCTTAAGGTCTGATGGTGGAGGAGAATACTTCTCCAAAGAATTTTCAGATTTTCTACAAGAGAATGGGATCAAAAGGCAATTCACTTGTAGGTATACACCACAACAAAATGGAGTAGCTGAGAGGAAAAATAGGCAAATTGTTGAAATTGCAAGATACATGCTCAACGAGATGAAGGTACCATTGTACTATTGAGCTGAAGCTACCACAACCGCCATTTACTTGATGAATAGGTGCACAACATCGAGAATACATCACTTGACTCCAGAAGAGGTATATTCCGATAAGAAACCTGATCTTACACACCTCAAAGTGTTTAGATGTGTTTGCTTTGTTCACATTCCACAAGAAGTTAGAACAAAGATGGAACCAAGATCAGAAAAATGCATTTTCCTCGGCTACTCGACGGAGCAAAAAGGATACAAGTGTTACAACCCTAGAACAAAGGAACTAAGAGTCTCGCGAGATGTGGTCTTTGATGAACTAAGACCATGGTATGAAGATAAAGGAAAGGAAAAGATTCTTGAAGAAGATTGTGATGATTATGCAGGAACAAATCAAAGAGAAGTTCAACAATCAAGCACAAAGCTTTCAGGTCAAGAGGCATCTACATCAAATGAAGAATGTTCAACATGGAGGGGGAGTCATTCTTTGTCTCCAAATTCAGCTCATAGTAGAGCCGAAGAAGCAAGTTCTACTCCAAACAGTGAGGTAGATGCAAGTTAAGAAGAATATGAAGAGGTAATCACTTCGATGGTAAAGTTGAATAGGTTAAAGAAGCAACTTTCTAAAGGCAATGAAAGAAGATCTTCAAGGACAAGGTATCCAACTCAAAGGTTGAGTTATGATAGTTTTATGGCGACAATTTTGCATACATGATGCAGGTTATCAAAGACAAAGAGCCTGAGACATATGAAGAAGCTTGCACACAAAAGGAATGGAAGCAAGCTATGAAAGAGGAGATCAAAGCTCTCAAAGATAATCACACATGGGAGCTAATGCCAAAGAAAGAAAGTATGAAGATTGTTCCAAACAAATGGGTGTTTAAAGTAAAGAGGAATGTTGATGGTTCACTAGCTAGATATAAAGCTAGATTAGTTGCCAAAGGATTTAAACAAACACAAGGCATAGATTATGATGAAGTTTTCAGCCCTGTTGCAAAGATGGGAACTATCAGAACCTTAATAGAAATTGGTGCTTCAAGGAGATAACCATTATATCAACTCGACATGAAAAAAAAAATTCTTAATGGAGAACTACAAGAAGAGGTATACATGAGTCAACCGGTTGGATTTGAAGATGAAAACCATCCAGATTTTGTTCGCAGGTTGAAGAAGGCACTTTATGGCTTGAAGCAAGCACCAAGAGCATGGAATCAGAGATTGGTAGAGTATCTAACTAAGTGTGGATACAGCAAATCCTTCGTTGTACATGAAGAAGGAAGAAAATAGAGAGGTATATATCTGCATATACATTGATGACCTCATCATAACAGGAAATGATGTTACAGGGATTAAAGATATCAAAAGGAAGCTTGGTAAGGAGTTTAAAATTTTAGATCTTGGAGAGCTGAAATATTTTTTAGGAACTGAAGTTGTTTATGGAAAGAGCGGCATCTACTTGATGCAAAGGAAGGGATGTTCTTTTCAGATTTGGAATGAGTGAATGCAAACCACTCACTCAACCCATGGACATAAATACAAAGATTTGTATAAATGATGGAGAACCATTGGAAGATGTAATGCCATATAGAAGCATTGTAGGATCATTGATCTATGCAAACATTACAAAACCTGATTTGTCTTATGTTGTTGGTGTACTTTCTCAGTTTATGCAAGCCGCGACAAGTGAACACTTAAATTCAGCCAAGAGAGTGTTGAGATACATAAAGCATACAGTTAATCATGCTTTATTTTACAAGTTTGATGAAGAACTGTAGTTCAAAGGCTTTAGTGATGCTGATTGGGCAGGTTCAAAGGAAGATAGAAGATCAACCTCAGGTTATGTGTTCATGATAGGAAGCAAACCTATCACGTGGAGCTCAAAGAAACAACCTACTATTGCACTTTCATCTATGGAGGCTGAATATAGAGGATTAGTGTTTGCCACATGTGAAACAATGTGGATTAAAAAGCTTTTGGCTGATCTTGGAGTGCAAGTTGGAACCATCCCTATATACGGTGATAACATGTCAAGTATTTACTTGGCAAGCAATCCTATGTTTCATGCAAGGAGCAAGCACATAGAGGTCCACTACCATTATGTAAGGCAGAAGGTGCTGAGAAAAGATGTGGAGATAAAGTTCATCAGAACCAAAGGGCAAGTTGCAGATATGTTTACAAAGTTCTTGGATGCTTCTAAACTCAAAGGTTTCAAGGATGTGATAAATTTGAAGGACATGGTTGAAGATAACTCCCAAATGAGCTTGAGGGGGAGTGTTGAAGATAAATGTACAAGCTCATTTTCATATGAGCCATGCTTGGATAAATTTACCAAATATAAAGATAAAGGAAAAGTAGAGGAAAAAAGGAAAAAATAATAAAAGAAAAAGTCTAGTCAAAACTTCATGATGAGTAAGAGATACAATATCTTGCCTTGTAGTTGGTAGCATGTAGTGGAGAAAGTGGTGAGTTAAGAAGGAGGCACAGAATTCTTCACATGCTCATTGGTTATAAAAGTGAAGTTGGAGCACATTCAAAACAAGGAGAGAAAGAGGCAAGAGCTCCCTGTAGTCGGATCTAGCCATTTTGTCATTTTTGTATTCCCTTAGACTCCTTCCAGCCGCATGTCACTTTGTACATAGCTCTGTTGTGGAGCTCATATCTCAGTGCATATGTAACCATTTCTTGCGTTTAAGCATTTGTTGGAAAGCTTATCTTGTGTACTTTCATCATAAAAAATATCTTTTTGAAATCTTATGTAGTTTGTGAGATATCAGTGAAAGAGTGAAGTCTAGTTTTTTAGTATACCTTTCTAGATAGGTAGTCTATCTTGGTTGGTTAAATTTCCCAACCAAAACATATCCAAATTGCATGATTCTTGTCTTTTTCGAAGGCTTTTGGAATCTACATTCACTGTCCCAAATATCGCATTCAGATCATTTATATTCTGTGAGATATCTGTCAGAGAGTAAAGTCCAGTTTTATAGTGTACTTATGTGTGCAGGTGGTCTATTTTGATCAGTTGAGTTTCCTGACCAAAACTCATCCAAATTACCTTTTTTAAATCTTGTTGGAAAGCTATTTGTGTCTACTTTTTGTATACCAAATATATTTTTCAAAGGATATATATTCAGAGAGTTATCAGTCCGAGAGTGAAGCTCAGTTCCTCAGCATAGCTGTGTGGACAGGTAGTTCATCTTTGTCAGTTGTGTTTCCTAATCAAAACTTGTCCAAATTAAGTTATCTATAGCTTATTAGAAAGCTCTCTTTGCCTACTTTGATTGACTAAAGGCTCAAGTCCATTTGAGTTTTGTATTAAGAGCAACAAGCTATCTAAGGTGCAGATATTTGTCCAAGTACTGGACATACAAGGATGGTTCACTACACACTTCCGTTGCGCATAGGAGAACTCATTCTCCACAACCCTAAGGAAACCCTAGTAGCCAATACTGCATGATAAAGAGAAAACACACAAACCATATAGCTCAAGATTATTCCTATAATATGCAGGCTATTAAACAAACTTTTCAGTTGTTGATATATTTAGGTAGTGATGTGTGTGAACACACGAGGACCACTAGGGCACTTTTTTCCCTCCTTAGGAGGTTTTTTCCCTCGGCTTGTATATACGCCTATTGCCCTAATGGGCTACTTATCTTTGTACATTCTCTAGTAATACATTCAGTATTGTGTGTTTGTGCTCCAAGCTTCTTCTTCTTCCTTGTGTTGTTCGCGTGCTTCCGCATACATCTATCTCCAACAATTGGTATCAGAGTAGGTCGTCGCTTCATCTAGGGCACTGTCGACACTCCTCTGTTTGTAGTTTAAGCGTCTCGAAGTCTGCTACAGGTCTAGCAGAACTCATCTAGGTAGTTCTGCTCAACTTTTTGCTATACAGTCAACTTTCTGCATCAAGGTATTTTAGTCACCGGCCATGGCTGAAAGCAGTGATGTATTCCGTATGTTGGTTGTTGAGGATAAGTTGGATGGTATCAACTACCCATTGTGGGCTTATATGATGCGACATGTATTGGTTGCAAAAGGATTGTGGAACATTGTGCAGGGTGTTGAAAGACGTCATGTTACACCTCTGACTACAGGTATTGCAAATACAGGTGTTGGAGCTGATGAAGATGGTGTCGAAGATGATATTCCACAGATTCTTATTCGTGCTGCTGTTTCTGCTGCACCTACTACAGAGCAGATTTGCTAGGATGGCAGAGATGCCCAGGCACATGCATTGATAGCTTTGTCTATCAAACGTGCCATTATTCCTCATATTCGCTCTTGCAGAATAGCTAAGGATGCTTGGGATACACTTACCACATTCTACCAAGCTAGGAATGAGGCTCGTGTTGCTTACCTCCGAAAACAGTTGGAGAGTGAGCACATGAATGAAGGTGATTCTATGGACAGTTTCCTAACGAAGATCAAAGACTTGAAGGAACAGTTGATTTCTGCTGATGAGGTTATACCAGATAGCTCACTTGTGTAGACCGTTCTGAATGGTGTTCCTGATTCATATCAGAGTTTTGCTTCTACTCTTCGGTTGATGATGAAAGGCAATCCAAATGCCTTATCATTTGAGGAGTTAGTCACTGTTCTGTTGCAGGAAGATCAGTCCAGGCAAAGCAGGTCCATTATGCGAGTTGCAGATCAAGCTTTCCTAGCTAGTCAAAAGGGCAAAGGAAAATGGAGCTCTTCAACTAGTAAGCAGAAATCTGCTAATTCTGCATATTCGAAGAAGGAAGATAAAGATGAGAAGAAATAAAAAAAGCAGAAATTGTTTTGTAAGTACTGTAAAGGGAATGATCATATCATAAAGAACTGTCCAAAACTAGCTGTTAAAGAGGCAAAGAAGAAAGAGGCTTGAATGGTTGTTGCAGAGGCCTCTACACCAAAAACAGAGTCTACAAATCTTGTGCAGGAAGAAGAATGGGCATTTACTACTGTCTGCCGTTTTGACCCATCTTCTCATGAGCAGTGCATGTCTGCAGTAGACTCAGATGTTTGCCAGTATTTTGACACTGGGGCAACCAAACATATTACCTCGTAGCGCAGTTTCTTCTCTTCACTCGAGCCTACCCCTACAGGGAATACTGTTACATGCGCCAACAACTCCTCTTATCCTGTTATGGGAGTTGGTAAGATCATTT
Source organism: Ceratopteris richardii (assembly GCA_020310875.1). Classification (NCBI taxonomy): domain Eukaryota; kingdom Viridiplantae; phylum Streptophyta; class Polypodiopsida; order Polypodiales; family Pteridaceae; genus Ceratopteris; species Ceratopteris richardii. Next base: position 84,656,332 of record CM035418.1, on the reverse strand, counting down.
TGAATACTGCTTATGGTAGTTCTTTCACTTTGTTAGATGCTTTATTTGTGCCAGGGATCAAGAAGAATCTGTTATCAATTTCTGCATTAGCCAAGATTGGCTTGGTTGTGAAATTTGTTCATGACAGATGTACAGTTCATGATCTGTCAAATGGCGATGTTATTATTGCTTCTGGCATTTTATGTTGTGGGTTGTATGAGCTCATAGACTATGAAAGATCTGTGAATGATTTGGCATGTGCAGTTCATGATTCTCACGCTATGTCAGATGCAAAGCTTTGGCATGCACGCTTTGGTCATTTGAATTTTGCTAGTTTGCTATGCCTGTAGAAATCTGAAATGGTGTCCTCTTTGCCCAAGCTTGAGGCACCTGGAAAACATGTTTGTGAAGGCTGTATTTTGGGCAAAATGCAGCGTTCCTCCTTTCCAAAAGATGGTTCAGTTCGGGCTACACAGAAATTGCAGCTTGTACATAGTGATGTTTGTGGTCCTATGCAGACACCCTCTTTTGGAAATTACCTTTACTTCGTGACTTTCATTGATGATTTTTCCAGGCATGCATGGGTATATCCACTCAAAGTAAAGTCCGAAGTGTTCATGTGCTTTAAACAGTTTTTGGTTTTGGCTGAAAATCTGTCAGCATGTAAAATGGGCACCCTCCATTCTGATCGAGGGGAGGAATATATGTCTTCTGATTTTAATGCATTTGTGGTTGAACGTGGGATAAAACACCAGTGTACAGTGCCGTATACACCTCAACAGAATGGAGTTGTTGAACGAAAGAACAGGTCACTCATGGAGATGGCGAGGTGCATGGTCAAGAGTCAGGCTTTACCACATAGTTTTTGGCTTGAGGCTGTCATGTGTGCAGATATGTACTGAACAGGTGTCCCACTAAAGCACTATAGTCTATCACTCCATATGAGGCTTGGCATGACCGCAAGCCATCTGTTGCTCATCTGCGTGTTTTTGGTTGTTTGGCATATGCACTAGTGCCTGAACAACATCACAGAAAATTGGATGATAAGGCAGTAAAATGTATTTTTGTTGGGTACAGTTCTGAAAGTAAAGGCTATCGTTTGTATCATCCACAAACTAAACGCATTCTGGTTAGCCGTGATGTTGTCTTTATGGAAGATGCTATTCAACCATTGCTTTCATGTACTAAGGAGACATCTGTTAGCTCTAAAGACATGTATGATACTTTGATGCCTCTTTTTACAGGTGGACAGTCTAGTGCTGGTCCTAATGAGGCAACTTCTCAGCCTTTGTAGGTTTCATAGGATGATGCAGATCATTCCATTTCTGATGCAGATTTACATGATGCACTTGTTGATGAGAGAGCTGATATTGAGCAGGCAAAAACTATGCCAAAATGGCTGGTGCAGACTTTGCATGACAGTAAATTAGATGCACCTTTGTCATATCATACTCGTTCAGGCTCTCATAGTGCCTCCTTTGCATCAGATTGCTATGCTATGGCTGTGTCTAGTCTTTGTGATGAGAATGAGCCTGTTTCTTTTGATGAAGCACAGAATTCAGAAAATTGGATGGCTGCTATGCAATCTGAATATGATGTTATAATGAAGAATGGTACATGGTCTTTATGTGACTTGCCTCCTAGCAAGAAGGCCATTGGCACTAAGTGGGTATACAAGTTGAAGCGTAAACATGATGGTACAGTTGACAGGTATAAGGCTAGGCTTGTTGCAAAGGGTTATGCACAGGAAAGAGGCATTGATTTTGATGAGACCTTTGCACCTACATGCCGTATGACTACTGTTCAGAGAATTTGTGCACTTGCAGCCCGTCATGGTTGGAATGTACATCAGTTGGACATTAAAACAACATTTCTGAATGGTGACTTGCATGAAGAAGTGTATGTTTTTCAGCCCCGTGGCTTTGTGCAGAAAGGGCATGAAAATCATGTGTGTAGGTTAAAGAAGACATTATATGGTTTAAAGCAAGCACCACGTGCTTGGTATGAGAAGATACATGCCTATCTGGTTGCACATGGTTTTGAGAACAGTCCAACTGAAAGCACCTTATATGTTAAGGGTGCTAATGATGTGCTTCTGATCATTGTTGTCTATGTTGACGACATGCTTCTCACTGGTCCTATTGAGAAGCATATTGCTGATTTCAAGGCTGATTTGCATGCCTCATTTGAGATGTCTGATTTGGGGCATTTGCATCACTATTTGGGCATTCAGTTTATGCAAGTTGATGGTGGAATGGCTTTGTGTCAAACAAAATATATTGACACATTATTGCAGCGTTTTGGCCTTGAAGACTGTAAGCCTATTGCCACTCCGATGGAGACAGGTTTACGATTGAGTCTTCATGATGCTGGAGATGCATTTGATGTTGTTCTCTATCAACAGGCTGTTGGATGCTTGATTTACTTATGCATTACTCGGCCAGATATTCAGTTTGCTATCTCAGAGATGAGCAGGTTTATGCATTGCCCAGGAGTCACGCATTGGAAGGCGGTTAAGCGCATCTTTCGCTACTTGAGTGGTACTCGATTACTTGGGTTGTTTTATCCCAAGGGGGGATCACTACCGCCAGATTTGCATGGTTTTTCTGACTCAGATTGGGCCGGTTGCTATGACACTCGTGTGTCCACCAGTGGTTTTTGCTTCATGCTTGGTAGCTCATGTATATCTTGGTTGAGCAAGAAGCAGCCTATTGTGGCCACTTCCAGTTGTGAGGCTGAGTATAGGGCACCTTTCACAGCGACTGTTGAGTGTGTGTGGCTCAGACGCCTTATGGATGATTTGGGTGTTGGTCAATCTTCTGCCACCACCATCTTCACTGACAGTCAGAGCGCATTGGCAATTGTGAGGAACCCTGTGTTCCATGCTCGCACTAAGCACATTGAGGTGCATTATCACTATGTCAGGGAGAGGTTCTCTGCTGGGGAGATCAGCTTGGCATATGTGCCCACGCAGGAGAACATTGCAGACCTTTTGACGAAGGCTCTGCTTAGGAAGAAGTTTGAAGCTTTCCGCAAAGCTTTGGGCTTACTTCCTTTTGTGGAGTGATTTCCACATAGCTTGGCACTTCCTTATACATGAGTGCAAGCTCCTTGTTCACCGCATCACTCCCAGGGGGGATTTGTTGATATATTTAGGTAGTGATGTGTGTGAACACACTAGGACCGCCGGGGAACTTTTTTACCTCTTTAGGAGGTTTTTTTCCCTCGGCTTGTATATATGCCTATTGCCCTAATGGGCTACTTATCTTTGTACATTCTCTAGTGATACATTCAGTATTGTGTGTTTGTGCTCCAAGCTTCTTCTTCTTCCTTGTGCTGTTCGCGTGCTTCCGCAGACATCTATCTCCAACATGAGCAACCTTACGAACATGGTAGGTATCAAAAACAATACCAACATCCATATTATAGGCCACAATAGCAATATCCACCTCAATACCAATAGCAATATTAGGCACCATATAGACCACAATGAGTCATAGGAAACCAACCACCACCTCCTACGAATGTAATTCCAAGTATGTAGTGGTAGAGGAGAAAGATAGACGAGAGCCTATTACATAGAGTCACCCGAGCATAGTGAGACTTATCTGTATCAATATGAGGCACTACCTATGGAACCAAATTGGGAGTGAGAATACTCCAATGTCATGTATACGAATCCTAACCCCAGGCCCCAATTGAGACAAATGAGACCACAAGCCCCTAGAGGACCAAGTTTCAGATGTTAGGGTGACCATTTCATTCATGAATGTCCCCACCCATTGACTCTGGGACAAGGATAGACCATCACAATACAAGGCTTTTGTCCTAAGTGCAGCAAAGAACATCTTGCGAGAGATTGCCTAAGGAACCCTCTAGTGATCCCAAGGTTACACCCATTAATGTGGTAGGCTTAGTGGTGGATTCAAGTTCAAGTAGCATTAATGTGGCCCCTATACATGTAGTCACTAGGGCACAAGCCTTAAAATAGGCTAAACTAGATGAAGAAACAGAGTCAAGTGAATCAGAAGAGCTAAGTAAGAAGAAAACAAGAACCTCAAAGGATACCAAGGAGAAGGACAATTGTAAGTGGGCTAGAAATTTATCCAAACTAGAAGAAAGCCTAAGAGATGCAAAAATAAAAATAGGAGACATTGCACCCCTTGCATGCCAAAAATCTATCCACTCTGCTTCATCCCACCCCAACACTCATTGTGAATAGGCCACAACTAGGGTATGTTCTCGCATATCCAACCACAAAAGGCTTGGAGATGATGTTCAAGGCCTACCAAGCTCGAATTCAACAAGGGCCAACAATGGAAAACCTAGAAAAGATGTACCCTATAGCAAATTTAGAGATTGGACAGACAAAATTTTGCATGAAAATGGTAGAACTAGCTCAAGCTACGCTCACAGACAATTAATTCTTCAATCAGACAAATTTTGTCACATTTGCATTTCTAGGGCTTATTTGAAAGAGTAGAGTAGATGGTAAACAAGCTGTAGGTTTCTTTACCTCCACAGGCTCAACCAGTTGTTGAAAGAGAAAGCTCACCACCAACGAAATAATATTAGATTTTGAATCTAATTCTTTACAAGAGTTCCCACAAATCACAAGACCATGGGAATCTGAGTCTCTTTAGATCAGAGCCCCCACAAATTTGATAAGAAATGAAGACTCAGTGCTTCCAAGAGGCACTAACGTCATGAAGAACACTAAGGTGTAATGTCATCTCACCTTAGAAGAGTTGCTCAAGTAAAACTTGAGTTGTGGAAACATGAGGCGAATCAGGTTCCAGAACTTGGTTCCAATATGTCAAAAGCAGTCTCTAAGCATAAAGTCCTAGAGATACCTCTAGACAAAATAGGAGAGATGAGCAAAAGTGGATAAGGTAATACTTATCTTCCAATCACCTACCAAGGTTACACAACCAAAGCTATCTTAGATTTAGGTGTTTGTATTGCAATTGTGACCACCTCCTTGTGGAAGCAATGGGGCAAACCTGCATTAAGAACAACTAGAATGAAGCTTCAAATGGTTGATGGCCATATTGAAAGACCTCAAGGATTGCTAGAAGGGATAATTCTAACCACTTGTGGTGTGGAGTTTGAACACACCTTTGTTATATGTGACTCTGGCAAAAATAATGTCTATGAAATGATCCTATGAAGACCCTTCCTATGGCAATTGTAAATAGTACAAGATTGGGGAACCAACTTCTTGTACTTGCAACACTTAGGGCTCACAACCAAGGTCAATCTAAAGGATTATACCTTCAAATATGTATCACCCCTACAGTGGAATCCTATCCATAAGGTGCAAGAAGATTCAATCTCTGTGCATTCTGTAAGTTCTTATGATCCATCCTGGATGCATGAAGATACTTACTTGTGGATGCGTAAGCTCATAAAGGAAGAGGAAAGATGCATAAAAGTGAGAGAAGAATGAAGTTCTCAAGGAGCTAGACTAGTAAGAAACCCAACCTACACACTGATGATCTTTCCAAATGAGGAATTTAAGCCTCATGGTTGGGCAAAAATCCTAGCCACCATGGACATTGTTGTCAATGAAGAACACTGGATGCCTCACTATGATGAGGAGGGTTATGATATCTCTTTGTTCATGTGTGAAGCCTTGCTAGAAGAGTGTGATTCTAATGAGGTCATAGAAGAAGAAGAAGAAGAGGACAACTATGATCTAGAGTCCATTGTGACAGATAGTTGCTTTGACTCAGAGGAGCACTATCTAGAAAATGTAAGAGTATTTACCCAAAAAGAAGAAGGATCTCACAAGCATTAAAACTTTAAATTCAAGGGATGAAAGTGAAGGTAGTCAAAAGAAAAAGAAAAGAGAAGCAGTGAAACAAGCAAAGGAGGAATCATTGTCTAAAGTACAAGAGAATTTTAAGAAATATGAAGTTGAAGATCAAAAAATTGTGGTGCGAATGCCTAAGAGAGAGGCTCTCATAGGAAAATCGTACGAAATAAAGAAAAGACCAAAAAATTGGTGTAACCATTGAAGAGAATGAAGAGCAATGTATGTACATAGGAGAAGACCTAATTGAAGAAGAAGAAGTAGAGATTGTAGCTTTATTAAGGGAATATAGGGATGTGTTTGCATGGACCTATAGAGACCAAAAGGGAGTAGATCCAAAAATATGCTCTCATATGATCCCCATGATGGCTAATGTCAAGCCCACCAAATAGAAGCCCTACACATATAATGACACTTATGCAGCAAAAATAAAAGAAGAAATTGATAGATTGATTGAAGCTAGATTTATCTATGAGATTGGGCACATTAAATGGGTGTCCCCCATCGTAGTGGTGCCTAAGAAGAACAGTGTATTAACCTCAAAAAAGTTAATGCTGCTACGATCCCTATCATCCACAAGCTAATAGAAAAGCTGAGAGCACAAATAAGATCCTATGTAATTTATTAACAAAACAGGTAAATAATAAATGCTCTGATTGAGATAAACAACTTCATCATGTTGTTTGGGCTTACTGAATTGCCTACAAAATGGTACTCAATGTCACCCCATTTCAAATGGTCTTTGGATAGAATGATGTGTTACCATTAGACTTCCTAATCCCGAATTTAAAAGTAGCAAAAGATCACAAGTGGAATTTGACACGAGTTGTCCTCCAAGATATTTGATCTAGAATGCTTAGGTGAGACCAAGCTATGAGCAACAACAGGCATCTATGCTACAAACGAAGGACAAAAGGCATACTTCGATGCACACATCAAGCATAAAGGATTGAAAGAGGGAGACCTGGTGTTTGTTTATACACTAACGCAACATGCCCACAAATTGGAAAAATGAGGATATGGACCCATGGTCATTAATAGAATTTCCACTAGTGATGTGGTTCAACTGGGCACTCTAGAAGGTGACATCTTTTCAAGCTATATTAATGGGTGTCGAGTCAAGCTATCAAGAACCTCTCAGGGAGGATATGCTAATGAGACTCAACACTACTAAGAAGTGGAAAGGAGAAGACTTAAGGGCTAGAGAAGAAGCACATGCAAAGGCTACAGAGCGCATTAGGCAAAATAATTTAAGGTGACAAGGCCTAGATGTCAATCCCAATGCCCCAAGATATCACATGGCTATGTGCACCAAAAAAAGTACACATCCTAGCATCATAGATAGACTACCATTCCTCACGGTTGAGCTAGGACATGCCACTGCAAATAAGATGATCAAAGCTGTGATCGATTCTGGAGGTGCCACTAGTGCAATTAGGTACTCATGTTGTAAAGGATTTTGCATGGAAGTTAAGCCATTAGAAGCTTATTTAGTGCGATTGGGAAGCATGGAGACCCCTTGTATTGGTGAGGCAAACATTCCTATCCTATTTAAGGATGTCCCTTTGACAATAAAGTTGTTAGTTTGCCATGATGAGGACATCACAAAACATATGATACAAGGGCAAAATTTGTTGTACAATCATGCAACTGACTTAAACATGCGGTAGCAATTACTTCAAGTTTGGGTTAACAAGTAATGCCTAATAGTTGAATTGGAAAGCAAGGGTCCTTTTGATTCTAGTTCCCTGCACTTTGCAAGCACTACAGAGTCCAATGTGTCCTGACCCTCAGGGTACAACTTCCTTGCTGTCTTTTTGGTTCTAGCCATACTCTGCAAAAAATCAGTCTTTAGGCAAGGAATTAGGAAAAGTGGAATATTCCACTATCAAAACTTACTCTCAAAAAGCTATGATCAATGACTCTTTCCACTATTAGAGGCACGACCGATGCAAGCGATAACAGTCATCCGGAAATGCCCGAATGTCCCTGATCGCTTGCATCGGTCGTCTTTAAATTAATAATCAAATATCAATAAATAATATCTTACAATGCAAAATACTCAATTATCACTAAGATAAAGATAATTGGAAAACTATAATCAATGACTCTTTCCACTATCAGAGGCACGACCGATGCAAGCGATAGTAGTCATCCGCAAATGCCCGGATGTCCCTGATCGCTTGCATCGGTCGTCTTCAAATTTATCATCAAATATCAATGAAATATATCTTACAATTCAAAATACTCAATTATCACTAAGAAAACGATAATTGGAAAACTATAATGAATGACTCTTTCCACTATCAGAGGCACGACCGATGCAAGCGATAGCAGTCATCCGGAAATGCTCGTATGTCCCTGATCGCTTGCATCGGTCATCTTTAAATTTATCATGAAATATCAATAAAATATATCTTACAATGCAAAATACTCAATTACCACTAAGAAAAAGATAATTGGAAAACTATAATCAATGACTCGTTCCACTGTAAGAGACACGACCGATCCAAGCGATAAGAGTTATCCGTAAATGCCCGGACGTCCCTCATCGCTTGCATCGGTCGTCCATGAATTCATCATCATATTTCAATAAATAGCAGTTAAAATAAAGGTAACAATGCGTTATACTCAAGCATAGCAAAGGAAACCAAAATTTGCAAGCTATGATCAAGGACTCGATGATATTAAAAAACATGACCGATCCAAGCGATTAGGGTTATCCAAAAATCTCGGATGTCCCTAATCGCTTGCATCGGTCGTGTCCACATTACCTTATGTAGAGAGCGCTCTCTATAGAAATTGTGAAGTAGCCTAAAAACGTGGTGGCAATGGAACCTTGACGCTTGGCAAGTGTTGACAGAAAAAAATGAAGGAAATGAATAGGGAAGCTTAAATAGGTCCCAAAACTGAGTTGATCATTGTGCCACGTGGCATGCCCCGATTGGTCCATGTCAGATACCCGTTGCGAATTCCAACGTCTTTTGCCACGTGGCATGATTTGATTGATCCACGTCATCTATCCGTTGCATCGGGGAACGTACACTTTACCACGTGGCACTCTATGATTGGTCCACCTCATTCCACCGTTTCTTCCCTCCTCGCCTATAGAAAGCTACTTCCTTCACAAACTCAAACTTTCAACCTTCAGAGAACTTGTCTCACTAGAGACACGACCGATCCAAGCAATAAGAGTCATCCGTAAATGCCCGGATGTCACTCATCGCTTGCATCGGTCGTCCCTGAATTCATCATCATATTTCAATAAATAGAAGTTAAAATAAAGGTAACAATGCGTTATACTCAAGCAACACAAAAGAAACCAAAATTTGCAAGGTATGATCAAGGACTCGATGCTATTTAAAAAACATGACCGATCCAAGCGATTAGGGTTATCCAAAAATCTCGGATGTCCCTAATCGCTTGCATCGGTCGTGTCCACATTACCTTACGGAGAGAGCGCTCTCTATAGAAATTGTGAAGTAGCCAAAAAACTTGGTGGCAATGGAACCTCCACGCTTGGCAAGTGTTGACAAAAAAAAAAGAAGCAAATGAATAGGGAAGCTTAAATAGGTCCCAAAACTGAGTTGACCGTTGTGCCACGTGGCATGCCCCGATTGGTCCACGTCAGATACCTGTTGCGAATTCCAATGTATTTTGCCACGTGGCATGATTTGATTGATCCACATCATCTATCCGTTGCATCAGGCAACGTACACTTTGCCACGTGGCACTCTGTGATTGGTCCACCTCATTCGACCGTTTCTTCCCTCCTCGCCTATAAATACCTATTTCTTCACAAACTCAAACTTTCAACCTTCAGAGAATTTCTCACCTACATGTGTATTTTTCTTTCGTCGCCGACACGACCAATACAAGCGATTTTCGCCGTTTGACCTACGTTGACTCGCTCTAGTCGCTTGCATCGGTTGTGTTCTCCTAATAGACATACAAGAGAAGCTGCAGCTTAGATGGAGGTAATGAATGAGATCCTTAGTGTCTCTCCATCAGAGAAACTTCTTGATTTCATGGTTCAAGAGGGTTTAAGTGTAGATTATTTTCCTGATGCAATGACCATATTCAACCCCGAAATTGATTTTGAAAAACTCTTAGAGAACTCGAAAAGTTTTCTTAAGGATGAGTGGGAGATTTTCTTGGGGTTGGTCAATGGGAGGATCCTTTCTATTTCTCAGAAAACCTATGTCCATCCTCACATCTTTGGGAAGGATCCAATAGATAGGGCTAAAATCACAAGAAAATGCAGAAGGATATCCCCTTTGCCAGGGAAGCTTGATTTATGCCCAGAGCATGAAAAGGACTGCTGCTTGCTCCCTTTAAACATTGCTTTCTTGATATGGCTTGATCATATCTCAGTTGAAAGGGAGGAAAATGTTCATGATGAAGACGAGCCTTGCTTAGAGCTGGCACTTGAGGCTAGCTCAAAAACTATGAAAGGTGTCATGGAGATTGTTGAGGAGATCAATCTCCAAGCAGAAGAAGAGCAGGTCAAAGATTTTGATGTGGCCACTTTTAAAGCAGAGACTGCAATAAGGGAGCCAACTGAAGAAGTTCAAGTGTCTGAGAAGTCCCTACTTCTCCCAAATCTACCTTTTTACTTTATCTCTGGGAAAGAGTTCATACCTCTATTTTACATTCAGGAACTTTTCAATCTAAGGGAGGACTACTGTCTTGCAGCTATAGCTGAGGCAGAAGAAGTTGCAAGGAGATTCATCAATAAGAAAGGAGAAAGAAGAGAGGAATTTTTGCGTCTTGATTTGGATTTGTCTAATGAAGAATTCAAAGATTCATCACAAGCTCTTTCAAAATGCTTTGAGAAAGCTATCTCAGAGAAGTCAAAACTTGCTGATGAAGAGTTTGATGAGCATCAGAAGCAACTTGGAATATACTCGTTTGGACGTGGCTATTCATTCTTGGATGTCGCTGAGGACAAAGGAACAATTTGTATTGACTCAAAAGAGCTCATTGAGGAGGAAGATGAGGTCAAGGTATGTTGTTTGATATATTCTATCAATTAAAGTTTTTGTCCGAGATCTCTATTTTTAAGTGAGAAAATGACCACGACCGATGCAAGCGATACAACCTAACGGATAATCTCCGTTGGGCCTTATCGCTTGTATCGGTCGTGTTCGGACTTGAAGAGGAAGATGAGGTCAAGTATGTAGTAAAATATATTCTCATGATTTAAAGGCAAAGGAGATGAGATGGGCTTGATGCAAAATCTCTATCTTGTGTCAGTTTGTCCAAGTTCTCCATTAGAAGTGTCAGAAGTCGATCACGACCGATGCAAGCGACAAGGCTCATCAGATATTTTCCGTCGGGCCTCATCGCTTGCATCAGTCGTGTTTGGACTTTAGGAAGATGACGTCAAGGTATGCAGTTAACTATATTCTCAAGAACTTTAGGTTAAGGATATGAGATGGGACCAATGCAAAATCTCTTTCTTGTATCAGATTTGTCCAAGTTCTCCATTCGAAGTGTCAGAAATGGATCACGACCGATGCAAGCGATTAGGCCCATCGGATATTTTCCGCTGGGCCTCATCGCTTGCATCGGTCGTGTTTGGACTTGAGGAAGATGACGTCAAGGTATACAGTTAACTATGTTCTCAAGAACTTTAGGTTAAGGATATGAGATGGGACCAATGCAAAATCTCTTTCTTGTATCAGATTTGTCCAAGTTCTCCATTCGAAGTGTCAGAAATGGATCATGACCGATGCAAGCGATTAGGCCCATCGGATATTTTCCGCTGGGCCTCATCGCTTGCATCGGTCGTGTTTGGACTTGAGGAAGATGACGTCAAGGTATACAGTTAACTATGTTCTCAAGATCTTTAGGTTAAGGATATGAGATGGGACCAATGCAAAATCTCTTTCTTGTATCAGATTTGTCCAAGTTCTCCATTCGAAGTGTCAGAAATGGATCACGACCGATGCAAGCGATTAGGCCCATCGGATATTTTCCGCTGGGCCTTATCGCTTGTATCGGTCGTGTCTAGGAGTTGCATGCAGCAATGATAATACATGTCTTGCTTGTGGGAATTCCTCTCATTTATCAAACATTAGATGTTTCTAGGCAGTTTGCAAATAGATATTGATGACGACCGATGCAAGCGATAACGACAATCTGAATTTCTCTGAAGACCCTTATCGCTTGCATCAGTCGTGTCTCTTGCTTTTCTTTCTAATAGTTTCAAGTTACTTCACATGTTTCCTTAAGTGTGCTTGCACTTCATCTAACCATGTTTTTCATTTTTATCACAGTTAACTTTATTGGATGAAGACAATTACCTTGGCAGGGGCAAGGGAACAAGAAAAGCCTTAGAAGAGAAAGGAAAAGCAAAGGTGGATATTCATTCTATTATCCACTATCTTCCAAAGTTGAACCCAGACACTTTTTGTGTTATTCACAAGCACTATAGTGAGGAGCCAGACTTTGCATTGTTCTGCTTGAGGACTCTATCAAAATACATGGGTTTTACTCCAATACCCTTTAATGCTTTCAGAGTTTTACTGCTTGAAAGAGCAACTGCATTCAGAATTTTTGGATATGCCCCTGGACTCAATGCTTCAAGGGCAGGGTACTTTCTTTGTTATTCAAGCTATGCAATGGCTGCAGGGGTGTCAGATTTAAAAAGCATTGCTGGATACAGGAGAAAAGAGTTCCTGAGATATAGAGGTGATTTGCCAGAGCCAAGCTCTTTCAAAAGGCTCAAGGAATGACTTGATTTTTTCAAATTCTATATCTCAACAAATGTACATATACAGAAATTGCCCAGTGATATAAGACATTGCAAATTTTTTTGGTGTAATTGTTATTGATTCTCTGGTCAAAGTCATCTGATGGTAGTAGACATATTTCTTTTCAAAGCATAATACATCATGAAATGTACATACATGACATCTTTTATTTCTCAAAGAAATAAAAGACATTGCAAATATTAAAGCTCTGTTTGAAATGTGGTCTTTTTCAGTTTGTGATATTGATACATGATTTGTCTGGAGATAGCCATATCCTTTTGATTATATTTGGCATGAGGTCCTTTGTAATTGTCTTCTAAAGAACCAATCAAAAAGCTCTCTGAAGGCATTGCTCTTTGTTACTCCTCCTCCTTTCCTTGTACACCTAAAGAAGCTTGTCCTTGCTTGATAATGAGATTTTTCCATGCCTTGGGTGTTCCACATGGCAAGTGGTTCTTTTTCTGCAAAGAATGCACCATGCACAAGAAGAATATGCTGGAAAGCAGAAGAATTTCATTAGATCTTTATTTCAATTAAAAATAAATAAATTGAATAAAATATCTTTGGAGCTCACCAAGTAGTATGTTATGTCTTTGGCACCCCATGCCTCTATGATGGTTTCTATAAGCTCTGTGGTCGCCTTTCTGAAATCTGTCACATAACTTTTTGATGTTACCTGCTGCCTCATGATCTTTAAAAGATTATCTAGTTTGACCCACACCTCCATTCTCTTTTTTGCTATTTCTGGTTTGCTTTTTACATTAGTCGTGACCTCACAAAATGTTTTCCATGAATTCCACATGGCATTAAGTTGTTTGCCATCATGGTTGCTGAAGAATCTCCTTGCTTTTGCACCTCCCATTGATACATCCTGTAAAACATCACCTGTATTTTGTGAAAGCTTTGGATCTTTTCTTAGATGAACATCACCACCATGAAACCCCATTTCTGAAAGAAGACATTCACATTTTTTTATGCATTCATCTGCAAGAGTTGTAGGCTTGATAGAATATGCATAATCCAAGTGAAGACGGACCAACTTGTCAATGATTCTTAACTTTGCATGTAGTGTACATATGTGTACATTTGTCAATGCTATTGGAAGTATGGGATCCCAAATCATTGAAGAAGATGAGTAGTTACGAAGAATAACATTTTGTCTAGAAGGAGCCTCTTCACCCTCAGCTCTAGTAATCCATCCATTTGTGCCTGGGCTTTGCATGCAGTACAAGCAAGGGTATTTAGAATTTGCTCCCCCACTTATACCAAACATGCATTTGAGTGTCTTTAGGTCTCCACTCAAATGCCACTCAACTTGAAAGTTTCCGTAGTCTTTGACATTCAACAATTCTCCTGCATGATGCCCTTGGATAACATTTGGAATGTTTGTCTGTGAGAATAACCATTTAAGTGTTTTATGGCTCTCAGATGGAACTTGAGCACAACCAACCCACCATAACTCCATTTCTGATTGTACTTTGAGAGATGGAGTATCCAATTTCCCAAGGCTATAGTCCAAAGCTTTGTTCATCAGTGCAATGCTTATTCTCTCCATCTTTTGATGTTTTTTAAGCTCAGCTTCATCAAGTTTGATTACAAATTTCAATAGACCAGAACATTCATGCTCTTTTATATTATAGAACTGAACCATGTATGTTTGAAGTTTTATAACATCTATCCATATGTTGTTAAATGCATTGTAAGTGAAATGTAACTTTTGTTTTCCTACTTCGTAAGGCATGTTACCGTGAATATGTTTATATTCACCAAATACTGATGTGATCTTCTTATTCAAGCAGAGCCGAAACTTTCCTACATGATGGGGTCTAGGCAATCCAAAACTTCTAACTTTGTTAAATTTTAAAAATTCACACCAAACTTTTGAAATTGCTCTGTAACCTTTCCTACTCACTCCGACACTATCACAAATATTTTGAATTTGAGATGGTTCTAGTAAAAGATTCATTTCTGTCATGAGTTTTTGAAAAACAAAGCGTTTCAAGCATGTATTTTCATTTAGTTTCAATAGTCTTAAAACATCATTTTGACTCAAAATTTCATTACAGAAATGTATGCGCTCAAAACTGCTCGACATATTGAAACCTAGCACATTTGTCACATGTTCTCTAACAATTTTCATTCTTTTCTTTTTCTGGCCAGATTTTTCAGTCAAATCTAAAAAAGGTTTTACTCGTTTTGACCGCATTCTCAAACCTATAGGAGTTTCTTTCATTTTTTTAAAAGACTCTAACTGAGAAGATAAAGTGGATAATTTGTTTTCTAGCTCCCTCATATGTAAATTCTTCTGGTGTAGTGTGTTTTGTAAATAGTTTATGTATTGTACATAATTCCTTGAAATATCCCAGAGCCTTGAACAATAGCCTCGTAAACCATCCTCACCATCTCCCACAAATCTAATCAGATCATGAAGATTATGAAAAGGGGGGTACCTTCCAGTTTGTGGATCAATTGGATAAACAGATCCATCTGTCCATATGTCGATATGTTTCTTGCCTTCCTTTCGCAATCCATCCACTTCAAGAGGATGAAGAGCCCTTCGAAATACGTTTCTTGTCGTCGCATACTCCTGACTAACTGCAATGTTGATATGGAACTTTTTACAATGATTTTGATTGTTTGAAAGCTCAGGGAGAGTATTTGGGTTAACGTTCTCCATGGTCTGCTATGAAAAATGACCAGCAAGTGTCTAAAATGACGTGAAAGGGAGAAACAGGCTTGCTATGAAAAGTAGAGAAAAAAAGCGCAAAACGTCATCAGCACACATTATATAGGTCCGTGAACAAGAGGAAAATTCAACTTTTGAGGCGTAAGATATCACACAAACTTCGAGGCGTAAGATATCACACAAACTTTTCATGATTATATGATACGAGTTTCTCTCTCTTCAAAATTTGCATAAGATACGTTTTAAATGAACTTACACGGAATTTCTTAAAGGATTTGACAACTTTAATCCCGATTAAGCACAACTAATTGAAATCCTTACACGGCCCTTTTTGGGCCGTTTTTCTCCCTAATGTCATTTGGACTAGCACTAGATTGTCCACCTGTCGAAAGAGGTCGCAAGGTGTCATACATGTCTTTGGAGCTAACTCATGTCTCCTTAGTACACGAAAGTAATGGCTGAATAGCATCTTCCACAAAAACAACATCATGACTAACCAAAATGCATTTAGTCTATGGACGATATAGATGATAGCCTTTGCTTTCGGAATTGTACTAGACAAAAATACATTTCACTGCTTTATTGTCCAATTTTGTAAATTGTTGTTCATGCACTAATGCATATGACATATAACCAAAAACAAAAAAGTGAGAAACAAATGGCTTTTGACCATGCCAAGCCTCATATGGAGTGATAGACTACACTGCTTTAGTGGGACACCTGTTTAGTACATATGTTGCACACATAACAACCTCAACCTAAATAGAGCCTTCAGAAACACATGACCTAAATAGAGCCTTCAGAAACTTGTTTACCAGGTGCCTTAAGTTTGGGCAAAGAGGACACCATTTTAGATTTCTGTAGGGAACAAGGAATGTTGCATTTTGCCCTAAATATAGCCTTCAAAGACATGTTTACCATCTTTTGCCCTAAATATAGCCTTCACCATCTTTTGGGAACAAGGAATATTGCATTTTGCCCTAAATATAGCCTTCACAGACATGTTTACCAGGTGCCTCAAGTTTGGACAAAGAGGACACCATTTTAGATTTCTGTAGACATAGCAAACTAACAAAATTAGATGACCAAAGCATGCATGCCAAAGCTTTGCATCTGACAAAGCCTCCGAATCATGTACTACATGTCTGAATCATTCACAAATTTTTCATAGTCTATGAGCTTATACAACACACGACATAAAATGCCATAAGCAATAATGACATCACCATTTGACAGATCATGAACTATACATTTGTCATCAACAAATTTCACAACCAAGCCAATTTTGGCTAAAGCTAAAACTGATAACAAATTCTTTGTGATCCTTGGCACAAATAAAGCATCCAACAATGTAAAAGAACTACCATTAGTGGTAGTCAGAATGATCTTACCAACTCCCATGATAGGATAAGAGGATTTTTCAGCACATGTGACAATATTCCCTGTATGGGCATGACATACACTATTCATGAGAAGATGGCTCATAACTGCAAACAGTGGTAAATGCCCATTCTTCATTCTGCACAAGATTAGTAGACTCTGTTTTGGGTGTAGAGGCCTCTGCAACAACCATTTCAACCTCTTTCTTCCTTGCCTTTTTAGTAGCTAGTTTTGGAAAACTCTTTATGACATGATCATTTCCTTTACAGTAGGTGCAAAATTATTTCTGCTTTTTTGTTTTCTTCTCATCTGTGTCATCCTTTTTTTATTGTGCAAATTTTGCAGATTTCTTCTTACTTGTAGAAGAGCTCCATTTAGCTTTACCTTTCTGACTATCTAGGAAATCTTGATCTGCAACATGCATAATGGAGGCTTTTTGGAGATATAAACCCGACTAGCCTCATGAAATGGGACTACTTACAATATATGAATTCAAAGATCCTGATACCCTAGACAAAGTGACCTACTTGGACCATACTTTAGAGAGGGTCTTTGTGGTCTCGGAGTATGGTAGGCATGCCTACACTTGGAAGGGTGAATTTGTTTTTCCCCAACCAAGATCCAATGTCTCTTTTGGTCACTAAGGAGCTTGAACATCCCAAGTCCATGGAACTCAAAGGGATAGGAGTAGAGATAGGCTTGAAGTAAGTTTTGCTAACCCAATAGGAAGAGAAAGAACAAGAATAGAGATGGAACGGATGGAAAACGAGAGACATAGAGACCCAATAAATCAAAGAAACACATGAATTCCCTTTGCCAAGACCTAGAGAACACATGAGGACCTTAAGACCTACACAACTGGTCAAGTCTATGAAGAATGATTTTGATGGTACAAGAGACCCTTATGATCATGTGGCATAATTTAGGCAAGTATCGAGAGCTGAGCAAGTTGATGACCTATTCACGCAATACCTTTATTCTTGAAATTTGGTTCAAGTTTTGTCCATGTGCACAAGGAGCGAGGTTCTGTAGTAGCTTTGATCACCAAGGTGGCCTCATTCTTGCCATCTAGTTACAGTTGTCCTCCTCTTTTCTGTGAAATTGATAGTTCCAATTGTGATGTTGATTCTTTTGGAAGAGAAAGGGGTTCCAACACTTGCATGACCTGCCCACCAATAGGTGAAGACTCAAGGGGAAAATGTCCAGGAGCAAAATTCCCAGAAGGTTCAAGCCAATGTGCCAGACAAGCCTTCAAAAAAAAGGGTCAACTACCATGTAAAGTCCTTGAGGGAAATTAGAAGAGCTCAAAAGTCTGTGGGATTGTTGATCCCAAGACTTCCATTTATGAGAGTTGTCAAGCAGATCTCAGCCAACCTCTGTTCTTTGATGAAGACCTCATCCTTTGTCAATGTGAGGTGGCAAACTCAAGCACTGCTATGCCTGCAAGAAGCTGCAGAGGACTTTTGCTATTGATTTCATGAATGATGCCTACTTATGTGCTGCTCATTCTCATAGGGTAACACTAATGGCGAAGGATTATGTTATTGTTTCAAGAATAAGATATAAGTTTGATAAAGCTCTGGTTCCTA
Organism: Ceratopteris richardii; assembly: GCA_020310875.1. Lineage (NCBI taxonomy): Eukaryota > Viridiplantae > Streptophyta > Polypodiopsida > Polypodiales > Pteridaceae > Ceratopteris > Ceratopteris richardii. Next base: position 84,638,125 of record CM035418.1, on the reverse strand, counting down.
TTGATCACCACGATAAAAAATTCTTCGATATTTTAAATATACCTCCAGCTCGAGCACCTAAAACAACAGTTGTCATTGAAGAGATCAACGCTCAAGTCACTCATGATCATGAGACTAGAACTGCAGCAAATAGTGAGGAGGAGAGGAAAAAGCAGGGATTATTTACAGAGGAAAGTGCCATCTTAACCCAGATTCAAAAGTTACAGAAAGCAAATAAAGAGCTCCTCAAGAAAGGAGATGGGCAGGTAATAGTTAATGTTGCAATGCCATGGCAAAGTGAATTTTTTCTTGACATTAGACCTGAAGATAACAAAATGTTGAGGGAGCTTCATGTTGAAATATCAGATAGTGTGGTCAACATTTCACTCAGGTATATCTAGAGGCCTTAAAATGCTTTTGTTTTGCATAATTTCCTAGTTCCTTAACTGCATTTTTATTTCTTGATTTGTAGTTTTCTTTTTCAACAATGTGAGGAAGCGGTTCAAAGAAAAGTATTTATTTTAGATCCTCTGGTGACACAGTGTTTTTTGCATAAACATGGAGATGCCAAGTCCTTTCTACAGGATTTTACAGAAGAAGTAGAATGTGTTATTTACCCATATATTGAAAAGTAAGTATTCATCTTCATTTTGGAAACATATTTGTTTCATTTAAGAAAGTATATTTACATGCAACTCATTGACAGGGGCCATTGGAGTTTGATTATTGTGGACTTCAATGCATATCAAGCTCTTTTCCTCAATTCTCTTCCATCACAGCATGGGAATTGCAAAGTGTAAGTTACTATACATTTTGTTGTTCTCTATTTTAAAGCCATGCCCCGTTTTGATTTTCACTTTACAATGCAGTGCTGCAAAGCTTCTCAAGATGCATATTGATCAGAATTTTCCAGGAATAGCTAAAATGAATGAACAAAAGCAATTTGGATACAGCCAAATTCATGTGCCATTGCAGAGAGACTCAACATCATGTGGCTGGAGAGTGATTGCAAATGCTGTAAGATTCTTGGAAAGAAGGTTCCACAGTCCTGAATTGAATTTATCAGACTACCCGGATGCATGGATCATCTTGATCAGAGAGAGAGCAATAAATAGTATCATGAAAAATGCAATCTGCCCATATGATCCAGACTCACCTCCACCCCCTCCACCTGATAAAAAACAGTCTGAAGATAAAAAGAAAGGGCTTCCTCTTCACTCACCACTAAAGCATGGGAACAACATAAAGAGTCAAGCTGAAAGCTCCAAAAAGGGACAGAAGCAACAGAGAAAGCAAGGCTCTAAAAAGGATAGAAAGGGTTAAATCAATTTTTGAGTCTTAGATTGAAATCAATTGTAAAGCCAACCAAGGTTGGAAGATTTAATTTTTAACAAATTGTATGTAGTTATGCCAATCTTCATCTGGAAGATGGTCATAGTTGTATTGAACCTCTTGAGAGTTTGACAAAAGTTCATTGGATGGTCCAATTAAGTTTATTAATGTCACAATTATGAATGCATTGTGGGTTTTTTGCTTCATTCTTGTTGGAAAGTGTTTAAATTCAAGAAGTTACAGAAGGACATAAAGAATTAAGAGGACATGACCGATACAAGCGATACGGGGAATCGGAGAATCTTGGATTGCCCCTATCGCTTGCATCGGTCGTATTATCCATTTCATCGCTGTTGCTAGTTTTTATACTCGTGAGTCAAATCTTTACGCAAGGTCACTTCTTGAAGTCTCTCGCGGTAGTTTGCTAACACGACCGATGTAAGCGAAAAGGGCCATCCGACAATTTCAGATTGCACTAGTCGCTTGCATCGGTCGTCTTCACTTATCTCGTCTCCTCTGCTTTATGCCTTAAGACATGCTCTTCGAATATTGAAATACCAAACCTTGGATTGGAATTTGCACCAAGTTCTCCACTCTCTCTTATATTACTTGGTAGTTTGCGTTTGTACCATGATAATTTCTCTCGCGGTAGTTTGCTAACACGACCGATGTAAGCGATAAGGGCCATCCGACAATTTCAGATTGCACTAGTCGCTTGCATCGGTCGTCTTCACTTATCTCGTCTCCTCTGCTTTATGCCTTAAGACATGCTCTTCTAATATTGAAATACCAAACCTTGGATTGGAATTTGCACCAAGTTCTCCACACTCTCTTATATTACTTGGTAGTTTGCGTTTGTACCATGATAATTTCTCTCGCGGTAGTTTGCTAACACGACCGATGTAAGCGATAAGGGCCATCCGACAATTTCAGATTGCACTAGTCGCTTGCATCGGTCGTCTTCACTTATCTCGTCTCCTCTGCTTTATGCCTTAAGACATGCTCTTCTAATATTGAAATACCAAACCTTGGATTGGAATTTGCACCAAGTTCTCCACACTCTCTTATATTACTTGTTATGTGTACCATGATAATTTCTCTTGCATTACTTGAGGACAGAAAAGTTGGATAGAATCAAATTATTTAACTGAGACTAGTGTGCACCTTTGATAGACTATAATTATTAAATTGAAATTAGATATTCAATTCTAGATCTCTTCTTCATCTAGAATTAACTTATGCAAGTTCCTGTATAATTATTTCTTAGTCATCAATTCACTCCTGCAAAAAAAAATCAATGGAAATATGAAATTAAGGACCTAAAAAATATCTAAGACATTTAAAATTAATAATTTAACACACATTGTTTGTAACCATCCTGCCAAGAAAATTCAATGGAAGTATCAATAGAAGCTTCTATTAGATGAAGATACATTATGTAAGAATGTCAGGGTTAACTTGTTACAATCTTAAAGGTTGGAACTTAATCACCCTTGGTGGCAGGCAGCTTATGCAAGATAATGATTTCTCTGATCTAATGTTAACTATTGCATCATCAATTGAGAATCTACACTGAGATGATACCTCATCAAGGTATTCTAGAATCTCCCTTACATTTCTGAGATTCCAATTTGCAGTGACAATTATTTTCCTTGATTGAAAATCTGGATGAATCAATACTTCTAACTCAAATTCTGGACAGCTCTCCTCTGAGTCCAAGGCTATCCAAAGTCCAAGCTTTTTTTTCCACCTTCTATAGTCATATCCTAGAACCAGAGATTGTCGACATATCTGATATGAGATTGAAAGAAAATTGGGACTAACTTTACATAAAATAATGTCACCTAGCTTTTGAACTTCTTTGCTATCCCATTCCCTACCTAAAACATCATCAATCTCTGAAATAGGGACTCTCCTATTCAACCACATTGTTTTTGTTTTCTGTAATAACATGTTTTTAAAGCATGCTACAAAGACATGAATAGGCAAAAACCATTGAATCTTTATCCTTCTCGAAATTCGGCCTGCTGACATTGCCTTCTGGATGTCAAATTTAATTTTGCAGAGAAAACTTGAAACTGTTGAATGATCAGGAGCATCCCAATCTAATGAAGAGATGCAAGGACTAGGTACGTGTACAAGAATTCCATAAGAACTCCTCCCTGACGGCACTTGATAATTTGCATAATGGACAAATAACTCTATGCTATTGAAGAATTGAACAGATTTCTCTGCATACATGAGTTCTGCATATTCCTTATGAAGAACTCTGAATGTTCCTGTTAAACATTCAACAGGTTGCCATTCCACAATATTGGAAGGAAAGATATCTGCAGTATAAAAACATATGTTTCATTATACAAAATCAACTGGAATGATAGAAGAGCATTGTCAAACTTCACTTACAGTACGAAGGGAATTGCAGATGATTTTCTAGAACAAGATCCTTAGCGGTGTACACATGCTGTACTCGTGCAAACCAACCGCATCTCTTCAATTTGAAACTGAGAATACGTCCCTTCCAATGGTTTCTTGTGTTGTCTCTTTTGGCACGTTTGACTTTATGGGCACCTCTACAGCTAGGAAGCATAGTAACCCAGTCATTTACTTTCACGGAAAGAGGTTTCCACAAAGAATCCTCTCTTCTGTTGTAAACCTCACATGAAGTTACGCGATTGGAAGGACGACGAGAAGAAGAAGCCATTTGAACTTAGGAGAAGAAGAATGTTCAAAGCGAGAAACCGACGTTCACAAATTTTGGCAGTATTTATAGAAAAAAAGGCTTTGTACACGTGGAAACTTTTGATTTGATGTTAACCCTGTCGTTGAATGATCATGACATTTTGTGAACCCAAAATATTTTGTATCTTCAAAAATCAATTCCTTCTTGGAAATTCGAGAATATGCTTTGTGTAGTGTGCAAAAGTATCTTTTTTTGCATCAAACCGAAAAATTGTACACTGAATACGAGACTCTTCATCACTTTAGCGGCACTTTGAAAGAAAATTGTATTAAAAAAAGAAATTCTCCATACGGTTAAAAGAGACAACAATGTTATATTCTTGTACACGTGGAAAGACGCTATTTGTCAATTTCCTTAATCTCTCATTAGCAAACAGCCCCTTTTCGGCCGTTTTTCGCCCTAATGAGGTAACTTTTTAGCCTTTACAGGTTTCATGTGATGATGCAGATCATTCCATTTCTGATGGAGATTTACATGATGCACTGGTTGATGAGAGGATGGATAAAGAGGAGGCAAAATCTATGCATAAATGGTTGGTGCAAACTTTACAATATAGCAAATTAGATGCACCTCTTTCATATCATATTCGTTCAGGTTCCATAGTGCTTCTTTTGCATCAAATTGCCATCCTATGGTTGCCTCTAGTCTCTATGATGAGAATGATCTTGTTTCATTTGATGAAGCACAAAATTATAAAAATTGGATGGCTGCTATGCAATCTAAATATGATGTTATTATGAAAAATGGTACACGTTCTTTGTGTGACTTTCTCCTGTCGAGAAGGCCATTGGCACCAAGTGGGTATACAAGCCAAAGTGTAAGCCTCATGGAGCAGTTGAGAGGTACAAGGCTAGGCTTGTTGCAAAGGGTTATGCTCAAGAAAGAGGCATTGATTTTGATGAGACCTTTGCTCCTACATGCTGAATGACTACTCTTTGTAGCATCTCTGCACTTGCATCTCATCATGGTTGGAATGTACATTAGTTGGACATTAAAATTGCATTTCTGAATGGTAACCTGCATGAAGAAGTGTATGTTTTTCAGCCTCGTGGCTTTGTGTTGAAAGGGCATGAGAATAGTCCAACTGAGAGCACCTTATATGTTAAGCATGAAAATGATGTGCTTCTGATCATTGTTTTCTATGTTGATGACATGCTAGTCACTAGTCCTCATGAGAAGCATATTGCTGATTTTAAGGCTGATTTGCATGCCTCATTTGAGATGTCTGATTGGGCATTTATTCAATTTATGCAAGTTGATGGTGAAATGGCTTTCTGTCAAACAAAATATATTGACATATTATTGTAGTGTTTTGGCCTTGAAGATTGTAAACCTATTGCCACTCCTATGGAAGCAAGTCTACGATTGAGTCTTCATGATGCTGGAGATGCATTTGATGTTGTTCTCGATCAGCACATTGTTGGATGCTTGATTTACTTATGCATTACTTGGTCAGATATTCAGTTTGCTGTCTCACAGTTGAGCAGGTTTATGCATTGCCCAGATGTCAAGCGTTGGCAAACGGTTAAGCGCATCTTTCGCTAGTTGAGTGGTACCTGGATACTTGGATTGTTTAATCCCAAGGGGGGATCATTATCATTAGATTTACATGCTTTTTCTGACTCTAACTAGGCAGGTTGCTATGATACTCATGTGTCCACTAGTGGCTTTTGCTTCATGTTGGGTAGCTCATGTATATCTTGGTTGAGCAAGAAGCAGCCTATTGTGGCCACTTCCAGTTGTGAGGCTGAGTATAGGGCAAATTTCATATCAATTGTTGAGTGTGTGTGGCTCAAACACCTTATGGCTGATTTGGGTGTTGGTTAGTCTTCAACCACCACATTCACTAATAGTCAGAGCACATTGGCGATTGCGATGAATCTTGTGTTCCATGCTCACACTAACAACATTGAGGTGCACTATCATTATGTCAGGGAGAGGCTCTTTGCTAGAGAGATCAATTTGGCATATGTGCCCACATAGGAGAACATTGCAGACCTTTTCACAAAGGCTCTGCCTAGGGAGAAGTTTGAAGCTTTTTGAAAAGCTTTGGGCTCACTTCCTTTTGTGGATTGATTGCACATAGCTTGGCACTTCCTTATACATGAGTGTTAGCTCCTTGTTCACCACATCACTCACAGGGGGGGAACTGTTGATGTATTTACGTAGTGATGTGTGTGAACACTCTAGGACTATTGTGGCACCTTTTTCCCTCTTTATGAGGTTTTTTCCCTTGGCTTGTATATATATGCTCTATAACCCTAACAATTCATTTATCTTTCTACATTCTAGTGGTAATACATTCAGTATTTTGTGTTGTGCTCCAAGCTTCTTCTTCTTCCTTTTTTTGTTTGCATGCTTCTGTAGACCTCAAACTCCAACATATCCTAGTATGGCAAGATCTCAGTCCCTTTCCAATACTGGAATGCTTCTTATGTAACCTTGTGTGGTGTAGGAGTGCATTTGTGTTATCGTGCCTAGTGCACATCACTAGGTTGCTTGCATTCTTACTTGGGATAATGCATAAGCTCATCATGTTTTTGGTGACTCTTAAGTATATTACAAGGTTTTTGTGATATGGGTCTTTTATAAAGTCCATTATAAGATATGGGCTCCCTTATGGGATTACATGGTGAGGTTAATGATTTAGATAGGTTATTAAATGATAATGAAAGTGAGTAGTCCTAGGGCTATTTAGGCATCCATTACCAAAATGTCCTAGGAGCACGTTTACAAGGCTTCTTGGTTACAATGGCTTGGCTTCTAGTTGGAGCGTAAGTGCAAGAAGACTCAAAATTCTCTAAGGTAGATGATATGGGTGGGGAAATCTGGGCTTGAAAGCAAGTCTTAGGCATCTAAATAACAGAGCTATTAGGACATGTCACCATTAACAATTTGGGTATCCAACTTTGTCAAATTAAGTGTAATTGATTTCCTTCCTTCATCTTTGGTTTCTGCCTTTGGGTCGGCTTCTGCTTCTTCTAGGGTTGACATTGGCTTAGATGTACCAGTAAGTTGTTCACCCTTTTTTGCCTCACCTCCCAAGGCTCAAATAGAGTGTTTTTTGCATTGATTGCTTAGCAGGGTGATAGGTTATCATCACATTTAAGATCCTTCTATGATTGTTTCTTATGTCATTGTGGTTGAGTCATCTTAAACATGCTCATCTTTGGAAAAGAAGGGGGCTCCATTGCTGATAAATTCCTAAGTGAGTTGTGATAAATTCCTAAGTTTGTGAATCTATATCTCTAGACATAGGCAGAGAGTGTAGCAAATAGGTAGCCTATTTTGCAGTGGACGATTCTGCCATCTAGAATATCAATTTTGGATGGTTTAAATCTTGTTTGGTAGCTCTTAGAGTCTAGTTTAACTTTGCAGATTTTCATCTTAATTCTCTTTATATGTATAGAGAAAAATTTAGAAGATTGAGCATATATCACTGCTTGTGGGCCTAATGGAGGGTATCCATCTACCATTGTTGCATTGGGGTGTTAGAATCTTCTCCCATCAGTGGTATCGGAACATTTTTGAGGCTTGGAGACATTAGTGAACATCATATTGAAGACTTGAAGATCAAGACAAAGCGTGGAAGCACAAGGAGGACTTACCAAAGCAAGAAGACATGAAAAGGGCCCTACATCGATCGAGATCTCAACTAGTCGAAGGGTAGCAAGGGAGAATCTATCAAATAGTAAAATCCACACCTTATAAAGCATACAAACACTTGAGGATAAGCTAGAGGAGCATCTTAGAGCTCAATATGGTTGAGTAATGCACAACTAGAGAAGTTAGAGAAAGTTATCAACCATGGAAATTTAGAGCTAGCAACTACCTTATGGGCAAATGATTGTAGGGATTAGTGAGTGGCACAAAGCCAATTCCTCATGTAAATGACCCACCACTTCAAGGGTAGGTCAAGGCACTTATTGAATGGATAGAAATGGATAGGAGAGTCATATTCATTCTATCCCAACACATAAGCAATAGCATGATAGGGCATATACACAACTTGGACTCATCCAAGAAGGTTTGGGTGACCTTTGAGAGATCGTACTCTTCATCAACAAAGGGAAGGAAGATTTAGCTCAAGAATGAGCTAAATAATCTTAGGAAAGCACCAAACACTAACATAAATGAGCACATTTTGAAGGTTAAGGAGCTTGCAAATTCCCCAATCTCAATTGGGAGCCCAATCAAAGATGATGATCTTGTTGCACACACTCTTAATGGCTTGACAAAGGATGAAAGATAGAAAGCATTCACCACATCAATTTATGTGATGGATTCCCTACCAAAATTTGATCAATTAGTCACATTGATGGTGACCGAGGAGATGAACCAAGGAGGTTCACAATCAAATGGTAGCCAAGCCCAAGTTTTCTATGTAGCTAGAGGCAAAGGCAAAAGAGGTGGACAAAACTCCCAAGGCAGAGGGAGAGGAAGTTCAAAATCAAGCTCAAGAAAACAAGAAGGCTCCAACTAAAGCTCTGGACCAAGAGGAAGAGGAAGGAGTAGAGGAAGAGGAGCATCCAATGGAGAATGCTAAAATTGTGGAAAATCGAGCCATTATGCAAGAGCTTGTTGGTCCAATAGAGGAGGCAATCAAGGATAAAAAAGTAACCAAGGAATTATGCTAGTACTTCAACAAATTCAAAAAATGAGAACTTTCTTATGTTGTATGGGTCAAGTGAAAGAGTCAATTCAGATTTTACATGGTACATTGACAGTGGTTGTAGCAACCATATGAGTTGCAATGAAGATGTTTTCTTTAATTTACACTCATTGTCACTCAAGGACATGTACAGATAGGGTATGATATTGAGCACAAGATCACACACATTGGAGATGTTGCGTTGAATAGATCTCAAAGCTCCAAGGTGTTGAAGGATGTGTTGCATGTGCCAACGATCACCAAGAACTTGGTTTTGGTAGGTCAAATGGTTGAAAGATGTCACAAGGTGAGGTTCAATGATCAAGGATGTTTTGTTGAAGACCCCACATAGTACTACAAGCTCATAGCAAAGGAAAAGAAACATATAAGACTCTTCACCTTTTAGGTAAATCCATCAACCCCTCACACTATCTACTTGTCAATTGGAAATAAATAGATTGCAAAAATTGACTTACGACATAAAAGAATTGGGCACATAGACTTACAAAGGATGATGGACATGCAAAGGAAGGGCTTGGTGAGTGGTAAACATGATCTTACATCTCAGCATATGCAACATTTGTGCCATGCTTGTCAATTAAGGAAACAAAGCAGATTTCCATTCAAGAAGGGAGTACATGTGAGCAATGAAGTGTTGAATCTCATACATACATATGTATGGGGACCTACAAGGGATCCATCCATTTGAGGTAACAAATATTTTTTCACATTTATAGATGATCATTCAAGGTTTATTTGGATATATTGCATGAAGTCAAAGTCAAAGTTGTTTTATCACTTCAAGAGGTTCAGAAACCTTGTGGAGAAGGAGACAAGGAAGTATATAAAGACTCTCATATCAGATAGAGGGGGAGAGTATTTTTCAAATGAATTTTCACATTTTCTACATGACCGTGGCATCAAAAGGCAATTCATTTGTATGTGCACACCTCAAGAAAATGGGGTGGCAGAGGAAGAACAAATATATAGCAGAAGTAGTTAGAGCTTTGTTAAATGAAATGAATGTTCCTAATTCTTATTGGGTTGATGTAGTAAATACAGCCATATACATTATGAATAGGTATCCAAACTAAGGATTACATGGAGTTACACCTTATGAATCTTTCTATGGTAAGAAACCCAACCTTTCACGTCTCAAAGTTTATGGTTGTGTGTGGTATGTTCACATACCTCAAGAATTGAGACACAAGTTAGACCCGAAGGCAGATAGGTGTATATTTCTTGGATATTCTTTAGATTAAAAGGGTTTTAGATGCTATAAACCTTGCATCAAAGATCTTACAATGTCTATAGATGTAATATTTGATAAGTTGCTACTTTGATATGGTAGCAAAGATGTGTTACAGGTTGATGATGCATATGAAGCCAAGAAGAAGTTCAAAGAGCAACAATAAAGCATGGAGACGAGTGTCCAACCACTTCAAGCACACCATCAGAGGAGAGTACTACATCACCTTGGCATGTAACGACAAGGAATGAAGCTCATTCAAGTGAAAGAAGTAGAAACATGAGAAATTTCTAAGTTTTTCAAGCTATATCTCTGCACATAGCCAGAGAGTGTTGCAAATAGGCAACTTGTTTTGTAGTGGATGGTTCTCCCAGCTGGAATATCCATTTGGGATGATTTGAATCTTGTTGGTTAGCTCTTAGATTCGGTAAAGTTTGCAAAGTTTCATTTTAAGTCTCTCTACAAGTGCAGAGAAAAGTTCATAAATGAGCATATATCACTGCTTGTGGGCCTAGTGGAGGGTAGCCATCTTCCATTGTTGCATTGGGGTGTTAGAATCTTCCCCCATCATCCATCACTTGCATGACATGTCAATCAGGAAGGGAATCATTTTGCACAACAAGCTCAAGGGTACATGGACAATGAGTGGACTTCGAACTTTTACTATTAATGTCCATGTAAAAGGCCAAATGGCAACCAAACACTTTTGTATAATAAAACATAGTGTCCTAGTCAACCACAAAATGTAAGTTTGATCAGATTTGTAACACCTAAGAAATTTGTGTTCGTGCTCTCTGTGTACTATGTATTTTTTGCATATTCTACATGCTTGTGCGAAGTATTGTGTGCAACATTTGGAGCTCGATTTTCTACTACAAGGGTATCATTGTGGAGCTCTTGAGAAGGACAATCCACCATGGTGCATCACCATCAAATTACTTCAGTATTATCATAGCATTTTGACACAAATTCCTTTTTGTTTTTGTGTGAGCAAAGCAAACTCATACCCTTTCACCCAAGGCTTATGACCAAGGAAGCAATCAAGAATCTCTTGCCACTAAGCTACACTCTTGTGATGTTTGAAGAGGAGGAAAGACTAAGGTTCACATTACCTTGAACATGTTTTGGGCCCCCAAAGCTTCATTCTTTGCTTTGCAATTTTGGGGTGATCTTGGAGCCATTTTCGAGTACTTTTGCACATAGTTCTCTTTACACACATTCAAAAACATCAAGAAGAGTGATCTTTGTACTTCTTTGACAACAAAATATTCACCTTTGGGACTATGTTTCAACCACATCAATAAATCTATAGGTTTCTTGAAATGCCTTTAGTTGTGGTGGGAGCAGCCACAAGTTTATGGAGGTTCTCGAACCTAAAGAATGAAGTTGATAGATACTTGCAGGTGTTGTTGGCTAGTAATTGGGTTGTGAATTCAGCATTTCAATGCCATTTTACTGCATATATTGATCACATATGCATTGTATGATTCTATGGATACTGCTTATGTACATCCATGTGGTCATTGATATAGCAGTTACATATTTGCATAAAGCCTTTGGCGTTGATAAATAGGGTTGTGGCAATGTTTTCTTAACTAGGAGACACCTAGATGTTGGGGTCTCTTCGATGGTGCAAGTGGAAGACTTATCCAGCCTCACCATAGGAGATGTATGATAGTTGTTTGTAGGTGCTCGATAAGCCTAGTTGGCTTCTTTTGATTAACTGATTATATGCAGTAGAGCTAATGTTTGACTATGTAATTTTTACATGTCAGTACTTGTAGTTTTATGAGCTTTTCACTCTGTTCATATGCTCATTTTGTAGAGGAAACTTTGGCAATTTTTTCTTGTTGTCTCCGGATCCCTGAACTCATAAATAGTGATCGATCCAATGTCACTTGGCTGCTCAAATCTATACCTCTAGAATGCCTCATCTGTATCCCTATTGAGGAATAACTCAATACTCTTGTTATCTTGAGGGATCCATTCTGGGTTGAGTGTCCATGTCAACACAGATTTACCTCTCGGTGTTCAAGGTTCACCATCTAGTTGTCCTTGTTCTAGGTTACCCATTTTAGTTTTAGGAATTACTAGTCCAAATTCATTGTTCATATCAGGTTGATAAAAAAATATGTACATTGTCCCTTCCTTATCGATATATGCATCTCTCTCAAATTTAACCACTCCATGCTCCAATCCAATGAGCTGGTTGCGGTTTCTCAATTGAATGATAGACCTTCTCAAACCTCATAGATGCAAGCACCTAATTGGTTGGATCGAATGTACTCTAGCTAAGTTTTGTATGGTCCTTTGGGTAGTTCTAAATATGCTAACCCTGAACCATCTTCTAGTCTCTCCATGCTATAGGACATTCCAGATTCACTGGTTTTTGAACTCAGTTTATAAGGATGACCACTCAGTTGCTGAGTCAAAGACCTTGCGATAGTTCTAGTGCTAGCTTCAAATGATCTAATACTACATCAATTAGCCTCTCCTATGTGCTTTCTTGATCTGAGGTTCATCAATTGTAGCTCCTTCAGGCACTCGATGTGAATTGTCATTACACAAATTCTTTCCTTCTCAGTTTCTTGATTCCTTTTTACTTTCCTTAATCTCTTGTCTTGTCAGCTTATGTGCGTCAGGTATCATTTTTCATTGTGTGTTATCACACCATTAAAATTAAGTTCTGTTTCCTTTAGGACTTGTCACCACAATGTCTTGATTTACACTTGAAATTGAGTAATTAGGGTTTCTTGCACTTGTATCATTCCTAACGTGACCCTAATTATTAAATAACACTAATGTGCTTAGCCTGTGCTAGAATTTGACTGAGGGGGTTGAGACTTCTTCTAACCTCAAGTCTGATGCTTCCTTGAATTCTCTTATGCCAAGAAGATGTGCTCCCCAAACCTTGCTTTGCTTTGCACTTTGCCTTGCTCTAGATGCCCTTCCAACCTCAAGTCTGATGCTTCCTTGAATGCTCTTATGCCCAAAAAGATGTGCTTCCCAAGCCTTGCTTTGTTCTGCACTTTGCCTTGCTCTAGATGCCCTTGATAGACCTGTAAAAATCTTAAGTTTAGATCAAACTTTAATTGGCAAGCAACCATGATCTCTTTGAAACATGATTCAACAGCCCCAAGATGCACCAATTGCATGAAAAATTACCCTAAAATTGCAAGAAAATCAGAACCCTAAATTTTTGCCGTTTTAGTTGAATCGTCGTGATGGTCTGGCAGGATTGCAATGGTCATGAACCATCACGATGGCGTGAACCATCGCGATGGCGTGAACCATCATGATGGTGTGGCGTGTAGTCGCGATGGTCTCCAATGAGCGCGATGGTCAAAGGTCGTCATGATGGCATGAGCCAATCATGATGGTCAAATGGCATGATGGTATGAAGGTGTTGTGATGGCGTGAGCCAATCGTGATGGTGTGATTAGGGTGGTCGTCGCGATGGTATGGGCGAGTCATTGCAATGGCTTGAGCCCGTCGCGATGGCATGAGCCAATCGCGATGGTCTAGTATCATCACGATAGCTTGAGCCAATCGTGATGGTCCAAAAATTGCGAAGTTTCTAAATGCAACTATCCAATCCTCTATGCGCTTATATGTTCTACACCCTCAGCATGACATATCCAAAAAATTACGAACTTCTCAAACCATGGTGATGGTCTGAGGCATTCGGTCAAGATGATGATCAGAGGCAAATTTTTACTTGTGGAGTGTTGTAGCTTCGTATTGAAGTGGTATCCTGCAAAGAAAACTCACAAGCACATGCAAACACACTCTCCCACTTGCTTCCTCTCTCTGCTCCCCTCTCACAAATAAGGGAAATGAGGAGAGAAGGGTGGATATGGTGAATTTTTGTGATTTTTTGTGATGTGTGGGGAAGATGTGGGGATGAAGGATGGGTGTAGGAGAGGTGAAAGAAGATGGAAACAACACAAAAAGAACAACAAATCACCAATGAATTACCTTCCAATGCTAATCTGTAAACACTCTTACCATCACACATTTGTGTTATAGCTCATCCCTGACAATGACGCCAAATTTGGTGTTGTTCTAGACAATGGCAATCCGCGAAAGAGGTAGGGTGATATGAAGATCGCGAACGACTGATGTGTGCGAAGATGAAGGTGAGAAGCACACAAGTGCACACACATACACATATACACACATACACATATACACACATACACGTATACACACATACACATATACACACATACACACAAGGTGGAGACAAGAGGAGACACAATGGAAGGCATGAATCACACTTGTATTACTCAAAAATAGCTCTTACACTCACACTCTTACAATGTCACTTTGACTAGTCCTTCTAACCTCCCAAAATGAGCTCTCTAGCTCTCTTTATAGTTTTTTCACTAGTTTTGACTAGTTTCGAATCTAGTGTCTAGCTTAATTAAAAAATAGGTTCTACGGCTTATTTGGAGGTTCAAACAAATTCTAAAAATTATGAAACCTGGTATAAGAAATCTATCTAGGCTCCTCAGGCTCGAGGAATCCTCATCTTACACAAAATGGAGTGGCTCATGACAAAATTGGGTTTTCTATATTACATATGTTACATGAGTGATTAAAATCATTGTTGAGAGTTTAATTGTTTATAATGAAACAACCTGTTTTGAGAAAGAATGAACTTGGCCCCCCTTGATCTTCATGCATTTCCTTTTACATGCTTCCTCTGCATCGATGTCTGTAGCCACTACCACTTGCACTAATAACAAAGTGTAAGTCTTCTTTGTTGAATCCAAGAAATGTGCAAATTTGCCTTTCTCTCTCTTGATTGCTACTAAATTGTAGGGACAAAGATACCTTCTTGAAAGAACTTAGTAGGCTAAAAATATTCAACCTCCCTCTCTCTCTCTCTCTCTCTTTGTTGGATAGATCCAAAGGGAATGAATTTCTCATGGCGTGCATTGAAATGAGGAGAATATGTTTCCCCTACAATAGAAAAGCTTCTCTTGCTTTCTGTGTTCTTAGGGAATGTGTGGGAGAAAGTGTAGGTTTCATGACCATCTAGCTCAAGGTGATTGTTGTGCAACTGCTTTTCTCCATGAGCTTCGAGTTTTATGTTTTGATCCTACCTACAAGTCTATATAACAAGGCCTACTTGCCATCACCTTGTTGTGTTGCCATACAAGACCTTTGTAAGCATATTAGCTTTCTTGACCACCAAGCTTAAAGCATAAAATGATTATGCAATGAAATATATGCATAATAGTAGCCCATAGAAAAAATAATTTTATGGAGATATCATGCCTCACGTTTCGGTCATATGGTATACACACAATACAAAGAATAGAGAGACACAAAATGGCACCATTGACTGCTTAGAAACACTTCAAAAGGATAAGATGGGCCACCATGTGGAGGAAGAGCCTTAAAAATGCCATCAAATTGAGGAGGCTACACCAAAATCACCATCAAAATTAAGGAGCCGGCAAGGAGATCCATAAAAGTGTTTACAAACACTTTAATACTAGAAAGGAGACAGTGGAAGCCAGTAAATGGAATTTCAAAGAAGCCTCCTAACATGGATGAAGATGATTGGGATTAGTTAGATTAAATGGCCTTGTATACCATTCACTTGCACCGAATAGATAATGTTTACTTTACAATATTAGACTGTGAAAGTGCACAGGAGCTTTGGAAGAATTTATGCAATACATATGAAAAAGAGACGACATCAAATAAAGTGTATCTAATGAGAAAATTATATGACCTTTGCATGAAGGACATAGATAGTGTTGCTAGTCATCTAAATGAGTTTGATGCTATATTCTCCTAGTTACAGGCTCAGAAAATGGATATGGATACTGAAATGAAAGCAGTATGGATGTTATGCACCTTGCCATCATCATGGGATACGTTTTGCACATCTATTAGCAATTGTGCACCTTGTGGTAAACTCATCTAGGATGACATGTGGTAGGAGAAAGAACAAGGAAAAGAATGGTCAACGGAACAAGAGTAGAAGTAAATAAAGGAAGAGGGATATTAAATGTCATTATTGTCATCAGAAAGGACACATGAAGAAAGTTTGTTATGCATTAAAGAATGCTAAAGGCAAAGGACAGAATGTTGATGGCATGTTAAACAGTTACCTGCACAATCTACTTCGACTGTGAAGATTGAAGAAATCAATGCTATTTATAATGATGCTGATGTGTTTACGCTTGATAGTACTATGCCAATTGAGGCTCTTATGGATGATTCTCTTTCCCACACGTGGCTACTAGACTCTGGTGCTTCTTTCCATGTGACACCACATAGACAATGGTTCTCAAATTATGCAGCAAAGTCTCTTGGTACCGTGAGATTTGGTGACTCTTACCAGTGTGACGTTGTGGGGATTGGAGATGTGGCTATGCAATTCATTGATGGTTCAAATTTTACTATGCATAATGTATGCCATGTACCTCAGTTATCATGCAATTTGATGTCAGTTGGTCAACTTGATGACCTTGGTTACAAGGTGGTCTTCTATGCTCAATCCTTTCATATATCAAAGGGCAATATGGTTATTGCAAAAGGAAGCAAAGTTTGCTCACTTTATCCTTTATTTGTATCAAAGAAAGAACACTTGTTAGCTGTTACTAAACAACCTATAGCTTGTATTTGGCATGGTCGTTTGGGCCATATATCTCGTAGTGGAATGGAAAATCTTTCTCATTTTGGCTACTTACCTCTGATATCTTCCTTTGATTTTTCATTTTGTGAGCTTTGTCAATATGGAAAGCAAACCAAAAATGTGCATAGAACGCACATTGACTCTTCAATCCAGGCTTTAGATCTCGTTCATATAGATGTGTGTCGTCCTATGCTCACTAGGTCCTTAGGTGTTTCTCTTTACTTTGTCACTTTCATGGATGATGCTGCTAGAAAAGTTTGGGTATATCCTATCAAATTGAAGGATGAGGTATCCCCTACTTTCAAAAAATGGCTTGCTTCAGTTGAGACTGAAAAAGGAACGAAGCTTAAGGCTTTACATTAAGATAATGGGGGTGTATACCTCACATGAATTCAACCTTTTTTGTCAATCTAGAGGGATTCATAGAGAGTTTATAGCTCCTTATACCCCAATACAGAATGGTGTAGCTGAAAGGATGAATAGAACTATTCAAGATAGAGTAGTTTCTATGTTGCATCATGCAAACCTCTCAAAAGGCTTTTGGGCAGAAGCAATATTGACTACAGTTCATGTTATTAACCTTTCACCAAGTACTGCCAAAGGTCTAAAACTGGCACAAGAGTTATGGACAGGGAAGCCACCATATTATGATCATTTTCGAGTTTTTGGATGTGAATCATATGTTCATATACCCAAGAACCTTAGACAAAAGTTGGACCATAAGTCAAAGAAATGCATTCTTCTTGGATATGGTCGAGAAGGACAATTTGGATATCGCTTATGGGATCCTGAAACACAGTGAGTGATCAGCAATAGTGATGTCATTTTCAATGAGTCTAAGATGCATAAAGAGCCCATTAAGGAGGTTGAAGTGAGAAGAGTGGTGTTTGAAGATACTAGCCCTCCAGATAACATGCATAAAAATGTTGCACATAGGGACATTCAAGAGAATGTCTGATTAGATCAGTCTCCACATGTTCCTGTTCAGGAACCATTGAGACGCTCTGCACATGTCTCACATCCACCTGATAGATATGTTCCATGTTTAGATTTTGTATGCCAACAGATGCCAGTGAGCCTTCTTGCTACAAAGAGGCTAATCAGATAGAGGATCATGTCAAGTGGGAGCATGCCATGAAGAGTGAGTTGGATTCTATTCACAAGAATGGTACTTGGGATTTAGTACCTTTGCCAAAGGACAGGAAAGCTTTACCATGTAAATGGGTATATAAGTTGAAATTCACATCAGATAGTGCTTCTCCAAAGTATAAAGCACAACTTGTTGCAAAGGGTTTTAAGCAACAACATGGTGTTGATTTCGAGGAAATCTAGTGGTCAAGATGACTACCCTATGCATGTTGCTTGGATTCGTTGCAATGAAGGACTTAGAGCTACTCCAAATGGATGTGAAAACTGCTTTCTTGCATTGAGATCTTACAGATGAGATCTACATGGAACAACCAGAGGGTTATGTAGTTCTTGGCAAGGAAAGTCTAGTTTGTAAGCTCAAGAAGAGCTTGTATGGACTTAAACAGTCCCCTAGACAATGGTACCAAAATTTTGATGCTTTTATGAAATCTCAAGGCTATTCTTGAAGCAATGAGGATCATTGTTTCTACACAAAGAGATGCTCAGATGGCAGCTTGATATGCTTGATACTTTATGTCAATGATATGTTGATTGCTCGGAAAGTCCTCTTATGACTTGTCGATTCTCAAAAAGAAATTAAGACATTTGATATGAAGGATTTGGGGGATGCCAAACATATTCTTGGCATGCACATTACTCGTGATAGGAGTTAAAGATGCATATGCTTATCTCAAAGTGAGTACATATCCAAAGTACTTCATAGGTTCAATATGGAGGGTGGAAATGCATTGAGTACACCTTTATCCACATATGTGAAATTGAGCAAGGATGATTGCCCCAAATCAGATGAGGAAAAGGAATTCATGACCAAAATTCCCTATCACTCAGCTGTTGGTAGTCTCATGTATGCTATGGTAGCTATGAGACCAGACATTGCATTTACAATGGAAGTTGTGAGCAGATATATGTCTAATCCTGGTAGGAAACATTGGGAAGTGGTCAAGATGATTTTGAGATATCTGAGTGGCGCTAAGGACAAGTGTCTATGCTCAGGTAGAGAGAAAGAATCCATTATTGGTTACACAGATTCTGACTATGCTGGTTGTGTAGACAATCATAAGTCTATATCAGGGTACATTTTTCATTTTGCGGGAGGTGGTATCTCTTTGAGATCTCATCTTCAAGAATGTACATTTGTTTCCACCACAAAAGCAGAGTATTTTGCAAGAAGTGAGGCATGTAAGGAAGCATTGTGGCTTTCTCATCTTGCTTGTGATATGAGTTTATCTCAGCATGTACCTCGTTTTTTTGCTAAGTGATAGTTAGAGTGCCATTGCTTTGGCTAAGAATCCGGTCTCATGCAAAGACCAAGCACATTGAGGTGAGGTATCACTTCATTAGAGATTGCTTAGCCATTGAGCGCATTATTCTTGAGAAGGTTCACACTCGAGATAGTGTTGCAGATGCTTTGACTAAAGCTCTACCACAAGATATCTTTTGACACTATTGTCACTTGATGGGGGCTACTTGATTCATGATCTTACACAGTCACTTGTTATATTGTGTAACATGCCCATCAGGTGGGAGGTATAGATTGTATACTTACACTAAGGTATTCTTTATCTTTCTCCCATAATTACTTTGCCCATATTGGCCTTTACTGCGAGATTGTAACCATTAATGTCCATGTGAAAGGCCAAATGGCCACCGGACATTTCTCTGTATATGTTCTTTAATAAAACATATAGTGTCCTGGTCAATCACAGACTGTAAGTTCAACTGCATTTGTAACATCTAAGAAGTTTGTGTTTGTGCTCCTTGTGTACTATGTTTTCTGTGTATTCTACACCCTCTGTGCGGAGTACCGTGTGCGGCCCTAGGAGCTCAATTTTCTACTCTGAGGATATCTTCGTGGAGCTCTCGAGACAGAGAGCGCACTGTGGTGCATCACCATCGAAATACTTCAATTTGCCATCAACTCCATGAAAAAGTGGATGGGATGATGGGGAAAGAGAGGTAAAAAGAGGGTGAGGTAGGGGGAAATTGGACAAAAGAAAGGGTGGGAGGGTGGGCAAAGGGAAATAAGAGACCCAAAGAGCATAAATATGATGGCAAGAGGATTCTCCCAATGAGTGGAGAGCAACACCACTTAGCTCTATCACCACCACCGTGAAAACTTCCAAACTCACCACCAAAACCTCCACCTACGTTGTGATACCATGTAAAGAGTACACTCACAGAAGCAAAATGAAAAGAAGAGTGTGCTCACAAAATGAAAGAGTGTGAGAGACTCAAAGTGAGTAGACCAAGAAATGGATAAACTCGCCTGGATTAAAAATGATGGGGAAAGAGAGGTAAAAAGAGGGTGGGGGAGGGGGAAAATGGACAAAAGAAAGGGTGGCAGGGTGGACAAAGGGAAATAAGAGACCCAAAGAGCATAAATATGATGGCAAGAGGCTTCTCCCAATGAGTGGAGAGCAACACCACTTAGCTCTATCACCAAGAAATGGATAAAATCACATGGATTAAAAATTAGCTTGCCAAGAGCATGGAGAAGGCACTACAAGTTCCTAACCAAGTACAAAGTGGGGGAGAGGCCCTCCTTATATAGAATTGAGAGACTGTCCAAAGTACATCATATGTGGTGTAATTCCCCTTAAAGGAGAATGAATACTCTGGTAGAAGCAAATGGCAAGGTACCCAACTATAATGAGATGCAACTGAAATAATATGAAAATAGAGTGCCTCCTAGATACAAAAGGGAGATGCACTCATGGAGATACAAATGGAAATGAGGTAGAAGAACTCATGTCATCAATGTCTTGTAGATTTTTTAAGGTCAAAGGAATGAGTAGACAATACAATGAGTTTGTTTTGGTTTCCTATTGGGTAGACCATAAAAACCCCACCTTCTTTTTTTTCTCAAATATTGTCTTGATGGATTCTCCTTTATAAACAACATCAACTTATTACTACTTGGTGAAGTTATTAAAGCTTCAGGCTTTTATTTTCTATTGAGTCTAGATTGGAAGTTCCATTACCTACCTTAGGCAAGATGAATCCTCAATTGTTTTCTTTTTTTCAAAATGTATCAATATTATATACACCAACTAAACTATGGATATAAATCTCATCAACTCTTTTCATTCAACCATCTAGGATATAGTTTTTTGACCTTGTTGGGGTCACTATTCTCAAGTTGAATCCACTCATTTTTTCCTTTTTCACCATAGGTCAACCAAGTCACTCAAGCCTCTATTGAAGAGCCACTCCTCTTTAGTTACTTATTACACACAATGGATGATAATAATTTAGTTATGGATTGGATTACTTGGTATGATCATAGCTTCCCATTTTCTTTAGCATCATTCAATGTGCGTTGAGAATGAGACAATACACTTGGATCCTTATAAGAGGAATTTCACTCATGAAAAGTGAAGGAAGTGGATATTATTCCTGTTCATCTCGAGGAGATCTAAAAGGAACATTCATCAAACTCTTTTATAACCATTTTTGAATGGGAGTTTGATCTTAGGCCTACCCTTTGAGCTTGAAGTGTCACACAAAACATTAAAATTAAAAGTGTGGTCTAAAACATGTACTTATTGTATTCCAAAATGAAAGGCAAATAATAACCAAAAGACTAATCGACTTAAAGGTCCACTAAATTGTCACTCGAAGGTCAGTTAGTTTGTGTTTGTGACATGGTTAACAATTATCATTATGTGTGGCTTGGGGAATGTGCACAAATCTCAACCTAAAAAACTTGTCTCAAATCTCGAAGCCAATCCTTCATACAACTTTTCTTTTTTGGAGTTTGATCATCAACCTATTCTTCCAGTTATGCTTGAAATATTGAAATGAACAACATACACAACATGGGGATCCCCCTTATCCTCCACTTTCTAGAGGTTATACATTATGCCGCACTCCGAGTTTGAACCCTTGACTCCATAATCTTCAAGCTACATGAAGGTAGCATGTAAATAATCCATGAGAATGGTGTAGCCATATAACCTAACTTTGTGGTTGTATATGCGAATACAACGGGTCACCAAGGCTATGTATGATTTGGAGTATCTTCTTTGGCACACCTCCTAGTGGCACTCCTACTTCGTTGAATGTGGGTTGGAAGTTCTCACGGCATGGAAATGCAGAGTTTGAAATTGAAGGCCGTCATTCAAAGATCTTTCTTACGTCTTTAAATCGGAAAATATTTTCGATGTTACACAGATACCTTTAAGCACGCTTTGCCTGCCGTGCTTGTCGTCGTCACTTGCTCGCTTGTAGCATCGCGATGAAGGTTTCCGTGAAGACCCTTAAGGGCAGTCAATTCGACTTGGACGTTTCGAGCACAGATACAGTAAGCTCCCTCTTTCTTTTGAGTTTTTCCACTTGAGAGTCTTGTGCGCGTTCGACTCCGCAGGGATATCTGCGTACCTCACAAACACAGACACACGTACACACACACACACACAGAGAGAGAGAGAGAGAGAGAGAGAGAGAGAGAGAGAGAGAGAGAGAGAGAGAGAGAGAGAGAGAGAGAGAGAGAGAGAGAGAGAGAGAGAGAGAGAGAGAGAGAGAGAGAGAGAGAGAGAGAGAGAGAGAGAGAGAGAGAGAGAGAGAGAGAGAGAGAGAGAGAGAGAGAGAGAGATACATGCTTTGTTTCTGCTGATATCTACATGATTAATATAATATTATTCACGTCGATCACAGTCGCGAAAGAGTACAAGGGAAAAATGCACTGAGAGAATTGTTCACTCAAACCATCAGATATCTTTCCTTTAACCATTCAAGTTTATTCTTCTCCAATGTTCATGTTGGACTTTGAATAGAAAGTAGTAAGTAGATTTATTCCAAGGCTTGTGAGTAGGTGTGCTATGGAGCAAGACGTTTTCCCTTTAGAAGGAGAAATTTTATCCTCCTAGATATTTATTATCTTTCCTATATATTCGCCGATTGGACATGTTATATGTCTATGATTTTAGATTGAATGCATGCATTTTTTCAACATTTTGTATATAGGAAATAGTGTTGAGTTTTTAATGGCCATAGTTCTGCCAAAAAGGTTACTATTTCAAGTAGATGAGAGGTGAGTGATTGGTGCACGAGTCATGACACATTTTTATACACTAATACATTTTGGTTAATGGATTTCTTGTCTCAAGATGAAATTCTCACACCAGTATAAAAAGGTTACCAATCATGGCGAAAACTGTTTTGAATGACAAAACTTCACGTTCAATGCATTACTTGTGCATTTCGATTTGTTTGGTCGTTCAGGCTCATTGTTGACTTCACTGATTGTTTCCAACTGATAAATCTAATATTGGGTGAGTCTTATCAGAGGATTCTAACTGTTCGATTGAATTTTTCACAAGCACTTACATCCCACTTTCGAACTTGAGAAAGAAATAGAGGATCTGTTTTAAAGTCTGCTCCACTTTGATACTTTCCTAAGTGGGGACTTTATTTGCCCATATGTTCAATGTATTTGCTGCTGCAAATCATTGTAAATGCACAGCTGTTTCTACGATTTCAGAAGTTAAGGTCTGTTTGGCAAATAAAAAATGTATTTTTGTTATTGATTTCAGACCTTCTCTGACTTGTCAATGGCTTTAAGCTTATCAAATATGTAGTTTTATATGATTTTTAACGGTTAACTGCATAAAAATATGAAGTGGTAGTCATTTGAAAATTGTGAGCTGCCAACGCACAGTGAGTAGACAATTTCATCCGTTTTTAATGCCATCTTGCATATGATTTGAGTGAACCTAGATTGGCCACAGACAACTACTCACTCCTAACTATTGGGTCTGATGGTAATTCATTAATTGTTGAAGTTTCTGTCTATATTGTATGAATCAGGGTCTAGAAGTGACAAGTATTTCTTTGAAAAAGGAAATCATAAAAGTACACTAGAAGCTATTTAGAGTTCTCTCTTGAGTCTAATTGTGTCAGAAATAGAGGACTAACATTGTCACCTTATTCAAACAGAAGATTCATAATTAGTGTTTTCTTAGCATTAGCCTGTTATATCAATCGAGAATATTGATCTGATCATTTATTAACATAGATGGGTCTTGTGTGATATTGTAGGTGCTCAACATGAAACAGCGTATAGAAGACACTCAAGGAAAAGATACCTTTCCCTGTTCTCAGCAAATTCTCATTTACAAGGGTAAAGTGTTAAAAGATGACACCACATTGCAGGAAAATGATGTTGTGGAAAACAGTTTTTTAGTGATCATGCTGACAAAGGTGGGCCAAGCATTTCAGCTGCATTACTTCATGTTTTGAATCATTTATCTTGAGTCATGACCACGCATTTGCATATTGCATGCTCTTGAGAGGTATTTGGAAAATTTTGTCCCTATCTTGTTTTGTTTCTTTCAGAGTAAGCCATCGACATCAACACCTACTTCCACTTCTTCAGGCACGGGAGCTCAGGTAGATGGCAGCTGAGTTGTGATCTCAAAGAAAGAGTAAAAATCGAATCTGACAATTCATAATTTCTGTCCTCTATGTTAGGCTCCTCCAGCAACTGTGCCTCCTGCTCCAGCTCCAAGTCCAGCAGCACCTGCGTCTCCATCAACAGTATCAGCTCCTGCCAATGCAGCGTGAGTTTCAAGCTGTAAACTTTGCTGCTGGGATCAGAAAGATATCAGTGCATCTCAGACATTCCACACTTTTAGCTGACTGATAATTAATTCTTTTTACATGATAATAGGCCTGCCTCT
Organism: Ceratopteris richardii; assembly: GCA_020310875.1. Taxonomy (NCBI): domain Eukaryota; kingdom Viridiplantae; phylum Streptophyta; class Polypodiopsida; order Polypodiales; family Pteridaceae; genus Ceratopteris; species Ceratopteris richardii. The sequence continues at coordinate 84,613,684 of CM035418.1, read as the reverse complement.
ACAGCAACCCTGCCCATAGCTGGAACTCAGTAATAATCCTGTCTGGGGATCTTTGTGATTGTTGAATGCTGTTATTTTAGCATGTCCATGCAGGGTAATATTCCTAGGTTCTGAGTAGAGTAAGTGTGTAGGATTGGAAATATGTACGATCAGGCTGCCTCCAATCTCGTTGCCGGTACCAATCTTGAGCAAACCATTGATTGGATCATGGACATGGGTGGAGGAAGCTGGGAACGAGATACAGTTAAAAGAGCTCTTCGGGCTGCCTTTAACAATCCAGAGAGGGCGGTGGAATACCTTTACAATGTACAGTGGCTACATATTCTCAGTAGTGCATTGCCTAATCATGCTTTGCAATAATGCTACAAGGATAAATGCCTGCGATTCTGGTTGCACTTGTGTTGCCAAATCCATTTAATGCATGTGTATGAATTTGTTTGTGTTTCTTTGGACTTCTGTCAGGGAATACCGAACATTCCTGAGTCTGCTCCAGCTCCAGCTTCCAATCCAGCTCCTGCATTATCACCATCACCTGCCCCAGCTCCTGCAGCAGCTCAGCCTCCTCCCGCCGGTGGACCTAATGCAGCTCCTCTAGATCTTTTTCCTCAGGTATAGTTTATCCTATTCTTGTCTACATAATTCTTTGCTACTGTTATTGAAAATTTGAGTGCCCTTATTTCCCTCTTTCATTCAGGGCATGCCTGGTGCTGGAGGTGCTGCTCCAGGAGCGCTAGATTTCTTGAGAAATAATCCTCAGGTATACACAGCTATAAAACATGTTGAGCGTTCAACAGAGAATTGATCCCAACACTTTTTTCTGATTAGATTTGGCTATACAAAAGATGGTTATAACTTATAGCTGAGTAGGTGTCTACTGGTATTCTTGTATGAAATTAGGTTCGCTATTGTCCTGATGTGAACATATGCATTTATGCTCTAGTGCATATTCATGTACATGCATATGAGTTTATGCATGATTGGAACATTGTAACTTGTAATAACAAGAGTGAATAATAATTTATAATTGACATTGAATAACAGAAGTAATGATTACTCTATTAATAGAAGTTTCTCCATAAAGTATTCTATGTATTTATAACATGCATTCATAATATAGTGTGTCAATTGATATTGGATGGTGAATAAAGTATTCTATCTTATTTATAACATGCATTCATAATATAGGGTGTGTCAATTTATAGTGGATGGTGAAAAACCGAACATTGGAGAGATGGGGAATTGAGTGCTAATCGGTGATTGGTTGCACATTAATTGCTCCGTAAGCTTTGCTTTACTTAATATGCTTTTTCTCGTAAGCTAATTTTTTCATGTCCACCTGATAATGTTTCAACTTTGATACTTTATGCCTGCTCAAACAGGAGAGGTTAAGGTTGTATTTCTTATTTTATTGTTCTTTCCTTATTTCAATTGTGAGTGTTTAGTGTGGAAACATTGTCACGTATTTACATTTTTCTTCATTATTATATCTCCATTTTAAAAACTTGCAAAAAATAATCCTTGGATGCAATTAATTCAACATCTATATGAAAGGGATTGATCATAGTTTTGTTTTTATTTTCTAATTTTTCATAGTAATTCTCATCTGAGCTGCAATGGAAATTATCAGAAAGTGCTGTTGGAAGTGGAATCTTGGTCGCATGCCCTACATACTTCCAACTTAATCACTGAGGTTTCTGATATGGACCCAGTGTCAAGTAACCAGGATTTTTTGATTGACTCAATTGGTTTTTTTGCAAGATTGCTAATTGATTTTTCCCATCCTTGTTTGTGTTTTATTTTTACTGGTTTTCTTTGTTTGTCATGTTTTCTTATGTATACCAAAGTTTATGAAGCTCTTGCTTGCTAAATCAGCCATTTTCAGGCTTGTGAGGTGTATATGAAGCTGGAAATCAGCATTTCCTATGTGAAATCGGGAACCTATCTTCCCCCTTCTTTTTTTGCCTTATGCGAATGCCCATGTTGTGTTGATCCTGATCACGTGCTCTCTTTTCTTGTGAAACAAGAACTGAAACACATCTTTCTACTGGTAAGTTTGAGTGCAGAGATTACATTAACACTTGTCCATATGTTCACTTTCCAACACCCTAGGTTGTCTGATTTTAATTATTCCTTTTGCAATGATAACCAAAGGTCCTTTTTATTTTCATTTTTTTATTTCTCTTATGTCAATTTCACTTCGTGCACTAATTGAGGAAGATGATAAATAAGTGAAGTTGTCTCCACCTTGAGAGCTATGCAGGTTTATCTCTACGTGTTACCTATTAAAGTATTTTCAAGAATGTGATTCTTTATAATAATTTGATCCTCAAGTCCACTTTTAGATTATAAAACTAATATGTTCTTCAACTTCTCATTTAGCAAGAAAACTTGATGATTTGTTCTCATCAGTTTTTGTTGCTCTCCCCCTCCCCTTCTAAATGTCAGACTGATGTACATAAAATGTGAGTTCCTTTATGTTACTCGTTTTTCCCTCTTAGGTTAATGTGGTTGGTTTTGTCATTCTTCTGAGGATTACCTCCCTTATTTTGTTTGCATAAAGTTTGTTATTCATATGTGTCTGGATACGTTTGTTGTCCTCATATACATTTATAAAACTTTTTTATTTTGCCGGCCTTGTCAGATAGGTTATCAGAAAGGGATCAAGGGTTTTTCATGTCAGACTGGTTTTCATAACGTGAGTTTTGAGATGTTATTCTTCTTTAGGTTAATATCATTAATTATTTTTGTTTTCATGAGGATCATGTGCGTTATTTTGTTTGCAAAGCTTTGAATGTAGTTTTGAAAGAGGGGGGAAGAAGAAGAACCTTGTTTCTATTCATTTGTGTGTGGATAGGTTTGTTGTCCTCATTTGGGTTCATGTGAAAAAAAGCATTTTTATCTTGCAGACCTGGTCAAAGAGACTATAAAGGGATTTGTGGTCTTCCATAATTCATGAACATTGGATAGCATACATTCTCTAGATTTATGAACATGAATTATGATTACTGAAATTTGATATCTACAATCATGTCACATGTATTTATTATAGTATATGCATTTATTTTATGTATGCTGTCGTTGTGTTTGATAATTTATGAAATGATCTTTTATTCTTCTAGGATTATTTTTATTTTTATTTTCTTTTTATTTAATTGTTTATTGATTTATTTTCTTTCGTTTTTGTTTTTGCTTTCTATTTTGTTTGTGATATTTTATATTTTATGTTGATCTGTTTTTTTGGTGTAATCCCTTTTTTTGGAAGTTTATTTTTCTTATGTTTTTGTCTATGTTCATTAGTTTGAGTTCGCAAGTTTGGATAAATTTGAACTTGAGATGGTATATATTAAAGTCACATAGTAAACATGCAAATCTATTGATTTTCTGTATGGGTTGTGACAAGTTGTTTGTGCTTATTGGGAGTATCTTTTAAGGAGGTGCCTACCTCAATAGCTAACTCATCATATGTTTGTGTTAGTGTGTGTTAGTTTGTGTACGAGAATGTATTCTTGTGTTGTTTCCTTTATATTTATTAATTTAATATAAAATCAATTATTATTATTTTAAAGATTTATTTATTTATTCTCCCTCTTTTGTATTTAATGTGTCTGTGCTTGTTTGAGTATGTTCTTGTGTGTGTGTCTCTTTTTTTTTTCGGCTTTATTCTATTTTATCTTTTTTTTTTGGTTTTGTTTTTGATTTTTTTTTAAATGTTTTGTTTTGTTTTTTATTTGGTTTTTGTTTTTCATGTTATCCATATTATTTATTTGTCCAAAAAGAAGGGTATCTTAAACTAGGAATCCTTTTTGTGGTTTCATGAACGTTGTCATGTGCAAAGGAAGTTAAGTAATGATTTTAGCAAAGGAAGTTAAGTAATGTGTAATAATTGTATGTTTTGTGTGTGATCTCTTGAGTGTAACAAGAAGGCTTTTTTAAGGATCCCTTTGCTTGTTGGCAACCGTGCTATGTAAATGGGGAGGGTGGTTAGCATTTTTCCTAATCAAGAGGCTAGGATCCTTAGCCTTTAGGAAGGCATTGATCTGATTTTGACTCAATCATACATATTTCTCGTATTTCTTATTTTTCTCAATCGAGCTTCAATTTCGACCAAATATGTGCTTCAAACTCTTCTTTTAATTTTCTTTCTTCTCGTCTTTGTAGTAGTGAAGAAGAAGCTTGGAGCACAACTCACAATATTGAATGAATTACCAAGTGTGTATAAAAGATAAATGACTCGTTAGGGTTATAGGCGTACACACAAGCCCGGGAAAAAAAAACCTAAAGAGGGAAAAAAGCGCCTCGGTGGTCCTAAGTGTGTTCACACAAATCACTATTGAAATATATCACCAAATCCCCCCCCTGGGAGTGATGCGGTGAACAAGCAACTTGCACTCATGTATAAGGTAGTGCCAAGCTATGTGAACAGAGATCAATCCATAAAAAGAAGTAAGCCCAAAGCTTTGCAGAAAGCTTCAAACTTCTCCCATGTGAAAAGGTCTGCAATGTTATCCTTTGTGGGCACAACTTGTTTCCATAGGAGTGGAAATAGGTTTGCAATCTTCAAGGCCAAAACGTTGCAATAATGTGTCAATATAATTTGTTTGACACAAAGCTATTCCCCATCAACTTGCATGAAATGAATGCCCAAATAATGATGCAAATGCCCCAAATGTGACGTCTCAAAAGGGGCATGCAAATTAGGTGTAAATTCAGCAATATGATTCTCATTAGGACCAATGAGCACCATGTCATCAACATACACAACAATGATCAGAAGATCATTTGCACACTTAACATATAAGGTGCTCTTAGTTGGACTGTTCTCAAAACCATGTGCAATCAAGTAGGCATGTATCTTTTGATACCAAATACGTGGTGCATGTTTCAAACCGTATAATGCCTTTTTCAACCTGCACACTTTGTTTTGATGCTTTTTTTGCACAAAACCATGAGTTTGAAATACATACACTTCTTCATGTAAGTTAGCATTCAAAAATGCAGTTTTAATGTCCAACTAATGTACACTCCAACCATGATGAGCTGAAAGTGCACAGATACTATGAACAGTGATCATTCGGCAAGTGGGTGCAAAGGTCTCATCAAAATCAATGCCTCTCTTTTGAGCATAACCTTTTGCAACAAGCCTAGCCTTATCGTTGTCAATTGATTCTTCAAGCTTACTAGCAATGTGATGCAAAAGAAGCACTATGAGAGCCGGAATGAGTACGATATGATAGCTATGCTTCTAATTTGCTATCTTGCAAAGTTTGCACTAACCACTTTGGCATAGTTTTTGCCTCTTCTATATCAGCCCTATCATCAACAAGTGCATCATGTAAATATGCATTAGAAGTGGAATGATTTTCATCATCATGTGAAACCTACAAAGGTTGAGAAATTGCCTCGTTTGGACCAGCACTTGATTGTCTAACTATAAAAAGAGGAAGCAAAGTGTCATACACATCTTTGGAGCTAACTGATGTCTCCTTAGTACATGCAAGTAAAGGCTGAATTGCATCTTTAACAAAAGTGACATCATGGCTAACCAAAATGCGTTTAGTCTCTGGATGATACATATGATAGCCTTTGCTTTTAGAATTGTACCCAACAAAAATACATTTCATTGCCTTATCATCCAATTTCTTGCGTTGTTGTTCAAGCACTATTGCATATGCGAGATAACCAAAGACACGGAGATGAGCAACAGATGGCTTGCGGCCATAACAAGCCTCATATGGAGTGATGGATTGAAGTGCTTTGGTGGGAGACCTATTAAGTACATATATTGCACACATAACTGTCTCAGGCCAAAAGCTATGTGGTGAGACTTTTCTTTTGACTATACACCTTGCCATCTCCATGAGAGACCTGTTCTTTCTTTCTGCAACTCGATTTTGTTGAGGTGTATACGGCACTGTACATTGATGTTTTATCCCACGCTCAATCAGAAATACATTAAAATCAGAAGACATATACCCCTCCCCCTCCTCTGTTCAGAATGGAGGGTGTCTATTTTATATTTTGACAGATTTAGCCATAACCAGAAATTGTTTGAAGCACATAAACACTTTTGACTTTGCTTTTACTGGATAAACCCATGCATGCTTGGGAAAATCATCAATGAAAGTCACGAAGTAAAGGTAGTTCCCAAAAGGTGTTTGCATAGGACCACAAACATCACTATGCACAAGCTTCAATTTATGAGCATCTCTAATTGAACCATCCTTAGGGAAGGAAGAACATGGCATTTTGTCCAAAATACAGCCTTCACATACATGTCTACAAGGTGCCTCAAGTTTGGAAAACTCTTTATCTTCCTGACATGATCGTTTCCTTTACAAGATTTGCAAAGCTGTGTATGCTTTTTTGTTTTCTTCTCATCTTTGTCTTCCTTCTTCGATTGTGCAACATTAGTAGATTTCTACTTACTAGCAGATGAGCTCCATTTACCTTTGCACTTCTAACTAGCTATGAAAGCTTGATCTGCAATGTGCATAATAGACTTGTTCTTCCTCGACTCATTTTCCTGCAACAAAATAGAGACCAACTCCTCAAATGTTAAGGTATTTGGATTGCCTTTCATCATCAATCGAAGAGTAGAAGCAAAACTCTAAATTGAATTTAAAAGACCATTAAGAGAAGTTTGCACAAGCGAACTATCTTATAAGACTTCATCAAAAGAAATCAATTGGTCCTTCAAATCTTTGATCTTAACTAAAAACTGTTCATAGAATCTCCTCCTTGCATATGCTCACTCTTCAATTGTTTTCGGAGGTAAGCAACACGAGCTTTATTTCTACCTTGTATAAAGTGGTAAGTGTATCCGAAGCATCCTTTGTTGTTTTGCAAGAGAGAATAGGAGGGATAATGGCACTTTTGACAGACAAGGCTATCAATGTATGTGCTTGAGCATCTTTGCCATCCCAAAAAAGTTGCTCTTCAGTAGGTGCAATAGGAATCAAAGCACGAACACAAATCTGAAGATCATTATCTTCAACGCCATCTACATCACCTTCAATAATTGTAATCGCAAGTGTAGTAGGGCGTTTTTCAATATTGCAGAATATTCCACAATCCTTTTGCTACCAATACATCATGCATCATATATGCCCATAATGGGTAATTGGTACCATCCAACTTGTCCTAAACAACCAATATATGGAATACATCATTGCTTTCAGCCATGGCCAATAACTAAATACCCTGATGCAAATAAATGACTTTTTGTTTGAACTCCTAATCACCTTGAATATGCTCATCAATTTTTGTGCATTTCTGAGACTCTGAATGGAGGGGTGTTGACGATGCCCTAGATGAAGTGGCGACATGGTCTGATACAAATTGTTGGAGTTCGAGGTTTGTTGAAGCACGCAAATAGTACAAGGAAGAAGAAGAAGAAGCTTGGGGCACAACACAGAATATTGAATGAATAAACAAATGAATGTACAAAAGATAAATGACCCATTAGGGTTATAGGCATATATACAGGTTGAGGGAAAAACCCTCTTAAAGAGGAAAAGAGTACCCCTATAGTCCTAAGTGTGTTCACACATCATTACTGAAATATATCAACAGTTTAGATAACAATAATATTCGTTTGTCATGTTTCAAAAACGTTTTAATTAATAGTCATCTTGTTCATTTGAGGCATTGAAGAAAGAAGCATTTGCATGAAGATGTCTTGTAAGTCATGTTTGTTATTTGCAAGTCATTTATGTAGCTTATAGAATTTATGATGGTTCTTTTTGTATGTGGGCTGAACTTTTGGATTGCACTTATTCATTTCATTTTCGAGAGCAAGTTAGGCAAGCTAGAAACTTCATACTAAAAGCATATGGTTTGAAAGAATTAAACCCCGTAATGCAACCATTCCAAAATATGACTTTGAGTTTTGTTTCATTGTTTTCCTATTGAACACATAAAGGGACATTTTAGGAACTCTAAAGAGATTTATAAGGTAGCTTGGTTGAGGGAGCTTTTTTGCATAATTTGTTTCTTAAAGGCCTCAATTTGGAAGGAAAATGTACTTTTTGTAATAGTATATCCATTACTAAGAAAACTCGTATGATGTGATGTAGATATCCAAAACCTTCCTCAACCAACTAGTCTTCTAGACACAAAGACATTTGGGTTCTAAAATGTAATTTTGTTTCAACTTCTTATAAGTTTTATGAATCCAGTTTTAGGTTGAGCTCCATTGTTGAGGATTCCCAACCTAGTTAGCTCTTTGAATGATAAGTCTTTTAAGTTTAACGATTTTAAAACAAGATTACTTTTTTGGATAGAGTTATGTCCTTTAAGTCCTATTTGTTGTTCACAATCATTTGTGTAATTCATAGCTTTTATGATAGTTCTTTTTTCTAATTGCATTTATTTGTTTTCAAGAGAATGTTTGACAAACTAGAGTAATTCATATTGAAAGCATCTTACTGAAAGAGTTAAACCCCTTGATGCAACCATCCCAAAAGGTGGCTTTGAGTAGTTCCATTATTTTCTAGTGAATACAAAGGAAAATTTTTGGAACTCCAAAGAGTTCTATAAGGTAGCTTCGTTGAGGGAAATCTTTTTGATGTGAACCCTACATATTTTCTTTTGTATAGGCTTCGATTTGGATGGAATATTTACCTATGTTAAAGGTATGTAGTACTAAGAAAGCTCCTATGATGTGGTGTAGATGTCCAAAACCTTCCTCAACCAACGACTCTTCTCGACATGAAGACATTTAGGTTCTAAAATGTAATTTTAATGTTTTTAGTTTTTAATTTTATGTATGTTTTTGAAAGTTTATAATTTATGCTTTTATTTATTCATTTGTTTATTTTTTGTGCAAGGCTTTATCATGGTTGAGTTTGCCCTTCAGCTTTGAAAGTGATAGTAACTTCTTGTTGACTTTATTATATTATTTTTTTGAAAGGCTTTTCATCAAAGCTTGCACCTACTCTTGGGCATATTCACGATATGAGTAGGGTCTAGGGATATCATATCTATTTGTCCAAGCTATATGCACGATGAAGTTTTGAATATGATACTTCTTGTTTTGGACAAACATAGAAGTTGAGGATGCACCATTTGTATTGCACCAATATTTCAGAAGTCCTTTAAAATTAACAAGTTCATCAACATGAAGCTCCACATTGGATAATTAGACATTCCATCAAGCTTGTCGTCTTGTTCCAATCAATCTCTATAGTCACTCATCTTGAGTACAAAGGTGTATGTTTACTTTGCTATGTGTTGGAAGCATGGTAGGTTGAAATAATAATCACGAGTATTTTAGGATCTTTCCAACACTTAGAGACTTAGCACACAACACACCTTGATTAAATCAAATGAGATGAATGACAATAGAACAGAGAGAAGACACTAAAAGTGTGGCAGTTGAATACTAACTACACACTAATTAAAATGCTAAATGTCAATATACAGTGTGTGTAGTGATACCAAACTGGATGTAGGCTGAATGAAAAGGGTTCTTGGTAAAATATGTAGAGAGAGAGAGAGAACCTAAGAGGTATTATGTGAGAGAATATCTCAATATGAATTGTGTAAACTGTCAAAAACAGTTATTACAGCAAATCCCAATCTGATAATTAGGTCTGCTTTGATGTTGAGCAGCAGCTATGCAACCTTCTTGTGTTGAAGTGGTAGGTAAAGACATGGTACAGCAGAAACACTTGAAGAAATTTTAAATTAAGAAGCTTATACTCACAAAATCAGCTGAAGAAGATGAAGGGTAGGCTTCCAAAACTCCTCCAAATCTGCACTTAGACATCCAAGAGTCCTCCTAAATGAAAACCCTAGAGCTTGTATGAGAGTAGTTCTCAAACTCGATGATCAATGTGTGGGCAACCTAGGTGAAGAATTAGGAAAAGCAAAATAAAGTAAGCTTTATTTTCGCGATTTTGCCCATATCAACTTTTTAGGGCTTTTCATAACTCAGTTTTGCTTTATGAGCTTTTAAATTATTCGCCTAATCTCAGCCATTTATTTGATGTACTTTTTGATGATTAAGTCTGAGCCATTGATTTACTATGAGATGAAAAGCACTTTGAAAAGCAGAATGAGGGTTTGTCTTTTGGTTGACTTTCATGTGTCAAACGATGTACTGTTATATACTATTAGAAACCTCCCAAAGGGTACTATCTAATGAGCCAAAATTTTTTTTGACCATCTTTGACCAAAAATTGAAGTACCAAAATTAGGGTTGCTGGAATTTTGGCAATTTTAGGACATTTTGATATTGTTTTCCAACATATTTACTGCCCCACTAGAACGTGGATGACTTATTCCAAATTGGAAGACTTTGCATGCATTCTCTTTGCATGCATTCTCACACACATTGCACATTCTATTTGTGCTACATTAAATTTGAATTTTTGAAGGTATATATTGGATAGTTTACATTCTATATAATTATTAATCATGAATTATGAGTGTTAGAATCGCAATTGTATCACATTTAATTACGATAGAGTGTGATGCATATGATGTCATACACTTTTGTAAACTTAAGCTCTTATTGTGTATATGTTGTCAACTATGCATTTGTGAGAATTTTCAAAAGGAAGTTTTCAAAGCTTCTTATGAGTTCATGCTTGTTGGCTTGCGAGGGGGGGGGGGTGTGTGTGCATGTGATCATGTATTCATTGTTAGATGTATGCTCAGTATTGGACACTAATGATGTTAATAGGGATGCCAGAGTATTTAGTCAATGCGATGCGAGGTGTAGCTTATGGTTATATAGTCCATGGTTGACTCCCACATCCTTATAGGTTTGGGGTGGATTTGTGGTCTAGCTCGATTCATCTTGGAAATTGGAATGTATTAATCCCTCTTTATGCATTTGCATGGATACACCTTAAGATTAAATGATTTTTGACATGCCAATCATAGGACTTATTGCATCTAATATTGGAGTTAGGAAAGGTTATGGCCTAAAGCTAATAGAAAAATTCACATGCAAAAAAAAAAATAAAAAAATAAAAATAAAAAAATATATATATATTATATATGTGTGTGTGTGTGTGTAACCTGACTTGCAATTGTTTATTCAATATTTATCCTTGTAAATTCATGAAGATGACTCATTAATGCTCCATATGAAAATCCTTGTAGATTCATAATTCAAATAATGGCGAGCTTTATGAGTCATTAGGCTAGGCTTCAAATTATGAAACTCCAATAGGTTTCATACTTAGCAAATAGTCACTAGATGTTACATACAAGTAAGATGCCGGATTCATTCGTTCAAAGCCTGAACAAAAGAATTCTCTTAAGTACCATATTTCAAACATGCCATATGGTTTGTCTTCTCATATTTTAAACATGTTTTATGATTTCTTTTACTCCAAACATTTCTTTAACCTATTGCATGTCCAAGTTTTGGAACAATCCTTATTCTGCTAACCTATGGTAACGATAGCATATAGTTGATTCAAAGGGAGTATGTATGGGACATGCTATGTAGATTTGGCATTGTTAGTCAAGGAGAAACAAAACACATATACACATACAAGAGAACATATACACAAAAATTAAGGTTGAGGGTTATGGTGATGCCAATTACTTTCAGAGTTACAAGATATGCAGATACTCTAATAATACAAGAAAACTCACTACTCACAAGGAGAAACAAAAACACGCATACACATACAAGAGGGCTAATGCACAAAAATTAAGGTCAAGCGTTGTGATGATGCCAATTGAATGCTTACTGTTTTTCATCTCAGCCCCATTTTGTTTTCCCTCCCCCTTGAAAACAGTTTCAAGCTCTCAGGACCATGGTTCAAACAAATCCTCAGATTTTACAAGTATGTACATCTACTTATACTGAAATTTTGTAGTTCCTATGATTGTGTGGTTTACATTATGAGTTTCAATCTTTTAGCCTATGCTACTAGAGCTCGGGAAACAAAACCCTCAGTTGCTCCGTCTTATTAATGAGAATCAAGCGGAATTCTTTAGGCTCATAAACGAACGAGGTGCAGAAGGAGAAGGGTATGATACTTTCTTTTAACAATGGTTTTAATTTGCTTCAAGGATGCCAGTTCTAGAATGTGAATTCTTGTACGTTCATTTTATTATTGCTGTTTCAAAACAGGGATCTTCTTGGACAGCTGGCTGATGCAATACAACAACCCACAATCAATGTCACGCCTGAAGAAAGGGAGGCGATTTCACGGGTCTGTTGATATGAAGATGAAATTGACTTTGCAAAATGATCACGTTGCATGTAGGATTAGGTATTTGTTCTGATGAGGTGATGCATTTAGGCTGTAGATCTGTGCATAAGTGCTGCCGTCTGCCAAATTCTGCCCTGGTTTGAATAAGCCTGGACATCTTTCTATCATATTAGGTTTCACTCAGAAGGAAGAATGGAATCTTTTTATAGCTTATTCACTCATTTGCATGCAGTTTCTCACTATATTCTGGTAGCTCATTGAACTGCATGCATCTCTAGATATTTTTAAGTTGCACATATGTTGGTTGACCTATTCTGCATGCTTTGAGTTCTTGCAGTTGGAGGCTTTGGGATTTGATAGAGCTCGTGTCATTGAAGCATTTTTGGCATGCGATAGAAATGAACTCCTCGCTGCTAACTACCTCTTAGAAGATCATGGAGATAATGAAGAATGATCCATGGAATAGGAAAACAAGTATGTGAAGTTTATCAGCAGATGTAGGTGGAGGGGCTTTTTCATCTGGACATTTGGGGGTGAAAGCCATAATTGGTGTGAGCATGTACTGTAATTTATCAACACAGGTGTGTTTCAATGCGAAAACTGTGTAACATGTTGCATATATTCTTGTGCTCAGGTCAAATGTCAATCTGGTTAAATAAATTCTTTTCATGGAGCAATTGATACAAACTGCCTGGTGTTGACATTCAGTCTTGACATTGACAATAGATCTTTTAGGTTGATAGTTGGGCATTTCAGAGGAGAGAAACATCTTGGTGTCCTCTTTCTTGGTGTCCCTCATGTTGAATCGTCTGTGTGTATAAGCGATTCTTCTCTCTCTCTTCCGCAATGCCATTCAGCATATCTGAGGGCATCAATACAGCTAAACCTTATTGAAGGGGTTTGGGGGATATACCTTGTCATCTTCATGTTTTTCTTGTTTGTTGAGATGCGCTATGTATTCAAACAAGTCAATTGGAGTTCCCAGGAAAATGAGATTCACCTATGATTGTTTTTTCCATGGACATGGCAGCTAGTTCAATGCATCTGTTTTTGGTGCATAAGAGACTGAAGATTATTGAGAGAGCAAGGAGTACTTGTCATGCAGGCATTTAACATCAATGCATAGCATGATGTCAAAATGCTTGCTCTTTGCTTTGCTTTGATGTCCAGAAATAAATAGACCTCGTGCCATTGTACGTGCTCTCAGATTCAGGAGGAAACTAGTGTAGATGGAAGTGGTTCCTACTTGTACTTCCACATAAAATGCCTTGTTGAAAGTGAATCATGAGGTCACACAAACTTCCTTAATGACAGTCTTTTCCATGAGATCACATCATGAATGGCATAATTTTTTTAATGCACCATTTTGATAGCATTTTCTAGGTGGTTTGCTAATCTTTGTGTCTCGTAATGATTATTAAGAGCGGACTCCTTTGGGCCTCTGTTTTTGACATCAAATTTCTCTGGTGGGTAAAGAAGTCTACGAATAAAATATTCTGTTCTTGTATAATTTGGTATATGCAGCTTGATATGTATGATTTCCTTCATTAAAATAATATTGGGTGGCTGGTTTAAATAATATTGCATATTTCAGTAGTTGGGAAACCTTTTGCTGTCTTTTGATCTTGTCGTTATCATTAACCTTGACTCTTTTGAACCTCTATCGTAAATGTATAAAAGCTGTTGTGGTTGAAGAGTATATGAATGATCCAGAAATTCAGTTCTTGGATATTCTGGTATGAAATGTATGTTTGTCTCTCATTACAATAATATCGCGTAGTTTGCGTTTGTAGGCTTCTGAGAAATTTTCTTTATTCTATATTAATTCTGGATGATAAAAGAAAACCATTACTGTCTTAACTCAATATTATACATGTTTGAGTAAACATTATTTTCTAGCAAATGTACAGGTGATCGGTAGTTGTGCATTCAAGAAATTCTTTCATTGCTGCTAATGGCCTTCATGTTGATGAGTTGAGAGTCTGTTGTTACATCATATCTACTCTAGTATGAACCATAAAATATATAGATCTTTTGTACCTATGGAAACAAATCAACCTTTAATCTACTAAGGATCATATGTTAGTGAATCTCTAGCGGCTATGTAAATAATATAGCTTTCACCATTTTCACTTTGTTTCTTTTGAATTTGAGGATATTATTATATAGAAAGTTTCTGATTTGCTAAACGTTTTCTTCCATTTCTCTGGAGTAAAGCGAGTGCCTCTATATGTTTTCTGGACTAAACTGTTGTTTGGCTTTCATGTATGCATATAACTTTGTTTAAATGGTTTATTTTTATGATACCTCACTGAAAATTCTAATCTAGCCTTTTTTTTGTTCAGCTTATTTGTCCTATGAACAGAACATTGTGACAACTGTTTATTACTAATCAGTGATATCTCAAGCGAGGAACTTCCTCTTTTAGAAGGCGAAGACTTGAAAAAAAGGGATGTACAGGGAGACTGTTTGCTTCACATGGTTAGCTTTCTTGTATGCATGCAGATGGAAAATCATAACAGTCATTATGCTTATAGATAACCCTGGAGGCATTGTAATTTTATTCTGTGAGGAGCGTGTTTATCAGCACAGTCGCATCGCAGTCATGTTTGCAGGTTTCATTGTTTATTCTTTCCACCTGGTGGAAATCTGCCTCTTCAAGCTTTTCTCATAATAGGGAGCTTTTCCTACGATTCAATGTTGGCTTTTCTCGTGTGTAAGATCATTATGGTAGTAACTATTCTCTATATACATACATATGCATGTATTCACGTGCATACACAACATTGTTTCCTAACTGAATTAAGAGATTAGAATTTGTGGAAAGTTGATTGCAGGGATGTATATTCTTTTGGACAAATGCATCAGCCTATGACGAGGTACATAAACAAAAGAGGAATGCTTAGCTGTGAGGATCAACAATGCACTCTTGTGGATACTATCTAGAAGTTGTGGGATAATGCTCTCCATGGGGAGAAAGCTTGTAACACTTCAGCTGAAGTGTACATGAAGTGGAATTCGATTGAAATGTGGGAATATTTGTTGAATAAGATAAAAGCATGTTGGAACCAAAATTAGAGTGGAAGTAGAAATATTGATACACCCTATTGATTGTTCAGGCAAGAGAGCTCACCTCAGAAAAGGATAATATGATGTCGATGATGATAAAACTCAGAAATTTTGGATCCACTATGAGATTGAGCTGATACAAACATGAGGTGCAATTTGATTGAAATGTTTCAATTGCTTTTAAAAGAGAAGACATCTCATAACGAAATTTGGAGTGGAAATAGAAACATTGATACACCCTCTTGAATGTCATGATCAAGAGAGCGATCAAATTAGACAGCATGGTTTGAATGATGATAAAGCAAAGAAATCCTGAGCCCATTGTGAGATTGAGGTTCCCGACCAGCCTTGCAAGCCCAGCCCAAAGGGTTGAGGTGATGGAGACTTTTCTAGTTAGCTTATGGACCAAACCTATATTGAAGTCCTGTGTCTTGAACTTTGATCTGTGACGTATCATTATCCATAAATGAGTGTTAGGGTATGATTTATCGTTTGTTTGGATACATATGCAGACATTCATTCATGTATTGATCCCTAGGATCTATAGTCATCAAGAAAGGATATTTCAGAAACTCCACTTAGGATCTAGAGATACATGTATGTTTCTATTTGTGGATATGCAATGCATTAGTGAATGCTTGACAAGCACCAAAGTATCGATTGAGCATTTCTTGGGTCATGGGTATGAAAACCAAGAGGAAGAGGTTAGTTTTGGAGAGAAATGGGAAAGTGGAAGAGTCAATTTGGGCATTCATAGTTTGACATCTTAGTGTGTGTTAGAGATTTGTCCTCCCTCGTCACATATGGAAATGTGAAAAATTGAAGTTTTTGCTTGTTAATATGATCAGACTAGCAAAGATTCGAACTTGCACACAGAAAAGACTTCACAGTTGTGAAGGAACTTGCCTTACCTTGTTTTGGGGCTCCTTATGCGTGCATGGAGCCACCAAAGCATGGAAAAGAGACTTTCAACATATGTATATCCCTTTGAGGTGCTCTTTTCTCACCATAGCCAATCCAGATGAGCAACAATGGAGAAAAATTTAGGAGAAGAGAGAGTTAGAAGATTTTCAAGAGCTCAGTTCTCGCAGATGGCAGTGTCTATAAAATTCAGCTCTCTTTGAGCTTTATATAAAAATGAGCAGTCTTGTTCATACGAAAATGGTGAGCATGAGCTATTCCAACCATATTATTGACCTATCTAGGCTATGGTAAGCAGTGTGTATACATATGAAGGTCTTCCCATGCTCTTGGGAATTATGAAATTGATTACATCAAAAGAAATAGAGGTATATCCTATTGAGGTAATTTTTGAGAAATGATGTTGGCTTAAAAAGAAGGGGCTTGCAATGTACCTCTTTTTGCTTGTCCATGCATGTTTGTCTCCCTTTAGTCCCCTCTGGGCTTTTCTCAAATATTCCATGCACAATACTTCCCCCGCCTTGGATATTATCGCCTTTGACAACACATCTTGAGGTTTTGTAAGTCGTACTCTTTTATGAGCTTGATATATCTTTTGTGCTTTTGTTGTCAAAACTTCGTCATGAGCCTTGAAAGAGTCCTATTCCATTTGAATTGGGGTAGCATCTCAAGATTTGGCAATCGAGACAATTTCATTTGCATTGCTTATGAAGTTAGGAGTCTTGTCACAAATCTTGTAGTGGTTTTGCAAAATATTTCAAATTGTCTTTGGAAGAGACTTGTTTGGAAAGCCTCCTTAAGAGTTTGCATGAAGTGCTTGGGTAGCTACTATAACATTAATCTTGTACTTGAACACTTTAGTGTCTTGAAAGAGTTATTATTTGATGAATTTTCTAGATTACTAGAAGCAAACATTTATAAACAGAACTATGGAACATGAGGGTTGAATATTTTTAGAAAAATTTAGTTTTTATTGAAGGATAGAAAAAATTAAGATTTATTCACTAGTTGTATGATGCTAATTTTAGTATTGATGAAAATTATAGTGATGTCAATTAATGTTGATTTTTTATCAAAATCATGATCTATACCTTTTCATTGTGGTAAATGTGATAAAATCTCTTGTTTTTTACATTTAAATACTTTTCTATCCATAATTAGACTTTTACTAATTAGATTCTTAAAGCTAGAAATATTTCTTTGACAAATCTTAGGAGTCAAATTTCTATGTTGTTGCTTCAAGTTAAACAATGTTACTATTATATAGGCTAAGAAAATGTCATTTCATGAGAAAATATTGCATATGCTACATGATTAAAGTTAATATGTAGTTTTTTTTTATATAAGTAATTTATAATGTCTCTAGAATAATTTTTATTGATGTTATGTACCTTATATAATGAGAAAAACTAATGTTTTAGGATGAAATTTTATTCTTGGTAGAGTGGAATATGGTTATTCAATGAAATATGGAGATGATTGGTGAGATGGTTGGTGGAATGTGAGATAGGTACATATTTGTATGATACTATATGATGATTTTTGAGATTAAAAAACCTATTGATATATTTAGGTAGTAATGTGTGTGAACACACTAGGACCATTGGGGGACTTTTTTTCCTCTTTAGGAGTTTTTTTTCCTTGGCTTTTATATATGCATTTAACCTTAATGGGTCATTTATCTTTGTACATTCTAGTGGTAATACATTCAATATTGTGTGTTGTGCTCCAAGCTTCTTCTTCTTCCTTGTGTTGTTTGCGTGCTTTCGCAAACCTCAAACTCCAACAATTGGTATCAGGAAAGGTCGCCGCTTCGTATATGGCGTCATTGACACCCCTTCGGTCACAATCTCAGAATCGCATAAAAATTGATGAGCATACTCAAGGTGATTAGCAGAAAACACTTTCACTTTGTGGTGTGGAAATCGTGATATGAGCTCGTTTTCGGCCTTCGAACACACTATCACAATGCTTGTGTAGGCAATTTCGTCTTTCTGTGCCAAAGGTATATACAAGTTTCACTTTGCCAATATAAGCGTCTCGAAGTCCGTTACACGTTTAATAGAACTCGAAGGGGTAGTTCTGTTCAACTTTTTGAGATACAATCATTTTTTTGCATCAAGGTATTTTAGTCAGTGGCCATGGCTGAAAGCAGTGATGTATTCCGTATGTTGGCTGTTGAGGACAAGTTGGACGGCACTAATTACCCATTATGGGCTTACATGATGCATCATGTGTTGCTTGCAAAACGACTGTGGAGTATTGTGTAGGGTGTTGAAAAACGTCCTATTACACCTGCAAACACAATTGTTGAAGGTGATGCAGACAATGTTGAAGATGGCGATATTCTTCATGTTCCTGCTCGTGTTGCAATTCTTGCTGCACTTATTGCAGAGCACATTCGTTTAGATGGCAGAGATACGCAGGCATATGCATTGATAGACTTGTCTCTCAAATATGCTATTATTCCTCGGATTCGCTCTTGTAGAATAGCTAACGATGCTTTGGATACACTTACCACTTTATTCTAGGCAAGGAATGAGGCTCGTGTTGCTTACCTCCGAAAACAGTTCGAGAGTGAGCACATGAATGAGCTTCCATGGAAAATTTTCTGACAAAGAGCAAAGATTTGAAGGAACACTTGATTTCTCTTGAAGAAGTCTTGCCTGGCAGTTCACTTGTGCAAAGTGTTCTATATGGTCTTCGTGATTCATATCAGGGTTTTGCTTCTACTCTTTGTTTGATGATGAAAGGCAATCCAAACGCCTTAACATTTGAGGAGTTAATTTTTGTTATGTTGCAGGAATATCAGTCTAAGCAGAACATGTCCATTATGCGTGTTGTAGATCAAGCTTTTGTGGCTAGTCAAAAGGGCAAAAGGTAAATGGAGCTCTTCTACTAATAAGCAAAAATCTACTACTTCTGCACAATCAAAGAAGGATAACAGAGATGAGAAGAAAACAAAAAAGCAGAAATTGTTTTACAAATACTCTAATGAAAATGATCATGTCATAAAGAGTTGTCCGAAACTGGATGCTAAAGAGGCAAGGAAGAAAGAGGCTGGAATGGTTGTTGTAGAGGCCTCTACACCCAAAAGAAAGTCTCCTAATCTCGTGTAGAATGAAGAATGGGTATTTACCAATATTTGTAGTTATGACCTATCTTCTCATGAAGAGTGTATATCTGCAGTAGACTGAGATGTTTGGTACTTTGATAGTGGGGCAACCAAACATATTACCTCGCAACGCAGTTTCTTCACTTCACTCGAGCCTACCCATATACGAAATACTGTCACATGTGCCAACAACTTCTCTTATCCTGGTAAGATCATTTTGACTACTGCTTATGATAGTTCTTTTACATTGTCGAATGCCTTATTTATGCCAGGGATCAAGAAAAATTTGTTATCAGTTTCAACATTAGCCAAGATTGGCTTGGTCATGAAATTTGTTGATGATAGATGTACAATTCATGATATGTCAAATGGCAATATCATTATTGCTCTTGGCATTTTATGTCGTGGGCTATATAAGCTCATAGATTATGCAAAATCTGTGAATGATTCAACATGTGCAATTCAAGATTCTCAGGCTATGTTAGATGCAAAGCTTTGGCATGCATGCTTTGGTCATCTGAATTTTGCTAGTTTGCTACGCCTGTAGAAATATGAAATGGTGTCCTCTTTGCGCAAACTTGATCCACTTGGTAAACATGTATCTGAAGGCTGTATTTTGGGCAAAATGCAGTGGCCTTCCTTCCCAAAAGATGGTTCAGCTCTAGCTACTCAGAAAATGAAGCTTGTGGTCCTATGCAGATACCCTCTTTTGGAAACTACCTTTACTTCATGACTTTCATTGATGATTTTTCTAGGCATGCATGGGTATATCCATTGAAAGCAAAGTTCAAAGTGTTTATGTGCTTCAAACAGTTTTTGGTTTTGGCTGGAAATTTGTCAACATAGAAAATGGGCACCCTTTGTTTAGATTGAGGGGGGAGAATATGTCTTTTGATTTTAACATGTCTTCTGATTTTAATGCATTCTTGGCTCAACGTGGGATAAAACATGAGTGTAAAATGCTGTATACACCTCAACAGAATGGAGTTGCTGAATGGAAGAACATATCACTAATGGAGATGGCGAGGTGTATGATCAAGAGTCAGGCTTTACTACATAGTTTTTGTCTTGAGGTTGTTGTGTGTGTAGCATATGTACTTAACAAGTATCCCACTAAATCATTGTAGTCTATCACTCTATATGAGGCTTGGCATGGTCGTAAGCTATTTGTTGCTCATTGCATGTTTTTAGTCGTCTGGCATATGCATTAGTGCCTGAACAACAACGCAGGGAATTGGATGATAAAGAAGTGAAATGCATTTTTATTGGGTACAATTCTCAAAGCAAAGGCTATGGTCTGTATCATCCACAGACTAAATGCATTTTGGTTAGCCATGATGTTGTTTTTGTGGAAGATGCTATTCAACCATTACTTTCATGTACTAAGCAAATATCAATTAGTTCCAAAGACATGTATGACACTTTGCTACCTCTTTTTATAGGTGGACACTCTAGTGCTAGTCCTAATAAGGAAACTTCTTAGCCTTTACAAGTTTCATGTGATGATGCAGAACATTCCATTTTTGATGCAGATTTACATGATGCACTTGTTGATGAGAGAGTTGATATTGAGAAGGCAAAAGCTATGTCAAAATGGCTAGAGCAGACTTTGTGTGATAGCAAATTAGATTGCACCTATGTCATATCGTAGTCGTTCAGGCTCTCATAGTGCTTCTTTTGCATTAGATTACTATGCTATGGCTGCATCTAGTCTTTGTGATGAGAATGAGCCAATTTGGTTTTATGAAGCACAAAATTCAGAAAATTGGATGGCTGTTATGAATCAGAATATGATGCTATCATGAAAAATGGTACTTGGACTTTCTGTGACTTGCCTCTTGGCAAGAAGGCCATTTGCACTAAGTGGGTATACAATCTCAAGTGTAAGCTTGATGAAACAGTTGATAAGTATAAAGCTAGGCTTGTTGCAAAGGGTTATGCTAAAAAAAGAGGCATTGATTTTGATGAGAACTTTGCTCCTACATGCGAAATGACTACTGTTCGTAGCATCTGTGCACTTGTATCTCATCATGGTTGGAATGTACATTAGTTGGACATTAAAACTGCATTTTTGAATGGTGACTTGCATGAAGAAGTATATGTTTTTCAGCCCCATGACTTTGTGCAGAAAGGGCATGCAAAATAAGTGTGTAGGTTGAAAAAGGTGTAATATGGTTTGAAGCAAGCACCATGTGCTTGGTATGAAAAGATACATGCCTACGTGATTGCACATGGTTTTGAGAATAGTCCAACTGAGAGCACCTTATAGATTAAGCGTGCAGATGATGTGCTTCTGATCATTGTTGTGTATGTTGATGACATGATGCTAACTACTCCTATTGAGAAGCATATTGTTGATTTAAGGGTGCTTTGTTGCCCTCATTTGAGATATCAGATTTGGGGCATTTGCATCATTATTTGGGCATTGAGTTTATGCAAGTTGATGGAGGAATAGCTTTGTGTCAAACAAAATATATTGACACATTATTGTAGCATTTTGGCCTTGAAGATTGCAAACCTATTGCCACTCCTATGGAGATAGGTTTATGATTGAGACTTCATGATGTTAGAGATGCATTTGATGCTATTCTTTATCAACAAGTTGTTGGATGCTTGATGTACTTATGCATTACTCGACGAGATATTCAATTTGTTGTCTCACAGATGAGTAGGTTTATGGATTGCTCAAGTGTCGGGCATTGGCAGGGGGTTAAGCATCATACTGAGTTCACACACTTTTTGACTTGCTTTAAATTGATATAGGTAGCATGATTAGTCGAGTTGCTACATATCAATTTTCATTACATTTGAATCATTAGAACTTGAGATATAATTCATACAAGCTGCCTATGTCTGGATACTATCATCCTCCTAAAAAGTCAAGATTCCACCCGTGACTTCTTAAACTAATTTCTCAATGCATACTCACTCTAAATTAGTGAAATAACTTGGAATATTTAGTTAAGCTCATCAATTAGATGTGTCTAAAATATCCCGGGTCAATTGTTATCAGAGAGTGAGAATTGAACATCTTTTTGAGAGGTTCATGTCCAAAAATAACAAGCTTTTTCAGAGCTCTTCTATTTGAAAGTTATATGTTTTGGCACAACTATTTGGCAATGATGCTCCAAGGTACATAGTGGGTCTAAATGCATATTTGGGAAGATAAAGGTGTCTTCTAAGGTACTCTGAAGTCACATTGGCAGGTGTAGAGCAAGATTATTGCAACATTAGCTCATCTCTGGAGTGTATCTAATCATTTCCTTAGAGTGGTATCAGAGCTACATCAACTCAACATGGGAGATGGATTTCCTTTATCCATTGACAAATTGGATCAAGGCAACTACTCGGATTGGTCACTTAGAATGGAAGCCTACCTTCAAGGAAGAAATATCTATATTTACATATCTGGAGATGAGATGATACCAATCCTCAGAAGCAAAGGACAACCAACTCAAGAAGAACAAGAGAGGTTAACTACATGGTGTTTAAAGGATGCTATTGATAGCAGCCATGGTAAGCAAGGCCTTACGAGACCAGGAAGTCAACAAAGGGAATTAGAGCAAAGAGAAGGATTAAGCAGGCAAAGCATTCAATGTAGAACCGACAAGTAGGCCATATAATTTTTCATGAAGAAATATTTCCCAAATAGTGATTTAAGTCATCATTTTAAATACCATTTTCAAATATTCCTACTCCATTTTTTGCAAGCCGAGGATTCCTTGAGCTTGAGGAGTGTTAGAAGTAGCCATCTACCAATTTCCATAATTTTTAGACTCCGTTTGAGCCCTCAAATAAGCCTTGGAATCTAATTTTTAAGTAGCCTAGACACTAGGTGTGGACAGGGCCAAAAGCTAGTAGAAAACTATAAAAAGAGCTAGAGAGCTAATTTTTGAGATTAGCTTGTTAGATTTTTGAGCTATTATAAGAGATTTTTTGAGTAATACAAAGAATTCCATTGTTCCTCTCTTTGTTCTTGCCTTGTGTGTGCGTGTGTGTGTATGTGTGTGCATGTTTGTGTGCTTCTCACTCATGCACTTGTGCCATCACTTTCTCATAGTCGTCATACTAGTCCTCACATCTCCATGGATTGACAATTATGAGGTGGATCTCCTCACATTGGTACTTGCCATTGTGCTAGAGTGACACCAAATTTGGTGACATTGCCTGTGAGAGTGGTTCGAGGACGAGCGTGTGATGGTAAGACATAGAGTTGTGACATTGGAGTCGTAGGTAGTTTCTTTCCTTTTCCTTATTTTTATCTTTCTTACTTCATTACCATTATCACTATCATCATTGTCATCTCCCACGTCCATCTCCGCCTTTGAAAAAATTTCAATTTTTTTGGTCATATCACCTTCCTCACCTAATTCCCCTCATTTCATTTATGAGAGAGAGCGAGAGAGAGCTATTGTGCTTGTTGTTTTTGTGTGATTTTGAGCATTTCTTATAGGTTTTGGCTACATCATCATCTCCAACAGCTTGCGCAGGTACGAAAAATGTCTACATAAGTCCCGAGGCATTGAGGTCTGTCAATCACGCTTGACAGAGAACTTGACCATTTGGTAAAACTGAGTGCATATTCATGATCTATAGGCCTTGTACATCACTAATCCACAATAAAATAAAAAAAATTGCATTTCTCTGTCCATCGCGATTGACAACATTATTTGCGATTGACAGTGTCCATCGCGACGGACAACCTATCCATTGCGATCGATAGACTTTGACGGACAACCAATCAATCGTGATACACAGTATCCATTGTGATGGACACCTCTGTCTATCGCGACGGACACCTCTGTCCATCCCGACAGACACCTCTGTCCATCACGATTGACTGAAAAATCACAATCGACACTCAAACATGGCAAAATTCTTGTCCTTCACGATGCATAGAGGCCCGATTGACACAAGATAATGCGAAAATCTAAAAAAATTAATCAATCGTGATTGACACCCCCATGATGGACTGCATGTCCATTGCGATTGACAGGCGTCCATTGTGACTGATAGCAATCCATCGCGATTGAAAGGTGTTCATCATGACGGACACCCCTGTCCATCGTGACCGATAGAAAAATCGTGATTGACACCCCATTTCATCGAGAAACCTATCCATCGCGAATTATATGTCGATCACGATTGACACCCATGAATCACGATAGACACCATCCATCACAATGGACACCCCGTCCATCGCGATTGACACCCATCAATCACGATTGACTCTATCCATCATGATTGACAGGCCATGACAGGCAGCTCTGTCCATCGCGATTGACAGCCTTGTCGATCGTGATTGATAGCCCATTTTAGCCAAATTTTTAGGGTTTTTTAAAGTGCAATTTTTGGCTAATTTTGGGAATAAATATGAAGTTATAGGAACATAGGGAGGCCCCAAGCAAATAATTCGAGGAACCCTGTTTGCCTGTTAGTGTCAGGGGAGCACTAGATTGTGCTCTCTGACTACACTAGACAAGATTTCGGAAATACACTTCTGAATAAGAGCACCCACGCAGGGAAAATGATACAAGAATACATAATTGATATAATACATCCCACAACTCGGGACCGATAGGTATGGAAAATTGGACTAGAGATGATACAAGAGATCCCACAAATCGAGATCGTAAGTATGGAACAAGGTATCTGGATTACAAGAAACCCCTTCAGGGATATGAACTAGATATAAGAAATAACTAGAAAGGATCTCATACTATGAGATTACAACAGGACAAGAAAGGATGTCCACGATACAAGACTAGACAAGACTAGAACTCGAACTAGAACTTGAAAGTACTTACTTGGTGATCAGGACTCCTTGAGCTCCCAAGACTAGCATTCGCAAGCCTGAGAATGAATGTGGCCAACCCCTCCTTATATAGTTTTTCAAGGGCGGTTACCGAAGACAGTTACGACCTGATGATATCATCGATGATGTCATCGACTAGAAACAGGACCTCCGAGTGTCAAAATTGAGCAAATAGATAGTCGATCTTGGGGTTTTGGCACGTTTTGGATGCAATGAAAGCATTAGTTTCTCCAAAATCTCAGCCAATCATGAGATATGGAAAGTCACATGGAATCTAAGGTTTAAGATGGTTTCCTTTGTGTCCATGACATCACCTCCCCCTCAAGTAACGAGTTCCACGAGGGCGGCCATGTTCTCTAGCTTGGGTTTCATTGGATTCTTCTTATGGAATTCACGAACCTTGATTTTTGCTCCCTGAAGATATTTTGAATCTTCCCAAGTACGATCACTGATGTCATACACTTTCCAATGAGTAAGGCATTCTGATCTTCCTCAAGAGATCCTTGAATCTAATACATGCACGACCTTGAATTCTTCATAATCCTGAATCCTGATAGATGGTGAAGGATTGGGTGTCTCTTGAGCTTCCTTGGTTTCTTTATGCAATAGATACTTTGCGCTTATAGTGAAATGTTGTGGTGTTTCCAAGATCTTTGATGGAGAGCGTTGAGTAAGCACACCTCCTTGATTGAACATGAACTCCTCCTTATCCTTAACCTTCATGATATCTTCATAACATGCATACTCCATATCATTTTTAATGACTTTTCTGGGCTTCAAAGATTCTTGGTTCATATTCTTGAGGAATAGTGCCTTCATTATTCAAGATTTTTAACTCTTGGACTTGGCTTTCTTTTAACAACTGATTCTCACACTGAATTGCTTGATTGATAACATCCTCCAAGGTATTTGCTTGAGGCATGGATAGCAAGAGATATTTGACTTCAGGATTGAGGCCACTTCGAAACTGATTAACCATGTAGTCTACTTGATATGTAGTTCCATGAAACAACATCTTGATATTCAAGGCATAGCTTGAAACTAATCGACCATCTTGTCATAGCAATCTTTTCATCTCTTGGACATGTTTGATCAAGTCATTTATGGTAGATTGAAGCTTCTTGCATAGGGAATCCATGGTGCCTGGTCTTGATGAAGATAGTCTTGCCAAAATGTCAAGGGAGCACTAGATTGTACTCTCTGACTACACTAGATAAGATTTCAGAAATACACTTCTGATTACAAGAGCACCCACGTAGGGAAATGATACAAGAATACGTAACTGATATAATACGTCCCATAACTCGGGACCAATAGGTATGGAAAACTGGACTAGAGATGATACAAGAGATCCCACAACCCGAGATTGTAAGTATGGAACAAGATATCTGGATTACAAGAAACCCCTTCAGGGATATGAGCTGGATACAAGAAATAACTAGAAAGGATCTCGTACTATGAGATTACAACAGGACAAGAAAGGATGTCCAGGATACAAGACTAGAGCAAGAGACAAGACTAGAACTCGAACTGGAACTTGAAAGTACTTACTTGGTGATCAGGACTCCTTGAGCTCCCAAGACTGGCATTGGCAAGACTGAGAATGAATGTGGCCAACCCCTCCTTATATAGTTTTCAAGGGGGGTTACCAAAGGCGGTTACGACCTGATGATATCATCGATGATGTCATCGACTAGAAACAGGACCTTCCAGTGTCAAAATTCAGCAAATAGACAGTTGATCTTGGGGTTTTGGCACGTTTTGGATACAATGAAAGCATTAGTTTCTCCAAAATCTGAGCCAATCACGAGATATGGAAAGTCACATGGAATCTAAGGCTTAAGATGGTTTCCTTTGTGTCCATGACAATTAGCCTGTTTTAACTGTTTTTAACCCCAGAACCTTGAACTGTCATAACTTTCTCATACGACCTTCCACAGGGTGACAAAGTTGAGAGATCTCTAAGGGAATTTTCCTAAAAACAAAGCAACATTGAGCCTGTGAATTACATGATCGACCACTGTTTGTTATGCCAATTAAATTGAAATCTTGAGCTAACTTTGGGACTATTAGAGGTCCATTGAGAGCACTAAGGGGCATCTAGAGCAAGGGCATTCGACAAGCTTGAGAACGGGGTTCTTGAGCACCCAAGAGCAAGGGATAAGCAACTTGAAGTTAGATCATTCTCAACTTCCTCTGTCAATTCATAGCTTAGGCTAAGTACGGATAGAGGTTCTGATTAATTAGGGCTACGTTTTTCTTTCATCAATCAAAGAGTAGAAGCAAAATTGTGATATGAATATGGAAGACCATTCACAATAGTCTGCACAAGTGCACTGTAAGGCAGGACTTCATCAACAAAAATGAATTGTTCCTTCAAATCTTTGATCTTTGTCAAAAAAACTGTCCATGGAATCTCCTTAATTCATCTGCTCACTCTCCAACTATTTTCAAAGGTAAGCAACACGAGCCTCATTCCTTGCCTAATACAAAGTGGTTAATTTATCCCAAATATCCTTTGCTTTTTTGCAAGAGCAAATGTGGGAAATAATGGCACGTTTGACAGATAAGGCTACCAATGCATGTGCTTGACCATCTTTGCCATCCCAACAAAGTTGCTCTAATGAAGGTGCAACAGGAATTACAACATGAATAGGAATCTGAATAATATCACCATCTTCAATGCTGTCTACACCACCTTCAACAACTATGTTTGGAGGTGTAATATGATGTTTTTCAACACCCTGCACAATATCCACAATCCTTTTTCAACCAATACATGATGCATCATATAAGCCCATAATGGGTAATTGGTACCGTCCAACTTATCCTCAATAGCCAACATACGAAATACATCACTGCTTTCATTCATGACCATTGACTAAAATACCCTGATGTAGAAAAATGATTGTATCTCAAAAAGTTCAACAAAACTACCATGTTGAGTTATGCTAAACTTATAATAGATTTGAGATGCTTATACAACTAACAAACCGAAATGTGTATATATCTTTGGCACAAAAAGATGAAATTGTTGATATATTTAGGTAGCGATGTGTGTGAACACACTAGGACCACCGAGGCACTTTTCCCCTCTTTAGGAGGTTTTTTTCTATTCCTTGTATATGTTGATAACCCTAACGGGTCACTTATCTTTGTACATTCTAGTGGTAATACATTCAGTATTATGTGTTGTGCTCCAAGGTTCTTTATCTTCCTTGTGCTGTTCACGTGCTTTCGAAGATCCCAAACTCCAACAATTGGTATTAGAGCAGGTTGCCACTTCATCTAAGGCATCATTGACACCCCTCCGATCACAATCTCAAAATCGCACAAAAATTCGTGTCGAAATCGCAATCTGAGCTTGTTTTGGCCTTCGAATGCACTATGGAAGTGCTTGTGGAGGCAATTTCGTCTTTTTGTGCCAAAGATATATATAGGTTTTGGTCTGCTAATATAAGCATCTTGAAGTCTACTACAGGCTTAGCAAAACTTGATAGGGTAGTTCTGTTCAACTTTTTGAGATATAATCACTTTTTTGCATTTGGGTATTTTAGTCAATGGCAATGGCTGAAAGCAGTGATGTATTCCGTATGTTGGCTATTGAGGACAAGTTGGATGGTACCAATTACCCATTATGGGCTTATATGATGCGTCATGTATTGGTTGCAAAAGGACTTTGGAATATTGTGCAGGGTGTTGAAAAACATCCTATTACACTTGTAAACATAGTTGCTGAAGGTGATGTAGATGACTTTGAAGATGGTAATATTCTTCAGATTCTTGTTCGTGTTGCGGTTTCTACTATGGTTCCCGCTGCACCTATTGTAGAGAAAATTTGTTTGGATGGTATAGATGATCATACATATGCATTGATAGCCTTGTATGTCAAACGTGCCATTATTCCTCACAGTCGTTCTTGTAAAATAGCTAAGGATGCTCGGGATACACTTACCAATTTATACTAGGCAAGGAATGAGGCTCGTGTTGCTTACCTCAATAAACAGTTGGAGAGTGGGCACATGAATGAGGGATATTCCATGGATAGTTTTCTGACAATGATCAAAGATTTGAAGGAATAGTAGATTTCTACTGATGAAGTCTTACCTGACCATTCACTTGTGCAGACTATTCTGAATGTTCTTCCCGATTCATATTAGAGTTTTACTTCTACTCTTTGTTTGATGATGAAAGGCAATCCAAATGCCTTAACATTTGAGAAGTTAGTCTCTGTTCTATTGTAGGAAGATCAATCTAGGTAGAACAGGTCCATTATGTGTGTTGCAAATCAAGCTTTCTTGGCTAGTCAGAATATGGAGCTCTTCTACTAGTAAGCAGAAATATGCTAATTCTGCACAATCAAAGAAGGATAGAGATGAGAAGAAAACAAAAAAGCATTTTTTTTTTTGCAAATACCCTAAAGGAAACGATAACTGTTGGTGCATTTTACCCAAGCCTACATGCTTGATATATTTGATATCATCCTCATTTGTAAGTCACATGAGTAGTCATGTGAACACCTCTTGTAAAAGAGTTCATTTTTATCTCTTGTATTTGGAAAAAGAAAAAAGGAAAAGGATGGCTTACCTCATGCATGATGTAAAAGCAATTTCGTGGCTATAACTACCAAAATCACGAATTTTTGAGCTGAGGGAATATCTCCTAACTTTGGGGATCACTTTTAGGTGGAGCCATTCGAATTCGAATTCAAAACTCCCTCCAAGAATAGCTATAAAAGGAGCAAGAAGGAAGAGGCGATAAGCAAGCCTTGTACGTGACCACTTCATGTCATTTTGTAGAGATTGAAGAGCTTACTCCATAGCTCTATCATTCTACTCCCATTGTGCAAAGATTCATTGCCAATGTGGTTGTAATCATATGTGAATCTATACATTTATTATCATCTACTTCTCTGTTTTGTTCTCTGCTATACTCACTCAGATTAGTACATTCAGAAGGTCATATCTCGAGTTTTATTGAACCGTTTTCAGTGATTTAACTTGCATTGGATAGCTCGTACTGTCTACTTTGTGCATATACATTTTCAAGGTCATTAGATTAATAATTTTGGAGATATCTGCATTTTACTGCTTACTGGTCTATCTCTACAGAGCCCCGAGAATTGTGGGGAAGGTTCCAGAAATTGTTGAAACTTGTTCTCAGTGCTCAGTCCATCATTTGAAGTGTTTTAACTTGGATTGGGAAGCTTGCTAAGTCTATTTGCTATGCCCAGAAGGAATTTTTCTAATTCCTACCAGGTTGAGAGCACTGTTCATTTTTTCCAACAGGTGTATGTCAAAGAATAGCAAGTTTTGGGAGCTAGTTATTTCGCAACTAGTCTATCTTGACTTAAACTTTTGGGATACATGTTCCAAAGTAGGCTGATATTTTAGTGGATTTAGGAAGCTTAAAGGGTCTACTAATCAACTCTGAAGTCTCAGTTGGCTGGTGTGAAGCTGGTTGTAGCGGCACCTACTCATCTTTGGATTGCATCCACCATCTCTCTTCATAGTGGTATCATAGCATAGTCAAGCAACATGGGAGATGGATTTCCATCAACAATTGACAAATTGGATCGAAACAACTACCCGGCATGGTCTCTAAGGATGGAGGCTTACCTTCAAGGGAGGAATCTATACGGATTCATATCCGGAGATGAAGCAATGCCAACCATGAGGAACAAAGGGCAACCATCACATGAAGAAGTGGAAGGACTTTCGAATTGGTGTTCAAAGGATGCACTTGCAAGGTCCTATATTCTACACTCAATCTCTGATTTTCTTTTACCTCATGTCAAGGGATGCAAGACATCAAGAGAGACCTGGAATGCACTTGCTTCTTTCTTCTCTTCCAACACTCGAGCAAGGAAGAACCAATTGTGGATGGAGTTCACAACAATGAAGAAAAGCCCGAAGCAAAATGTGACTGATTATGTCACAAAGATGAAGGAGATTTCCGACCAACTTGGAAGCATTGGAGAGGTAATTGAAGAGGAGCAAATCATAAGACAAATCATGAATGGAATCAAAGCAGACGAAAAGTGGGAGTCATTCACAACAGCCATGGATTTATACATGGATATGCATGTACCCGACCTCAACACACTCATGGGCCAACTCTTCACTCATGAAGCAAAGATTAGCAAAGGTGGTGAGTCCTCAAGAGGTAATCAAACTTCTGCCTTATATTCTGATAAAGCTAAGGTCAAGGACAAGTCAAAGAATAGGAAGAATGAAGATGAAGGTAGCTCTTTCCAAGCAAACTTTGCAGGTAGAGGAAGAGCTAGAGGAAGAGGCAGAGGTGGAAAGCAAGGCAGGGGGAGATTCCAATCATCTCAACCTTGCAACATATGTGGCTTATCTAACCATACTACTGAAGAATGTTTCAAGAATCCAAGGAACTCAAGAGGAAGAGGATTCAATAGAGGTGGCTATGGATCAAATAGAGGTAGATACAATGGAGGCTACAACAACAACAACTACTACAACAACAATTACAACAACAACAACAACTATCAAAGTGGCCATAGAGGAAGAAGAGATTACAATAACTATGCAGAGGACCAAAGTCAAGAAGATTCATTATTGATTATAAATCTATCAGCGAAGAAGGGTAAGGATGATGATCACATATTTTACATTGATTCGGGATGCTCGAACCATGTAGCAGGAAATGTGGATTTACTTTCTGATTTGGAAGATCCTCATAACAAGCATGAAGTGCAGACAGGAGATGACACAAAGCACTCAGTGGAGAAGATAGGTAATGTGAAGACATCAGATGGGAATATGAACCTCTTAAGCAAAGTCTTGTATGTCCCTACAATTACCAAAAATTTAATAAGTGTTGGACAGATTGTTGAAAAAGGATTGCAGGTTAGATTCAATCGATTTGGAGCATATGTTGAAGACCCAAGGCAAGGCTTTCGAAGGATTGCCAAAGGAGAAAAGACAGGAAGGCTTTTCACTTTTGAAGTTGAAGATACAAAGAACATAGCTTTGTTTAGCTATGGATCTCAAACTCTTACAGAGTTGGAGATATGGCACAAAAGGCTTGCTCACATTGGTGAGAGGACACTCAAACAGATATGCAGGGACCAAAGTGTACTTGGTTTGCCTAATATCACAAGGCAACACATGATTTATAAGTGTGAAGCTTGTCAACTCGGCAAGGCTCATAGACAACCTTTCAATAAGAAAGGATATATGCATCAAAATCCTTTGGATCTAGTGCACACGGATGTGTGGGGTCCAAGTAAGGAGCCATCTATATCAGGCTCAAGATATTATGTGTCTTTCATAGATGATTGTAGCACGTGGACCATTCTGTTTTTCATGAAGCACAAGGATGAAGTGTTTAATTGCTTTAAGAAGTATATTGCTCTTGTTGAAAATCAAATAGGTAGGACTTTAAAAAGACTCAGATCAGATGGTGGAGGAGAATACTTCTCTTCTGAATTTGATGCCTTCTTGCATGAAAGAGGCATTAAAAGGGAAGTCACTACAAGGTATACACCCGAACTCAATGGTGTAGCAGAGAGGAGGAACAAAGCTATTGTCGAAGCTGCAAGGTCCATGCTCAACGAAAAGGGATTGCCAAACTACCTATGGGCAGAGGCTGTGTCGACAGCCACATATCTCATAAATAGACTTCCATCTAAGTCACTAGATGGAACCACTCCATATGAAGTGTGGAATGGAAGAAGACCTATTCTAGAGCATTGCAAAATCTTTGGATGCTTAGCCTATGCTCACATTCCTTCTCAAGTAAGAGGGAAATTGGATCCCAAGGCAGAGAAGTGCATATTCATTGGTTATGATCAAAACCAAAAAGGATATGGATTGTACAATCCAACCAATAAAGGATTTTCTGTTAGTAGAGATGTAATTTTTGATGAAAACAAATCATGGTTTGATGATGACAGGAAAGTGAAGCTGCCTTATGACTTGGATGAAGATTTTCCATCACTTCAACCAAAGGAGCCAAAGCAGATTGAAGAAAGTGATTCGGAGATTGACCTAGAAGACTTGGAAAGACTAAAGCTATGGAAGAACAAAGGTAAAGCAAAGATGCAGGATGCTACATATGGACCCGAGAGCTCACATCAACCACTTAGAAGGTCTTCAAGGGAGAAGAAGAAACCTGAGAGGTTTGGTTATGATACTTCTTTGGTCACAAAGCACTCAATCTACATTGCGAAGGATTCAACCAATGAAGAACCTACCACATTTGAAGAAGCACAAAGCAAGAAAGCTTGGAGAGATGCAATGGATGAAGAAATGGAAGCCTTGAAGGAGAATGACACTTGGGAGCTTGTACCTAACAAGCCATCTATGAAGGTAATTGGATCTCGATGGATATACAAAATCAAGAGGAATCCAGATGGAAGTATAAATAGACACAAAGCAAGGTTAGTTGCTAAAGGTTTGCTCAAACCCATGGTATTGATTATGAGGAGACTTTCTCTCCTGTTGCAAAAATGCCTACAATTAGGGTTCTCATAAGTCTTGCTGCATCTAGAAATTGGAATCTTTATCAACTTGATGTAAAGAATGCTTTCTTGAATGGATGGATTTCTGAGGAAGTGTATATGGCACAACCTCCTGGATATGAGGATGCACATCATCCTAACTATGTATGCAAACTAAAGAAAGCTTTGTATGGATTGAAGCAAGCTCCAAGAGCTTGGAATTTCAGATTGGTGACTTATTTGCAGGACCAAGGATTCAAAGCTAGCAAGGCGGATACCTCTTTGTTCTAAAGAGGAATGGATCTGAAGTGATCTATTTATGTGTGTATATTGATGATATTATTATCACAGGCAATGATCTTGAAGGAATCAAACAGGTAAGGAGTCAAATGAAGGAGGAGTTCAAAATAAGTGACCTCGGACCACTCACTTATTTTCTTGGATTGGAGTTGATCTACATAGATTCAGGTATATACATCACACAAAGGAAGTATGTCCATGACATGCTCGTCAAGTTCAAGATGGAAAATACCAAGTGTGCAGGTACACCTATGGAGCAAAATCATAAGCTTAGTGCTTATGAAGGAGAGCCAATTGAAGACATCACAAGCTATCAAAGCTTGGTTGGAAGTTTGAACTATGCAACACTCACAAGGGTGGATATATGCTATAGTGTTAGCATATTGAGTCAGTTTATGCATAAGCCGAGAAGACCACATATGGAAGCGGCCAAGAGAGTCCTCAAGTACCTAAAGGGGACCATGAATGAAGGTTTGTTTTATTCATATACTTCAGATATTGAGCTAAAGGTCTACTCAGATGCAGATTGGGCCGGATCTAAAGATGATAGAAGAAGCACATCAGGGTATATATCATTTGCAGGTTCAAAAATCATTTCTTGGTCATCGAAGAAGCAACCAACCGTGGCATTATCTTCTACTGAAGCAGAATATAGAGGTTTGGCTAATGCAACTCAAGAAATCATGTGGTTAAAGTCTTTGTACACAGATCTTGGACTTCATTCTTCAACACCTCATATTTTTGGTGACAACACAAACTCACTACATCTAGCAGCTAATCCGGTATACCATGCTGTTATCGTTAGTGTCCATGTGAAAGGCCAAATGGCCACCGGACAGTTCTTTGTATATGTTCTTTAATAAAACATATAGTGGCCTGGTCAGTCACAGACTGTAAGTTCGACCGCATTTGTAAGACCTAAGAAGTCTGTCTTCGTGCTCCCTGTGTACTGCGTTTTCTGCGTATTCTACAACCTCTGTGCGGAGTACTGTGTGTGGCGTCAGAAGCTCGGTTTTCCACTCCGAGCATATCGTCGTGGAGCTCTCGAGAAGGAGAGTGCAGTGTGGTGCATCGCCATCAAAATACTTCACTGGTATCAGAGCACTTCGAGGCAAAAAGCTTTGTTCCTTTTGTGCGAGCGAAGCGAGCACCCCCCCCCCCCTCAGGCTTTCTCCAAGGCTTACGACCAAGGCGGCGACCAAGGCATAGACCTTGGCATACCTTGTCATCCGAGTCACCGAATTCACCGTTGGCGCCGTTGGTTGCGCGCGAGGGAGGACCTCAACGATCAAGGAATATAGAGGTTCCCGGTACTTCCCGGGAGGTCACCCATCCCAGTACTGTTCCCCCCAGAGCTCGCTTAACCGTGGCAATCTCTTGCCACTAAGCTACACTCTTGTGGTGTTTGAAGAAGGGGAAAGACTAAGGTTGACATTACCTTGAACAAGTTTTGGTCCCTCAAAGCTTCATTTTTGCTTTTAAAGCCTATTTCTGAAGCAATTTTGGGGTGTTTTTGGAGCCATTTCGGAGTACTTTTGCACGTAGTTCTCTTCACAGCAAGAACATCAAGAAGAGTGTTCCTTGTACTTCTCAGACAATAAATATCAACCTTTGGGGCTGTATTTTCAGCCACATTCGTAAAACTACAGGTTTCTCGAGGGGTTTTCAGTTTTGGTGGGAGCAGTCGCTGTAAATTTATGCAGGTTTTTAAAGCCTAAAACATCAGAGTTGACAGACACTTGCAGGTGTTATTGGCTAGTGTTTGGGCTGTGTATTCAGCCTTTCAGTGTCATTTTACTGCATATATTGAGCACATACACACCATGTACGCTTCAATGGATACCGCTTATGTACGTCCATGTGGGCATTGATATAGCGGTTACGTTCTTTGCATAAAGCCTTTTACGTTTGATAAAGAGGGTCGTGGTGAGGTTTTCTTAACTGGGAGACACCTAGATGTCGGGGTCTCTTCGGTGATGCAGGTGGAAGACTTACCCAGCCTCGCCATAGGAGATGTATGATAGTTGTTCATAGGTGCTCGATAAGCCTAGTTGGCTTCTATTGGGTAACTGATTATATACAGTGGAGTCAGTGATTCACTATGCAGGTAGACATGTCAGTACTTGCAGTTTTATGATACTTTGACATTGGTCATATGCTAATTTTGCAGAGGATACTCTGGCAAAATTTTTCCAGATTTCTGGTTTAGTCAACTATATAGTGGTCGATTTACTCCTTGATACACTTATTTGTTGGTGTTTGGACTCTTCTAGCTCCATTATCATTCTATTCAGTTCTCTACGATCATGGCATCAGAGGTCTCAGGCACATCCGGTGGATCAGGGTCTAGTGCTAGCGTTCCGAGGAGGAGCTATAACTTGCAGGGCAAAGACCATTTTGAGATCCGAAAATTTGATGGCACAAACTTTGCTCTATGGAAGAATCAGATTAAAGATGTGCTGATTCAAAGAAGGCAATGGAAGCCAGTAAATGGGATTTCAAAGAAGCCTGCTGACATGGATGAAGATGATTGGGATGAGTTAGATGAAATGGCCAGGTCTACCATTCGCTTGCACCTAGCAGATAATGTTTACTTTACAGTATTAGACTGTGAAAGTGCAGAGGAGCTTTGGAAGAAGTTATGCAATACATATGAAAAAGAGACGGCATCAAATAAAGTATATCTGATGAGAAAATTATACGACCTTCGTATGAAGGACACAGATAGTGTTGCTGCTCATCTAAATGAGTTTGATGCCATATTCTCCCAGTTACAGGCTCAGAAAATGGATATGGACAATGAAATGAAAGCAGTATTGCTGTTATGCACCCTGCCATCATCATGGGATACATTTTGCACAGCTATTAGCAATAGTGCACCAGGTGGTAAACTCGTCTATGATGACATATGTGGAGCACTCTTGAGTGAGGAGATTCGTAGAAAATCTATGGTTGGCACTCAGAGTGGAGATGCATATAATGTTCGTGATTCTTACCAAGGAAAGAATCAACAACGTGGCAGGAGCAAGAACAAGGAAAAGAATGGTCAACAGAATAAGAGCAGAAGTAAATCAAGGAAGAGGGATATTGAATGCCATTATTGTCATAAGAAAGGACACATGAAGAAAGACTGTTATGCATTAAAGAATGCTAAAGGTAAAGGATAGAATGTTGATGGGCATGTTAAACAGTTACATGCACCATCTACTTCGACTGTGAAGATTGAAGAAATTAATGCTATTTCTGATGATGCTGATGTGTTGACACTTGATAGTACTGTGCCATCTGAGGCACTTATGGCTGATTCTCTTTCCCACACCTGGCTGCTAGATTCTGGTGCTTCTTTCCATGTGACACCACATAGAGAATGGTTCTCTAATTATGCAGCAAAGTCTCTTGGTACCGTGAGACTTGGTGACTCTTACCAGTGTGATGTTGTGGGGATTGGAGATGTGGTTGTGCAGTTCATTGACGGTTCAAAATTTACTATGCATAATGTACGCCATGTACCTCAGTTATCACGCAGTTTGATGTCAGTTGGTCAACTTGATGACCTTGGTTACAAGGTGGTCTTCTATGCTCAGTCCTTTCGTATATCAAAGGGCAATATGGTTATTGCAAAAGGAAGGAAAGTTGGCTCACTTTACCCTTTATTTGTATCACAGAAAGAACACTTGTTAGCTGTTACTGAACAGCCTATGGCTTGTATTTGGCATGGTCGTTTGGGCCATATATCTCGTAGTGGAATGGAAAATCTTTCTCGTTCTGGCTACTTACCTGTGTTATCTTTCTATGATTTTTCATTTTGTGAGCATTGTCAATATGGAAAGCAAACCAGAAATGTGCATAAAACGCACATTGACTCTTCAATTCAGCCTTTAGATCTTGTTCATACAGATGTGTGTGGTCCTATGCCCACTAGGTCCTTAGGTGGTTCTCTTTACTTTGTCACTTTCATAGATGATGCTACTAGAAAAGTCTGGGTATATCCTATCAAATCGAAGGATGATGTATTTCCTACTTTCAGAAAATGGCTTGCTTCAGTTGAGACTGAAAAAGGAACTAAGCTTAAGGCTTTACGTTCAGATAATGGGGGTGAGTATACCTCACATGAATTCAGCCTTTTCTGTCAGTGTAGAGGGATTCGTAGAGAGTTTATAGCTCCTTATACCCCAGTACAGAATGGTGTAGCTGAGAGGATGAATAGAACTATTCAAGATAGAGTAGTCTCTATGTTGCATCATGCAAACCTCTCACAAGGTTTTTGGGCAGAAGCAGTATTGACTGCAGTTCATGTGATTAACCTTTCACCTAGTACTGCCAAAGGTCTGAAAGTGGCACAAGAGTTATGGACAGGGAAACCACCATATTATGATCATCTTCGAGTTTTTGGGTGTGAAGCATATGTTCATA
Organism: Ceratopteris richardii; assembly: GCA_020310875.1. Lineage (NCBI taxonomy): Eukaryota > Viridiplantae > Streptophyta > Polypodiopsida > Polypodiales > Pteridaceae > Ceratopteris > Ceratopteris richardii. Next base: position 84,575,402 of record CM035418.1, on the reverse strand, counting down.
TACCCAAGAATCTTAGACAGAAGTTGGACCATAAGTCAAAGAAATGCATTTTTCTTGGATATGGTCGAGAAGGACAATTTGGATATCGCTTATGGGATCTTGAAACACGGGCAGTGATCAGAAGTAGTGATGTCATTTTTAATGAGTCTAAGATGCATAAACAGCCGATTAAGGAGGTTGAAGTGAGAAGAGCGGTGTTTGAGGATACTAGTCCTCCGGTTAGCATGCATAAAAATGCTACACATAGGGATGTTCAAGAGAATGTCCATTCAGATCAGTCTGCACATGTTCCTGTTCAGCAACCATTGAGACGTTCTGCACGTGTCTCATATCCACCTGATAGATATGTTCCAGGTTTAGATTTTGTTATGCTAACAGATGCCGGTGAGCCCTCTTGCTACAAAGAGGCTATGCAGACAGAGGATCATGTCAAGTGGGAGCGTGCCATGAAGAGTGAGTTGGATTCTATTCACAAGAATGGTACTTGGGACTTAGTACCTTTGCCAAAGGGCAGGAAAGCTTTACCATGTAAATGGGTATATAAGCTGAAATTCACATCAGATAGTGATTCTCCAAAATATAAAGCACGACTTGTTGCAAAGGGTTTTAAGCAACAACATGGTGTTGATTTTGAGGAAATCTTCTCTCCAGTGGTCAAGATGACTACTTTGCACATGTTGCTTGGATTCGTTGCAATGGAGGACTTAGAGCTAGTCCAAATGGATGTGAAAACAGCTTTCTTGCATGGAGATCTTACAGATGAGATCTATATGGAACAACCAGAGGGTTATGTAGTTCCTGGCAAGGAAAGTCTAGTTTGTAAGCTCAAGAAGAGCTTGTATGGACTTAAACAGTCTCCTAGACAATGGTACCAAAAGTTTGATGCTTTTATGAAGTCCCAAGGCTATTCTCGGAGCAATGAGGATCATTGTCTCTACACAAAGAGATGTTCTGATGGCAGCTTGATATGCTTGATACTTTACGTCGATGATATGTTGATTGCTGGGAAGTCCTCTTATGATTTGTCAATTCTCAAAAAGAAGTTGAGTCAGACATTTGATATGAAGGATTTGGGGGATGCCAAACATATTCTTGGCATGCGCATCACTCGTGATAGGAGTAAAAGATGCATATACTTGTCTCAAAGTGAGTACATATCCAAAGTACTTCATCGATTCAATATGCAGGGTGGAAAGGCATTGAGTACACCTTTACCCACATATGTGAAATTGAGCAAGGATGACTGCCCCAAATCAGATGAGGAAAAGGAATTCATGACCAAAATTCCCTATCAGTCTGCTGTTGGTAGTCTCATGTATGCTATGGTAGCTACGAGACCAGACATTGCATTTGCAGTGGGAGTTGTGAGCAGATATATGTCTAATCCTGGCAAGAAACATTGGGAAGCGGTCAAAATGATTTTGAGATATCTGAGTGGCACTAAGGACAAGTGTCTATGCTTAGGTAGAGGGAAAGCATCCATTATTGGTTACACAGATTCTGACTATGCTGGTTGTGTAGACAATCGTAAGTCTACATCAGGGTACATTTTTCATTTTGCTGGAGGTGCTATCTCTTGGAGATCTCGTCTTCAAGAATGTACAGCTGTTTCCACCACAGAAGCAGAGTATGTTGCAGCAAGTGAGGCATGTAAGGAAGCATTGTGGCTTTCTCGTCTTGCTTGTGATATGGGTTTGCCTCAGCATGTACCTCACTTTCTCAGTGATAGTCAGAGTGCCATTGCTTTGGCTAAGAATCCGGTCTATCATGCAAAGACCAAGCACATTGAGGTGAGGTATCACTTCATTAGAGATTGCTTAGCCACTGAGAGCATTATTCTTGAGAAGGTTCACACTCGAGATAATGCTGCAGATGCTTTGACTAAAGCTGTACCACAGGATAGCTTTCGACACTGTTGTCACTTGATGGGGGTTACTTGATTCTTGATCTTACGCAGTCACTTGTATACTGTGTAACATGCCCATCAGGTGGGAGGTATAGTTTGTATACTTTACACTCAGGTATTCTTTATCATTCTTTCTTTTTTCTCCCATAGTTACTCTGGCCATATTGGCCTTTAGTGGGAGATTGTTACCGTTAGTGTCCATGTGAAAGGCCAAATGGCCACCGGACACTTCTTTGTATATGTTCTTTAATAAAACATATAGTGGCCTGGTCAGTCACAGACTGTAAGTTCGACCACATTTGTAAGACCTAAGAAGTCTATCTTCGTGCTCCCTGTGTACTGCGTTTTCTGCGTATTCTACAACCTCTGTGCGGAGTACTGTGTGTGGCGTCAGGAGCTCGGTTTTCCACTCCGAGCATATCGTCGTGGAGCTCTCGAGAAGGAGATTGCAGTGTGGTGCATCGCCATCGAAATACTTCACATGCTAGAACCAAGCATATTGAAGTCCACTACCATTATGTAAGGGAGAAGCTATTGAGCAAGGATATTCAACTATCCTATGTCTCTACAGATATGCAATGTGCAGACATGTTGACTAAAGCTCTTGATGGTACACAGTTAAGTAGATTCAAGTTGATGATTGGCTTGCAGGAAATCAAGGACAATTGAAGACTTATTTGAAGGCCAAGCATGTTAGGCTTGAGGGGGAGCTATTGGTGCATTTTACCCAAGCCTACATGCTTGATATATTTGATATCATCCTCATTTGTAAGTCACATGAGTAGTCATGTGAACACCTCTTGTAAAAGAGTTCATTTTTATCTCTTGTATTTGGAAAAAGAAAAAAGGAAAAGGATGGCTTACCTCATGCATGATGTAAAAGCAATTTCGTGGCTATAACTACCAAAATCATGAATTTTTGAGCTGAGGGAATATCTCCTAACTTTGGGGATCACTTTTAGGTGGAGCCATTCGAATTCGAATTCAAAACTCCCTCCAAGAATAGCTATAAAAGGAGCAAGAAGGAAGAGGCAATAAGCAAGCCTTGTACATGACCACTTCATGTCATTTTGTAGAGATTGAAGAGCTTACTCCATAGCTCTATCATTCTACTCCCATTGTGCAAAGATTCATTGCCAATGTGGTTGTAATCATATGTGAATCTATACATTTATTATCATCTACTTCTCTGTTTTGTTCTCTGCTATACTCACTCAGATCAGTACCTTCAGAAGGTCATATCTCGAGTTTTACTGAACCGTTTTCAGTGATTTAACTTGCATTGGATAGCTCGTACTGTCTAATTTGTGAATATAAATTTTCAAGGTCATTGGATTAATACTTTTGGAGATATCTGCATTTTACTGCTTACTGGTCTATCTCTACAGAGCCCTGAGAATTGTGGGGAGGTTCCAGAAATTGTTGAAACTTGTTCTCAGTGCTCAGTCCATCATTTGAAGTGTTTTAACTTGGATTGGGAAGCTTGCTAAGTCTATTTGCTATGCTTAAAAGGAATTTTTCTAATTCCTACCAGGTTGAGAGCACTGTTCATTTTTTCGAGCAGGTGTATGTCCAAAAATAACAAGTTTTGGGAGCTAGTCATTTCGCAACTAGTCTGTCTTGACTTAAACTTTTGGGATACATGTTCCAAAGTACTTGGCTGATATTTTGGTGGATTTAGGAAGCTTAAAGGGTCTAATAATCAACTCTGAAGTCTCAGTTGGCTGGTGTGAAGCTGGTTGTAGCGGCACCTACTCATGTTTGGATTGCATCCACCATCTCTCTTCACAATAATGTCACAAAGAGTTGTCCAAAATTGGCTGCTAAAGAGACAAGGAAAAAAGAGGATGAATGGTTATTGGAGAGGTCTCTACTCCCAAAAAAGAGTCTTCTAATCTTGTACAAAATGAAGATGGGTATTTATTACTGTTTGCAATTATTTCATGAACATTGTATGTCTGTAGTAGACTCAAATGTTTGGCACATTGATAGTGGGGCAACCAAACATATCACCTCACAACACAGCTTCTTCACTTCATTTGATCCTGCCCATATAGGGAATATTGTCACATGTGCCAACAACTCCTCTTATCTTGTCATGGGAGTTGTTAAGACCATTCTGACTACTACTGATGGTAGTTCTTTTACATTGTTGGGTGCTTTATTTGTGCCAAGGATAAAGAAGAATCTATTACCAGTTTCAACGTTAGCCAAGATTGGCTTGGTGGTGAAATTTATTGATGACAGATGTACAATTCATGATCTCTTAAAAGGAGATGTCATTATTGCTTTTGGCATTTTATATTGTGGGCTGTATAAGCTCATAGAATATGAAAATGTGTGAATGATTTAGCATGTGCAATACATGATTCTCGGGCTATGTCAGATGTTAAGCTTTGGCATGCACGCTTTGGTCATCTGAATTTTGCTAGTTTCCTATGCTTGCAGAAATATGAAATGGTGTCCTCTCTTCCCAAACTCGAGGCACCTAGTAAACATGTTTGTGAAGGCTATATTTTGGGCAAAATGCAGCATTCCTAGTTCCCAAAAGATGGTCCGATTTGAGCTACTAAAAAATTGCACCTTGTTCATAGTGATGTTTGTGGTCCTATGTAGACACCCTCCTTTGGGAACTATCTTTACTTCCTGACTTTCATTGATGATTTTTTCAAGCATGCATGGCTATATCCATAGAAAGGAAGGTCGGAAGTGTTTATGTGCTTCAAACAGTTTTTGGCTATGGCTAAAAATGTGTCAGCATGTAAAATGTGCACCCTCCATTCTGATCGAGGGAAGAATATATGTCTTCTAACTTCAATGCATTTGTGCTAAATGAGGGATAAAACATCAGTGTACAATGCCATATACACTTTAATAGAATGGAGTTTCTGAATAGAAGAACACATCACTCATGGAGATGGCGAGGTGTATGGTTAGGGGCACTTTTTTTCCCACTTTAGGAGGTTTTTTTCCCTCGGCTTGTATATATGCCTATAACCCTAACATGTCACTTATCTTTGTACATTCTAGTGGTAATACATTCAGTATTGTAAGTTGTGCTTCAAGATTCTTCTTCTTCCTTGTGCTATTTGCGTGATTCTACAGACCTCAAACTCCAATAGACATTGCCTGCACAAGCACTGTGATAGTGTGTTCAGAGGCCAAAACGAGCTCAGATCGTGATTTTGACACTACAGAGCAAAGTTGTTTTGGACTCCTAATCACCCTAAGTATGCTCACCAATTTTTGTCCGACTTTGAGACTGTGATCGAAGAGGTGTTCATGATGCCCTAGATGAAGCGATGACCTACTCTGATACCAATTGTTGGAGTTTGAGGTCTGCGGAAGCACGTGAACAACACAAGGAAGAAGAAGAAGTTTGGAGCACAACACACAAGACCAAATGTATTACCACTAGAATGTACAAAGATAAATGACCTATTAAGGTTATACGCATACATATAAATTGGGGGGGGCCTCCTAGAGAGGGAAAAAAGTGCCCCGATGGTCCTAGAGTGTTCACACACATCACTACCTAAATATATCAATAAGATCAGAGTTTGTTTCCATATTCATATGTTTTCTTGCTGATCTTGAGGAGGCAAAAACTATGCCAAAATAGCTGGGGTAAACTTTGCAAGATAGCAAATTAGATGCACCTCTATCATATGGTTCTCGTTTAGGCTCTCATAATGCTTCTTTTTGCATCAGGTTTCTATGCTATGGCTGCTGCTAGTCTCTGTGATGAGAATGAACCTATTTTGTTTGATGAAGCATAAAATTCTGAAAATTGGATGGCTACTATACAATCTGAATATGATGCTATTATGAAAAATGGTACCTACTTTGTGTGACTTGCCTCTTGGCAACAAGGCCATTGGCACGAAGTTGGTATGCACGCTGAAGCATAAGCCTCATGGAAAAGTTGACAAGTCTAAGGCTAAGCTTGTTGAAAAGGATTATGCTCAAGAAAGAGGCATTCATTTTGATGAGACCTTTGCTCCTTCATGCTGAATGGCTATTGTTCGTAGCATATGTGCACTTGTAGCTCATCATGGTTGGAACATACATCATGTGGACATTAAAACTGCATTCTGAGTGGTGACTTGCATGGAGAAGTGTACATTTTCCACCCCCGTGGTTTTGTGAAGAAAGGGCATGAAAACAAAGTGTGCATGTTGAAAAAGGCATTATATGGTTTGAAGCAAGCACCACGTAATTAGACGTCTGCGGAAGCACGCAAACAACATAAGGAAGAAGAAGAAGCTTGGAGCACAAACACACAATACTGAATGTATTACTAGAGAATGTACAAAGATAAGTAGCCCATTAGGGCAATAGGCGTATATACAAGCTGGGGAAAAAAAACCTTCTAAAGAGGGAAAAAAGTGCCCTGGCGGTCCTAGTGTGTTCACACACATCACTACCTAAATATATCAACAAATCCCCCCTGGGAGTGATGGGGTGAACAAGGAGCTGGCACTCATGTATAAGGAAGTGCCAAGCTATGTGGAAGTCACTCCACAAAAGGAAATAAGCCCAAAGCTTTGCGGAAAGCTTCAAACTTCTCCCTAGGCAGAGCCTTCGTGAAAAGGTCTGCAATGTTCTCCTGTGCACATATGCCAAGCTGATCTCCCCAGCAGAGAACCTCTCCCTGACATAGTGATAATGCACCTCAATGTGCTTAGTGCGAGCATGGAACACAGGGTTCCTCGCAACTGCCAATGCGCTCTGACTGTCAGTGAAGATGGTGGTGGCAGAAGACTGGCCAACACCCAAATCAGCCATAAGGCGTCTGAGCCACACACACTCAACAGTCGCTGTGAAAGCTGTCCTATACTCAACCTCACAACTAGAAGTGGCCGCAGTAGGCTGCTTCTTGCTCAACCAAGATATACATGAGCTACCAAGCATGAAGCAAAAACCACTGGTGGACACACGAGTGTCATAGCAACCAGCCCAATCTGAGTCAAAAAAAGCATGCAAATCTGGTGGTAGTGATCCCCCCTTGGGATAAAGCAACCCAAGTAGCCGAGTACCACTCAAGTAGCGAAAGATGCGCTTAACCGCCTTCCAATGCATGACTCCTGGGCAATGGATAAACCTGCTCATCTGTGAGACAACAAAGTGAATATCTGGCCGAGTAATGCATAAGTAAATCAAGCATCCAATAGCGTGCTGATAGAGAACAACACCAAATGCATCTCCAACATCATGAAGACTCAATCGTAAACCTGTCTCCATAGGAGTGGCAATAGGCTTACAGTCTTCAAGGCCAAAACGCTGCAATAATGTGTCAATATATTTCGTTTGACACAAAGCCATTCCACCATCAACTTGCATAAACTGAATGCCCAAATAGTGATGCAAATGCCCCAAATCAGACATCTCAAATGAGGCATGCAAATCAGCCTTGAAATCAGCAATATGCTTCTCAATAGGACCAGTGAGCAGCATGTCGTCAACCTAGACAACAATGATCAGAAGCACATCATTAGCACGCTTAACATATAAGGTGCTTTCAGTTGGACTGTTCTCAAAACCATGTGCAACTAGATAGGCATGTATCTTCTCATACCAAGCACGTGGTGCTTGCTTTAAACCATATAATGCCTTCTTTAACCTGCACACCTGGTTTTCATGCCCTTTCTACACAAAGCCACGGGGTTGAAAAACATACACTTCTTCATGCAAGTCACCATTCAGAAATGCTGTTTTAATATCCAATTGATGTACATTCCAACCATGATGGGCTGCAAGTGCACAAATGCTCCGAGCAATAGTCATATGGCATGTAGGTCTCATCAAAATCAATGCCTCTTTCTTGCGCATAACCCTTTGCAACAAGCCTAGCCTCATGCGTGTCAACTGTACCATCAGGTTTACGAGAGACTAGACACAGCCATAGCATAGCAATCTGATGCAAAGGAGGCACTATGAGAGCCTGAACGAGTACGATATGACAAAGGTGAATCTAATTTGCTATCACGCAAAGTCTGCACCAACCATTTTGGCATAGTTTTTGCCTGCTCAATATCAGCTCTCTCATCAACAAGTGCATTATGTAAATCTGCATAAGGAATGGAATGATTGGCATCATCATATGAAACCTGCAAAGGTTGAGAAGTTGCCTCATTAGGACCAACACTAGACTGTCCACCTATAAAAAGAGGCATCAAAGTATCATACATGTCTTTAGAGCTAACAGATGTCTCCTTAGTACATGAAAGTAACAATTGAATAGCATCTTCCACAAAGACAACATCACGGCTAACCAGAATGCATTTAGTCTGTGGATGATACAGACGATAGCCTTTACTTTCAGAACTGTACCCAACAAAAATACATTTTACTGCCTTATCATCCAATTTTTTGCGATGTTGTTCAGGCACTAGTGCATATGCCAAACAACCAAAAACACGCACATGAGCAACAAATGGCTTGCAGTCACGCCAAGCCTCATATGGCGTGATAGATTGCAGTGCTTTAGTGGGACACCTGTTCAGTACATATGCTGCACACATGACAGCCTCAAGCCAGAAACTATGAGGTAAAGCCTGACTCTTGACCATACGCCTCACCATCTCCATGAGAGACCTGTTCTTCTGTTCAGCAAATCCATTCTATTGAGGTGTATATGTTACTGTACACTGGTGTTTTATCCCACGTTCAGCCAGAAATGCATTAAAATCAGAAGACATATATTCCGCCCCTCGATCAGAATGGAGGGTGCCTATTTTACATGCTGACAGATTTTCACCCGAAACCAAAAACTGTTTAAAGCACATGAACACTTCGGACTTTGCTTTGAGTGGATATACCCATGCATGCCTGGAAAAATCATCGATGAAAGTCACGAAATAAAGGTAATTTCCAAAAGAGGGTGTCTACATAGGACCACAAACATCACTATGGACAAGCTGTAATTTTTGTGTAGCCCGAACTGAACCATCTTTTGGAAAGGAGGAACGCTGCATTTTGCCCAAAATACAACCTTCACAAACATGTTTTCCAGGTGCCTCAAGTTTGGGCAAAGAGGACACCATTTCAGATTTTTGCAGGCGTAGCAAACTAGCAAAATTCTGATGACCAAAGCGTGCATGCCAAAGCTTTGCATCTGACATAGCCTGAGAATCATTTACTGCACATGCCAAATCATTTTCAGATCTTTCATAGTCTATGAGCTTATATAGCCCACGACATAAAATGCCAGAAGCAATAATCACATCGCCATTTGAGAGATCATTAACTGTACACCTGTCATCAACAAATTTCACAACCAAGCTAATCTTGGCTAATGCAGAAACTGATAACAAGTTCGTTTTGATCCCTGGCACAAATAAAGCATCTGACAAAGTGAAAGAACTACCATCAGCAGTAGTCAAAATGATATTACGAACTCCCATAACAGGATAAGAGGAGTTGTTGGCGCATGTAACAGTATTCCCTGTAGGGGCAGGCTCGAGTGAAGAGAAGAAACTGTGCTGCAAGGTAATATGTTTGGTTGCCCCACTGTCAAAATACCAAACATCTGAGTCTACTTTAGACATGCACTGCTCATGAGAAGATGGGTCAAAACTGCAGACAATAGTAAATGCCCATTCTTCTTCCTGCACAAGATTTGTAGACTCTGTTTTTGGTGTAGAGGCCTCTGCAACAACCATTCCAACCTCTTTCTTCTTTGCCTCTTTAGCAGCCAATTTTGGACAGTTCTTTATTATATGATCATTTCCTTTACAGTACTTACAAAACAATTTCTGCTTTTCTGATTTCTTCAAATATTTATCCTCCTTCTTCGAATATGCAGAATTAACAAATTTCTGCTTACTAGTTGAAGAGCTCCATTTTCCTTTGCCCTTTTGACTAGCCAGGAAAGCTTGATCTGCAACTCGCATAATATACCTGTTTTGCCTGGACTGATCTTCCTGCAACAGAACAGAGACTAACTCCTCAAATGATAAGGCATTTGGATCGCCTTTCATCATCAACCGAAGAGTAGAAGCAAAACTCTGATATGAATGAGGAAGACCATTCAGAACGGTCTGCACAAGTGAGCTATCTGGTATAACCTCATCAGCAGAAATCAACTGTTTCCTTCAAGTCTTTGATCTTCGTTAGGAAACTGTCCATAGAATCACCTTCATTCATGTGCTCACTCTCCAACTGTTTTTGAAGGTAAGCAACACGAGCCTCATTCCTAGTTTGGTACAATGTGGTAAGTGTATCCCAAGCATCCTTAGCTGTTCTGCAAGAGCAAATGTGAGGAATAATGGCACGTTTGACATACAAAGCTATCAATGCATGTGCCTGGGCATCTCTGCCATCCTAGCGAATCTGCTCTGCAGTAGGTGCAGCAGAAACAACAGCACGAACAGGAATCTGCGGAATATCATCTTCGACACCATCTTCATCAGCTCCAACACCTGTATTTGTAGTACCTGTCGTTACAGGTGTAACAGAACGTCTTTCAACACCCTACACAATGTTCCACAATCCTTTTGCAACCAATACATGTCGCATCATATAAGCCCATAATGGGTAGTTGGTACCATCCAACTTATCCTCAACAGCCAACATACGGAATACATCACTGCTTTCAGCCATGGCCGGTGACTAAAATACCTTGATGCAAAAAATTGAATGTATCTCAAAAAGTTGAATGGAACTGCCCATACGAATTCTACTAGACATGTAGCAGACTTCGAGACGCTTAAACTGGCGAACAAAAACTAGTATATACCTTTGGCACAAAAAGACAAAATAGCCTACACAAGCGCTGCGATAGTGCGTTTGGAGGCCGAAACGAGCTCAGATCGCGATAAACACCCTGAGTATGCTCACCAAATTTCGTGCGAATCTGAGACTGCAAACGGAGGAGTGTCGACGACACCCTGAATGAAGCGACGACCTGCTCTGATACCAATTGTTGGAATTAGACATCTGCAGAAGCACGCGAACAACACAAGGAAGAAGAAGAAGCTTGGAGCACAAACACACAATACTGAATGTATTACTAGAGAATGTACAAAGATAAGTAGCCCATTAGGGCAATAGGCGTATATACAAGCTGGGGAAAAAACCTCCTAAAGAGGGAAAAAAGTGCCCCGGTGGTCCTAGTGTGTTCACACACATCACTACCTAAATATATCAACAAGGTTTACGATTGACTCTTCATGATGGTGGAAATGTATTCGATGCTATTCTCTATCAATAGGCTATTGGATGCTTGATTTACTTACACATTACTCCACCAAAAAATCAGTTTGTTGTCTCATAGATGAGCAGGTTTATGCATTTCTCAGGCGTCCAGCATTGGTAGGTGGTTAAGCTCTTTTGCTACTTGAGTGGTACCCGACTACTTGGATTGTTTTATCCCAAGGGGAGATCATTACTGCTAGATTTACATGATTTTTTTGACTATGACTCCATTGGTTTCTATGATACTCGTGTGGCCACCAATGGTTTTTTCTTCATGCTTGGTAGCTCATGCATATCTTGGTTGAGCAAGAAGGAGCCTACTTTCGCTTTTTCTAGTTGTGAGGCTGAGTATAGGGCATCTTTCACAGTGACTATGAGTGTGTGTGGCTCAAATGCCTTATGGATGATTTGGGTGTTGGTCACTCTCCTGCCACCACTATCTTCACTGACAGTCAGAGTGCATTGGTAGTTGCAAGGAACCCTATGTTCCATGCTCGCACTAAGCTCATTAAGGTGCACTATCATTATGTATGGGAGAGGTTCCGTGGTGGAGAGATCAATTTTTCATATGCGCCCATGCAAGGAAACATTGCATACCTTTTCACAAAGGCTTTGCCTTGGGAGAAGTTTGAAGCTTTGTACAAAGCTTTGGGCTTACTTCCTTTTGTGGATTGACTCCACATATCTTGGCACTTCCTCATACATGATTGCTAGCTCCTTGTTCACTACATCATTCCGAGGGGGGATTTGTTGATATATTTTGGTAGTGATGTGTGTGAACATACTAGGACTTCCGGGGAAATTTTTTCCCTCTTTAGGAGGTTCTTTCCCCTCGGCTTGTATATATGCCTATAACCCTAACGGGCCACTTATCTTTTTACATTCTCTTGGTAATACATTCAGTATTATGTGTTGTGCTCCAAGCTTCTTCTTCTTCCTTGTGTTGTTCAATGCTCCAGTAGACCTCAAACTCCAACTCAGGATATAAAGATGGTGAGAAATTGTGGTGAGCAAATGTGAGTGACAAGCACATACATGCATGCACACACACTTGCACACAAGGCAAGATGACAAAGATAGGAACAACGGAAGCTTTGATTCTCAATAAGTAAATTACACTCTTCAAGAATCTCTTTCTCTAACTTGCTAACCCAAAAAATGAGCTCTCTAGCTCTTTTTATAGTTTTTTGACTAGTTTTGGCCCTGTCCAAACCTAGTGTTTGACTTAGTTAAAAATTAGGTTCTAGGGCTTATTTGAAGGCATGAAATTTGGTGTGCATACTTCGTCTTGTGGTGTTGAAATCGTGATCTGAGCTCGTTTTGACCTCCGAATGCACTATCACAATGCTTGTGTAGGCTATTTTGTCTTTTTGTGCAAAAGATGTATACAAGTTTTGGTTCACTAATATAAGCATCTCGAAGTCTACTACAGGTCTAGCAGAACTTGTTTGGGTAATTTTGTTCATATTTTTCAGATACAATCATTTTTCTGCATCAAGGTATTTTAGTTAGTGGTCATGGCTGAAAGCAGTATGTATTTCGTATGTTGGCTATTGAGGATAAGTTGGATGGTACGAATTACCCATGGTGGGCTTATATGATGCGTCATGTATTGGTCACAAAAGGAGTATGGAATATTGTGCAGGGTGTTGAAAGACATCCTATTACACTTGTGAATATAGGTGCTACAAATACAGGTATTGAAGCTGATGCAGATGACATCAAAGATGGTGATATTCTGCAAATTCCTATTCGTGCTACAATTTCTACCACAACTACTATAGAGCAAATTTGTTGGGATGTCAGAGATGCTCAAACACATGCATTAATAGCCTTGTCTGTCAAACATGCCATTATCCCTCACATTTGCTCTTGCAGAACAACTAAGGATGCTTGGGATACACTTACCACATTGTACCAGGCTAGGAATGAGGCTAGTGTTGCTTACCTCCGAAAACATGAATGAAGGAGATTCCATGGACAGTTTTCTAACAAAGATCAAGGATTTGAAGGAACAATTGATTTCTGCTGATGAAGTCCTTCCTGATAGTTCACTTGTGTAGACTGCTCTGAATGGTATTCCTGACTCATATCAGAGTTTTGCTTCTTCTCTTTGTCTGATGATGAAAAGCAATCCAAATGCCATAACATTTGAAGAGTTAGTTTCTGTTATGTTGCAGGAAGATAAGTATAGGCAGAATAGGTTTATTAGGTGTGTTATAGATCAAGCTTTCCTGGCTAGTCAGAAGGGCAAAGGAAAATGGAGCTCTTCTACTAGTAAGCAAAAATCTGCTAATTCTACACAATCAAAGAAGGAAGACAAAGATGTGAAGAAAAAAAAAACAAAAATTGTTTTGCAAATACTGTAAAGCAAATGATCGTGTCATTAAGAGCTGTCCAAAACTGGCTGCTAAAGAGGCAAAGAAAAAAGAGGCCAGAATGGTTGTTGCAGAGGCCTCTACACAAAAAACAGAGTTTGCTAATCTTGTGCAGGATGAAGAATGGTCATTTACTACTGTTTGCAGTTTTGACCCATGTTCTCACGAGCAATGCATGTCTGCAGTAGGCTCAAATGTTTGGTACTTTAATAGTGGGGTGACCAAACATATTACCTCGCAGCGCATTTTCTTCTCTTCACTCGAGTCTGCCCCTACAGGGAATACTATTACATGTGCCAACAACTCCTCTTATCGTGTTATGGGAGTTAGTAAGATCATTCTGACTACTACTAATGGTAGTTCTTTTACATTGTCAGATGCTTTATTTGTGTCAGGGATGAAGAAGAGTCTGTCATCAGTTTTGGCCTTAGCCAAGATTGGTTTAGTTGTGAAATTTGTTGATGACAGATGTACATTTCATGATTTTTTAAATGGCAATGTGATTATTGCTTTTGGCATTTTATATGGTGGGTTATATAAGCTCATAGATTATGAAAAATCTATGAATGATTCAACATCTGCACTACATGATTCTCAGGCTATGTCAGATGCAAAGCTTTGGCATGCATGCTTTGGTCATTTGGATTTTGCTAGCTTGCTACACCTATAGAAATCTGGAATGATGTCCTCTTTGCCCAAACTTGAGGCACTTGGTAAACATGTATGTGAAGGCTATATTTTGGGCAAAATGCAGGGTTCCTCCTTTCCAAAAGATGGTTCAGTTCGAGCTACTCAAAAATTGCAACTTGTTCATAGTGATGTCTATGGTCCTATGCAGACATCCTCTTTTGGAAACTATCTTTACTTAATGACTTTGATTGATGATTTTTCTAGGCATGCATGGGTATATCCATTGAAAGCAAAGTCTGAAGTGTTCACGTGCTTCAAACAACTTTTGGTTTTGGCTGAAAATATGTCAGCATGTAAAATGGGCAACCTCCGTTCTAATCGAGGGGAGGAATATATGTCTTCTAACTTTAATGCATTTCTGGCTGAACGTGGGATAAAACATCAGTGTAGAGTGCCATATACACCTCAACAGAATGGAGTTTCTGAACGAAAGAACAAGTCAGTAATGGAGATGGCGAGGTGTCTTACTTTCATGTATTAAGGAGACATCTGTTAGCTCCAAAGACATGTATGATACTTTGCTGCTTCTTTTTAGAGGTGGACAGTCTAGTGTTGGTCCTAATGAGGCAACATTTTAGCCTTTGTAGGTTTCATATGATGATGCAGATCATTCCATTTCTAATAGACATTTACATGATGCACTTGTTGATGAGAGAGATGATATTGAGCATGCAAAAACTATGCCAAAATGGCTAGTGTAGAATTTGCATGATAGCAAATCAGATGCACCTCTGTCATATCGTACTCTTTCAGGCTCTCATAGTACCTCTTTTGCATGAGATTGCTATGCTATGGCTGTGTCTGGTATTTGTGATGATAATGAGTCTGTTTCATTTGATGAAGCACAAAATTCAAAAACTTGGATGGCTGCCATGCAATCTGAATATGATGCTATAATGAAGAATGGTACCTAGTATTCATGTGACTTGCCTCCTCCAAAGAAGGCCGTTGGCACTAAGTGGGTATACAAGCTGAAGCGTAAGCCTGATTGAACAATTGACAGGTATAAGGCTAGGCTTGTTGCAAAGGGTTATGCATAGGAACAAGGAATTGATTTTGATGAAACCTTTGCACCTACATGCCAATTGACTATTGTTCATAACATCTATCCACTTACAACCCATCATGGTTGGAATGTACATCAGTTGGACAACATTAAAACTACATTTTTGAATGGGGAATTGCATGAAGAAGTGTATGTTTTTCAGCCCCGTGGCTTTGTGCAAAAAGGGCATGAAAACCAGGTGTGCAGGTTAAAGAAGGTATTATATGGTTTAAAGCAAGCACCACGTGCTTGGTATGAAAAGATACATGCCTATCTGATTGCACATGGTTTTGAGAATAGTCCAACTGAAAGCACCTTATATGTTAAGCGTGATAATGATGTGCTTCTGATCATTGTTGTGTATGTTGATGACGTGCTGCTCACTGGTCCTCATGACTAGCATATTGCTGATTTTAAGGTTGATTTGCATGCCTCATTTGAGATGTTTGATTTGGGGCATTTGCATCATTATTTGGGCATTCAATTTATGCAAGTTGATGGTGGAATGGCTTTGTGTCAACTAAAGTGCTGTGCAATCTCACTTTAGAGGAGCTACTCAAGGTTAGGCCAGAATTGTGGAAACATGTAGCCAATCAAGTGCCAGAAGTAGCCAAATCCCAATCAAGTGTCGGAAGTAGCCAAATCCCAATCACAAGTAGGATCTCATACAACAGTTCCAGAGATACCCTTGGAAAAGATAGGAGACATGAGTGAAGGAGAAGAAGGAAACACTTATCTTCCTATCACTCATCAGGGTTACACCACCAAGGCTATTTTGGACTCAGGTGTTGGAGTTGCAATTGATACCACTTCCCTATAGAAGCATTGGGGAAAACCAACACTCATGCCAATGAGAATGAAATTGCAAATGGCCGATGGTCACATACAAAGACCTTTAGGATTGCTAGAAGGGATAAATCTCACTACTTGTGTAGAGTTTGAGCACACTTTTGCTATATGTGACTTTAGCAAGAACCAGGCCTATGAGATGATTCTGGGAAGACCATTCATGAGGCAGTTGCAAGTGGTATAGGATTGGGGAACCAATTCCTTGTATTTGCAACACTTAGATGTTACAACAAAGTCAATCTCAAGGTCTACTCTTGTTAGAGGTGTTCCCCCCCATATAGTGGAATCCTATCCATAGAGCCATAGACGATATAGAATCAGTGCATTCCATAGGATCAAGATCCTCATGGATGCATGAAGACACCCACTTATGGATGTGTAAGGTGGCAAAATAGGAAGAGAAAAGAGAGAACGCCAAAGAGGTAGGTGCAAACAAAACCGATAGATCAATTCAAGACCCACCCTATGCACCTATTGTGTTTTCAGACGAAGAGTTTGAACCTCATGTTGGGCAAAAATCCTAGCAACAATGGATGTAGCCATCAATGAAGAACAATGGACACCACATTGCGATGAAGATGGCTATGCCATTTTAGTCTTCACTATAGAACCACTTATGTCTGATTCAATTCTTGAGGAATGTGAGCCTAGCACCGATGCACTTGAGGAAGCAAGTTACTCAAATCTAGAGTCAATTATTATGGATCCTTTTTGTACATCAGAAGAGGAATACTTACATGAAGTAGAAGTTCACCCCCAAGAGCACAGAGAACTTACAAATGATGTGAGACTAACCACACAATTGACCACCAAGAGTGAAGGCAAGAAGAGGAAGAAGAGAGAAGCCTCACTAGACAAGGAAGAAGAACCTTTGTTTGAGGTTCCTAAAAATTTCAAGAAGTATCAGATAGAAGATAGGAGGGTCATGATAAGGATGCCTAAACAAGAAGCCCTAGCAAGAGAGGCCTATGATAACAAAGAGACAACAAGGAAAGTTGTTGTAACCATAGAAGAAGGAGAAGAAAGATGCACATACATAGGACATGACCTGACTGAGGAAGAGGAACAAGAGTTGATTGCCTTGTTAAGAGAATACAGAGATGTTTTTGCATGGAGTTACAAAGACTTAAAAGTTGTGGACCCTGAGATATGCTCCCATATGATTCCCATGACCTCAGATGCCAAACCCTCTAAGCAGAAGCCATACAAATATAATGGCAATTATGCAGCCAAGATCAAAGAAGAGATATATTGTTTGGTAGAAGATGGATTTATCTATGAAATTGAGCACACTGAGTGGGTATCCCCCATCATAGTGGTGCCCAAAAAGAATGGCAAGTTGCAAGTTTGCATTAACTTGAAGAAGGTTAATTTAGACACAATTAGAGATAGTTATCTACTTCCTATCAATGAACATCTATTAGAGAGGGTAGCAGGCAAGGAAGTATATAACTTCCTTGATAGGTTTTCAGGCTACAATCAAGTGGCCATTGCTTCAAAAGATCAACATAAGATGGCTTTTGCTATCGAGTGGGGCATATTTGCCTTTCGAGTGATGCCATTTGGTCTTACCAATGTGTCAGCTACCTTTCAAAGGTTGATGTGCCATGTGTTCAAGGAGTTCTTGAGGAAAAACTTGGAAATCTATGTTGATGATATCTGTGCTCATTCCAACATTAGACAAACACATATACTTGAACTCAGACAAATCTTTGACAAATGTAGAGAATATCAGGTCTGCTTGAACCCAAAAAAGTGTGTTTTTATGGTCAGGCAAGGCAAGATTCTAGGACACATAGTGTCAAAGAATGGCATATCTACAAATGAGGATAAAGTTAGAGCTATTGCAGAGCTATTGAGACCAAAGAATGTCAAGGAAGAATAGGCTTTCATGGGGCATTGCGGTTATTATCGACGGTTCATTCATATGTGTGCTATAGTAGCAAAGCCTCTATACTCCCTCTTAACCAACTTTGAGTGGACATAAGAATGTGAAAACTCCTTTAATGAGATTAAGCGACGATTATGTTCAACACCAATCTTGACTACACCAGATTGGAACATGCCATTCCATGTTCATGTGGATGCATCCAATTATGTTATTGGGTGTGTGTTAGCACAACTTACCGGTGAAGGTAATATGGATCTTCCAATTGCTTATGCTAGTAGAAAATTGAATGCAATTGAACAAAACTATACCACGACCCAACAAGAAGGATTAGGCATGGTATAAGAAGTTTAGATATTATTTGCTTCCAAATAATTTTAAAATTTTTACAGACCATGAAGCATTACTCTATCTAGTGAACAAGTTATGCAATACTGCCAGATTAGTAAGATGTTAATAATGGAATACGACTTTGAAGTTGTGGTTAGGAAAGGTAGGACTCACTTGAGAGCTGATCACCTTTCTCAACTGACTTCAACAAAGTCCCAGATGACCTTCCTGATGCTTGCTTGTTCAATCTAGAAGTAGTGCCTAACTAGGCCAAGAACATGGTGCCAATTCTAACATTTGGACCTAAACATCCTATATTGAGAGCAAAAGACAAGGAGGTAGTCAGATCTCAAAAGTACCACATAATGGCAGGCAACATGTATAAACACATTGATCAAGGCATACTAGCTTGCTGTGTAGATGAGGATGAGCATACAAAGTGGTTGCAAATAGCACATGTAGGTGCACTTCAATGACATCACTTAAAACAAAGAACCCTATAGACTCTACAAAGGTCAGGGGTATAATGGCCAACCATGGAAGTAGATGTCCATAAATTGTGCAAGGAATGCCCAATCTGTACTATTAGACCACCTGTGGAACATGCTACACCTATATCAAGTGTCTTTAGTACCAGATTGGAGTGAACTGTTGGTAGATTTTACCAGGACGAAAACATTCCCTCAGGAAATGACATTGGTCAGACAGCAAAGTTTAGAACAGGAAGCACTAGATTACACACTCATAGATGGTACTCTATACAAACGAGGAAAAGACATATATCTTAGGTTGCGTGTCCATGAGAGTGAATATCTCAAGATCTTAGAAACTACTCACCAAGGTGTGGGAGGTGGACACTTTGGACCAGATAGGGTGATCAAAGATATACTATTTGCAGGTCTTTGGTGGCCAACCCTTCACATGGGCGCACATACCTATGTGAAGCGATGTGATATTTGTCATTGAACTCAGTACCCGATACGAAAACATGAGATGCCATTGAAACCTATGATTGTTGGATGTGCATTCTCTAAGTGGGGAATAGACTTTGTCGGTCCTATTAATCCCCCAGCTAAGGGTTCACATGCTAAACACATCATTGTGGCCACTGATTATCTGACTAAGTGGGTAGAGGTGAAGGCCACAATGAAAAATGATGCGCAAACCATAGCCAAGTTCCTATTTGAGAATGTATTTACGAGGTGTGGTTTGCCCATAGAATTAGTAAGTGATAGAGGCATGCACTTCTTGAATGAAGTCATTGAACATCTTCTCCAAGAATTCTTGGTAGTACATAAGAAGTCAGCCCCCTATCATCCACAAGCTAACAAACAGACCGAGAGCACAAATAAGATACTTTGTAATGTGTTAACAAAATTGGTGAATAATAAACGCTCCGATTGGGACATATAGCTACACCATGCTGTTTGGGCCTATCGATTTGCCTATAAAAAGATACTCCAAGCCACTCCCTTTCATATGGTGTTTGGCCAAAATGCAGTGCTACCATTAGATTTCTTCATACCCACACTAAGAGTAGCACAAGAGCATCAATGGACCGGCCATGAGCTTTCATCTAGAATCTTTGATCTAGAATGCCTAGGTGAAACAAGATTGAGAGCAGCAGCAGGAATTTATGAAGCTAAAAAAGGACAAAAGACATATTTTGATGCCCACGTAAAGGATAAGGGCTTGAAAGTGGGAGATTTAGTCCTAGTGCACACCTTGAAGCAACATGGAAGAAAGTTAGAGAAGCATGGCTATGGACCTATGATTATTAATAGAATATCAACAAGTGGAGCTGTTCAATTAGCCACTCTAGAAGGTGACATCCTATCAAGTTACATCAGTGGATGTAGAGTCAAATTATATCAAGAACCCCTCACGGAGGAAATGCTTAAGCGACTCAATACTACAAAGAAATGTAAAGAAGAAGAAAAATGAATTCAAGAAGAAGCATAGTCAGAAGCCTTAGAACGCATTTGATGAATGAAACTGAGAAGATAGGGTAGAGATCAGCCTAGGTCTGATGATTACGAATCTCCAAGATATCCCATGGCCATGTGTGAAGCATCAGGTGTACGTTCCCATAAAATAGTTAACCGACGACACTTTGTGACCCCAGAGGCAAGACAAGGAAATAGTGCAAGGACTATAAGAGCCTTGATTGACTCAGGAGCAGCCACTAGTGCCGTTAGACTTTCTTATTGTCAAGAATTGCAATTAAGTTTCAATCCTATAGAAGCATATCTCATAGGATGGGAGGTGTGGAAACCCCTTGCATGGGCGAGATGAAGCTTCCCCTCTATGTTCAAGATATTCTTATGATAGTGAAAGTGCTAGCGTGTCAAGATGAGAATCTCACTGAACCTCTTGTCTTTGGTCAAGACTGGATCTACGATCATGCAATCAACCTGAACCTAAGAAGTGGACTTCTTTAGGTTTGGGTCAGTCAAAATTGCATCACCATTGAGTTAGAAAATCAAGCACTCAAAGAACATTTCTACATGACAAGCATGCTAGTGAGAATATGCTAGAAATATTACATATTGATGTTTGGGATCTTGCAAAAGACCACATCTTTGGGGGTTTTAAGGTTTTATGTCACTTTCATTGAGGACACTACATGAAAATTATGGGTATAGTTCATGAATGAGAAGAGTGAAATGATATATTGACTTTTAGAATTTCAAGGCTACGGTTGAAAAGTAGACAAGGAACTATATTCAAACATTAAGATCTGATAGAAGAGATGAATACATATCAAATGAATTGAGTATTTTTTTAGAAATCATCGAATTTGAAGGTAGTTTTCATGTAGGTACACACCACAATAGAATGTCACTATTGAACACAAAAATACACATGTTGAAGAAATAGCAAGAGCATTGATGGTTGAGAAAACTATGCCTCATTGTTATTGGGTAGAAGTTATATGCACTATTGTATACATCATGAATAGAGCTCAGACTATTGTTGTACATCAAGTTACACCTCGAGAAGTTTACGAGTAAAAAGAAAAACCTATCACATATGAAAGTATTTGGTTGTATTATGTATGTACATGTTATAGATGAGTTGAGCAAGAAAATTGATCCAGAAGTAGAAAAATGTATCTTCATTGGGTATTTCTTGAGTAAAGGGGATATAAATGTTGTAACCCACTCACACGATAGGTGAAGGTAACCAAAGATATGGTGTTTGATGAAATGCCAAGCTTCTATGTTGGTGCCAAAGAAGGACTCAATCTTGACTCAAATGACAAAGGAAATGTTGAAAACTCAAGTGTACAATCTCAAGTTATGAGTGGACCTGAGATGTCACCTAAGAATAGTTCCAACTCAAACACGTGGAGTGGAAGATTGTGTGGAAATTTCAATCCAACTACATCTACTACATTTCTATTGGTAATAAAATGTCTACAAGTTTTGAAGACATTGATGGAGATTCAAGCAGTTCAGAAAAAAGCCTTGATGAGGAACTTGGATTGACCTCTATGAAGAATCCAAGAATGAGAAATGCATAAAGGCCACATACATCTCTGCTTTCGACTTCAATGAAGGTAATTTTGACTTGGTATATGATATGAGTAAGACCCCCTCCATCAAGACAATCTTTGCATGGCACTCACACATCAAATACCCACCTGCTTTTTATAAGCAGACTTTTTTGGAGACATCCTTTATAGGATTCTGGGAATACCACTCATAGATATTCATTCCTAGACCCACACACTTGTTACAATTATTTAATATAGAACATGCCCTCCGCATAGAACATCTATGTATTCCACATCTGGACATACTATGTCTAGTCAATTGTGATCTATGATCTAGCAAGAGGCATCTGTCTCTAGGAATATCATTTGGCTATGGATTTCATTGAGTACTACATTGCACACCCAACACAACAAAGGTCTGTCAGAGATGACAAACACGAGAGAGGGAAGGTGGCAGTAGCCAAGGAGGTCCAGGTGGTGTGACGAGACAAGGAAGCATGAGACACATCTGTCAAATAGAGTCAAAATAGAGTGAAGGCCAAGCAAAACCAAGCAGGCAAGGAATTCAAAGAAGATTCGACAACTAGGCCTATTTGCTTTCCAAAATCCCTAGTTCTTGTAAAACAATGATTTTAGTCACTACACATCATTGTGAATTACTTTTTTGATAATCCCAACTCCATTTTGTTCAAGCGGAGGAGTCCTCAAGCTTGAGGAGTATTAAAAGTGCCTATGTATCAAACAGTGCATTTTTCTGAGCTCGTTTGAGCGTCCAAATAGACATAGGAACCTATCTTTTAACTAGGGTGAACACTAGGTTTGGACATGGCCAAAGCTAGTGAACAAGTATAAAAAGAGCTAGATAGCTCATTTTTGCAGAGCAATTTTTTGAGAATTGGAGTTAGAAAAAGACATTGTAATCATATTTTGTGCTAATCAAATGTTCCATTGCTCTTTGTCTTGCCCCATGTGTGTGTGTGTGTGTGCAAGATGGTGTGATTTTCACTCACGCATTTGCATTATCACTATCTCATAGTCATCATACCACCCTCATGTCTTCTCGGATTGACAATTATGAGGTGGATCTCGTCATGTTGATGCTTATCATTGTGTTAGAGTGAAAATATCCCTTGATCTAGAGACCTAGGCTATGCTTAGCCCTTGTCCCACATGCACATGTAAAGTCTCTCTATAACAATGTCTAACATACATGGTAAATAGAGATCCTGAAGATAGGATTCTTAGATTTTACAAACCAGGTCGAATTTACAATCTATGGCTGACTAGGCCACTACATATTTTATTGAAGGACATATACAAAAGTCGGGTGGCCATTTGTCATTTCACGTGGACACTAACAATAACAATCCCCACTAAAGTTCAATATGGCCAAAGTGAATTATGGGAGAAAAAATAAATAATGATAAATGATACTTGAGTGTAAGTATACAAAATATACTTCCCACCTAATATGCATGCTACAAAATGTATGAGGACTTTTGTAAGATCATGAATCAAGTAACCTCCATAAAGTGACAACAGTGTAACCAATAACGAATGCCTCTCCTCTACCCAAGCATAAACACTTGTCCTTAGTGCCACTCAGATTTCTCCAGATCATCTTGATCACTTCCCAATGCTTGTTGCCATGATTAGACATATACCTGCTCACAAGTCCCACTACAAGCACAATAGGATTGCATACATGAGACTACAAAAAAAGGAATGATAAGGAATTTTGTTCATGAATTCCTTTTCATCATTTGATTTGGGGCAATCATCAACTTCACACATGTGGGTAGAGGTGTATTCAATGCTTTTCCACCCTTCATGTTGAACATGTGAAGTACTTTGACTATGTACTCACTTTGAGACAAATATATGCATCCTATCACAACTATTGTGCAAGCCAGGAATATTTTTCCATCCCCCAAATTCTTCATATCAAATTTCTCACTCAACTTCTTCTTGATCAATGACAAGTCATCAGAGGACTTCCCACCAATCAACATATTTTTGACATAAGGTATCAATCAAATCAAACTGCCATTTGAGCATCTCTTAGTGTAGAGACAATGATCCCCATTGCTTCCAGAATAGCCTTGAGACTTCATAAAACATCAAACCTTTGGTACCATTGTCTAGGGAATTGTTTAAGTCCATATAAGCTCTTCTTCAACCTAATAACTAGAACCTCTTTGCCAAGAACTACAAAAAATTCTAGTTGTTCCATATAAATTTCTTTTGTAAGATCTCCATGCAAGAAATCATTTTCACATCCATTTGGACCAGCTCTAATTCCTTCATTGCAATGAATCCAAGCAACATGGAAAGTGTAGTCATCTTGATTGTTGTAGAGAACACTTCCTTGAAATCAACACCATGTTGTTTCTTAAAGCCCTTTGTAATTAGTTGTCCTTTATATTTTGGAGAAGCACTAATTGATGTGAATTTCAACTTATATACCCATTTACACGGTAAAACTTTCCTTCCCTTTAGCAAATGTACCAAATCCCAAGTACCATTCTTGTGAATAGAATCCAATTCACTCTTCCTGGCACACTCCCAATTGACATGGTGCTTTATCCGCATAACCTCTTTGTAGTAATAAGGCTCGCCAACATCTCTCAACATAAAAAAATCCAAACCTAGAAAATATATACTAGGTGGATGCAAGATGCATCCATAACATCTCAATGGTTCCTGAACAAGAATATTTGTAGACTGATCTAATTGGACATTTTCTTGTACATCCCTATGTTTAGCACTCTTATGCATGTTAACTAGAGAAAAAATATCCTAAAACATCACTCTTATCACTTCAACTTAATGGGTTTTTTATGCATCTTAGACTCATTGAAAATGACATCACTACTTCTGATCACTGAATGTGTTTCAAGATCCCATAAGTGATATCCACATTGATCATCTCAACCACATCCAAGAAAAATGCATTTCTTCGACTTATATTGCAACTTTTTGTAAGATTCTTGGGTGTATGAACATAAAATTCACACCCAAAAACTCAAAGATGATTATAATATGGTGGCTTCCCTATCCATAACTCTTTTGCCACTTTGAGATCTTTGGTAGTACTAGGTGAAAAGTTAATCACATGAGTTTCACTCCACACTGCTTTTGCCCAAAATCTTTATGAAAGTTTTGCATGATGCAACATAGAAACTAATCTATCTTGAGTATTTTATTTATCCTCTCTCATCTATGCCATTCTTTATTGGGGTATAAGGAGTTGTAAACTCTCTATGAACTCCTATAGACTGATAGAAAATGTCAAATTAATGTGAGGTATACTCACCTGCATTATCTGAACATAAAGCCTTGAGAGCAATTCCTTTTTCAGTCTCAACTGAAGCAAGCTATTTTTTGAAATTAGGGAATATCTCATCCTTTGACTTGGTAGGATATACCTAGACTTGTCTAGTAACATTATCTATTAAAGTGGCAAAGTATAGAGAACCACTTGAACTTGTGATCATAGAACTACATACATCTATGTGAATCGGACTTAAAGTGGAATTGAAGAGTCATCGTGCATTTTATGCAAATTCCCAATTTGCTTTACATATTGTGAAGAGATGGATAGGTATGTGTTGAAGATGAAGAGGTGTTGCAAAATCTTTGCTCTACACCAGCCAAATGAAATCCAGGAGTAGATGGTGGGCCCTTTTAGCTTGCCAATGGATGTATTAGACACCCTATGTACCTTGGAAGATCACTCTCAAAAAGATAGATCAAAACAGATAAGTTGGAGTTAGCTCAGAGGTGAAAACTTGCTATTCTTGGTTGATACACCTGTCCAGTGTTTTACATAATTCTCTGAGCACAGCAGCAATTAGATTAATTCCTCTTGGGGAAGGCTAGGTAGCTTAAAGAGCTAACTTTAGAGAGTAATCTCATCAAAAATAACAAACCACACACTGAGAATGACTTTTAACAAGTGATGACATCATCCCGATTTTCACGGGCTGCTACAGAAATAGACCAGTGAGTAGAAAAATTAACATAACTCAAGATGTAAGAATCCAATGATCATGAAAATTTGTATCCTTATACTAGACAGTAAGCTGAATCCAACAAGCTTGAAATCACTGAATTTGGATGAGTAAACACTGAGAAATGACTCTGACAAGATGACTGAAAAAGTCGGGTACCTGACAGAGAAGTGAAGATGAACATACCCTGTTGACTTCAAATGAACATAACTGAAGATTCCAACATCCAAATGACATGAAAATTTGTGAGCATATAGTAGACTTATAGAGCTAACTTTACCAAGTTAAATCACTGAAAATGATGAACCAAGTGCAGAGAAACAATCTCTGCAAGCTGACTGAGAAAAACTGAAGTAATGGCAGTGAGTAGTACACATCACAAGAACATGGAAAGATGAACTCAAATAATCATGAAAATGAAAGTATATTGCTTGTACAATACAATGACTTACTGATACATATGTGTGCCTTGTAATCACACCTTGATATGGCATAAAGCTCAGCTCTTGGAGGTCTTCACATAGGTCTCTCTAACCACGACTAAAACTGCCATCTATTTATAGTTGAGTTTGGGAGGCTAACTTCCCTCAATCACTCTCCAATCAATCAATGATTGATTTGATTCTCTACCTACCACAAATCAAGAATTTGTGGCTCCTCTTTCCATTCTTGATCATGTGGGCTCAACCACTTAAGATTCTCTTACTTTTACATTAAGTAAACTCTTCAAAAGTTACAAGAGGTAGTTCACAAGTGAACTTTACATAGTCTTCATTTTGAAGCTTCTTTAATGACTTTGTGAGACTCAAGCCAATACTTAGGCTTGTCATAGACTTGCTCCAACAGCTCCCCCTCAAGCCAAGTATGCTTGAGGTCTTCAATCTTCCAAGATTACCTGCAAACCAATCATAGCCTTGAATTTGCAAAGCTTTTTACCATCCAATGCTTTAGTTAGAATATCTGCACATTGTTGATGAGTGGACACATATGATATTTGAATCTCCTTGCTTAGGATCTTCTCTCGTACATAATGATAATGAACTTCAATATGTTTAGTCCTTGCATGAAAAATAGGATTAGCAGCCAAGTGAATAGAACTCATATTGTCACCAAAAATAGTTGGAGTTCCAAACTCCAATCCAAGATCTTTGAACAATGTCTTCATCCACATAGCTTCCTGTGTAGCTATGGCAAGACCTCTATATTCAGCTTTAGTAGAAGAGAGAGCAACTGTGGGTTGCTTCTTGGATGACCATGAAATAAGCTTTGAACCTGCAAAGGTAAGATAACCTGAAGTGCTCCTTCTATCTTCCTTGGAGCCAGCCCAATCTGCATCAGAAAATAGCTTCAAACCTAAATCAGATACATAAGGATAATAAAGTCCTTCATTTATGGTTCCTTTGAGATACTTGAGAATCCTTTTGGCAGCATCCATATGTGGTTTCCTTGGTGTGTGCATAAATTGACTTAGCACACTCACACTGTAACATATATCTACTCTTGTCAATGTGGCATAGTTGAGACTACCCACTAGACTTTGATATGATGTGATGTCCTCTATGAGTTCACCTTCATGTGAGCTCAATTTGTGATTAACCTCCATTGGAGTACCTGCAATCTTACAATCTTGCATCTTGAATTTTGCCAACATGTCCTTAATGTACTTTCTTTGAGTGAGAAACAAACCATGATCTTTGTAGACAACTTCCAAACCTAGGAAGTAGGTAAGTGAACCCAAATCACTTATCTTGAACTCTTCTCTCATCTGATCTTTGATCTTCTTCATACCATCTGCATCATTTCCTGTCAATATAATATCATCTACATATACACATAGGTAGATGACCTCGGAATTACTCTTTTTAATAAAGAGTGAAGGATCTGCTTTGCTTGGTTGAAAGCCTTTGTCCTGCAAGAATGAAACAAGCCTGAAATTCCAAGCTCTTGGAGCTTGCTTGAGACCATACAATGCTTTGTTAAGTTTACACACATAATCAGGATAAACTTGACTCTCAAAACCAGGTGGTTGTGCCATATATACCTCTTCTGTTATCCAACCATTCAAGAATGCATTCTTTACATCTAGTTGAAGTATCTTCCAATTCTTGGAAGAGGCAATACTAAGCAAAACCTTAATAGTAGGCATCTTTGCCACAGGAGAGAATGTCTCCTCATAATCAATTCCCTGAGTTTGTGCAAAGCCTTTTGCTACAAGCCTTGCCTTATACCTGTTAATGGAACCATCAGAATTCTTCTTGAGTTTATAGACCCATCTTGAGCCTATTACCTTCATGGATGAAGTCTTGGGCACCAAATCCCAAGTGTTGTTTTCCTTGAGTGCTTCAATCTCTTCCTTCATTGCATGCTTCCATTCTGTTTTTGCTTTGGCCTCTTCAAATGATGATGGCTCCTCTTGGTTTATGTCCTGTGCTATGTAGATAGAATGTTTAGTTACAATGAGGTGTCAAACCCATACCTTTCTAGTTTTTTCTTTTCCCTCATAGATCTTCTTAGGCCATGATGTGATGATTCTGCCTCATGTCCAAGTTCCTACAATTTTGCTTTACCTTTAGACTTCCATGCTTTGATCTTTTCCATCTGACATTCTTCATCATCCTCTGAGGTGTCTTGTTCTTCAATCTTTGATTGTTCTCTACCAAGCTTTGGAAAATCTTCTTCAAGATCATATGGTAAATTGATCTTCCTGCATGAATCTTCATACCATGAATTGTTCTCATCAAAAACTACATCTCTGCTTACCAAGAATCCTTTGTTGGTAGGGTTGTATAACCTGTAGCCCTTTTGATTGTTGTCATATCCAATAAATACACACCTTTCTGCTTTTGGATCCATCTTGCCTCTAACCTGTGAAGGAATATGAGCAAAAGCAATACATCCAAAAATTTTACAATGATCTAAACTTGGTCTTCTTCCATTCCAAGCCTCATATGGAGTCATCCCATCAAGGGATTTTGAAGGCAACCTGTTAATCAAGTAAGTGGCTGTAGATACAGCCTCAGCCCATAAGTAATTAGGTAAATGCTTTTCATTTAACATAGACCTTGCAGCTTCAACAATTGTCCTATTCCTCCTTTCTGCCACTCCATTTTGCTTAGGAGTGTATCTTGTAGTTACCTCTCTTTTGATTCCTCTTTCTTGAAGAAAAGAATCAAAATCATGGGAGAAGTATTCTCCCCCTCCATTTGACCTTAGCCTTTTTAGTGATTTACCTATTTGATTCTCCACAAGAGCCAAATATCTTTTGAAACATGAAAAAACTTCATCTTTGTGTTTCATAAAGAATAGGATAGTCCATCTGCTGCAATCATCAATAAAGGAAACATAATACCTTGATCCTGATATTGAAGCTTCCTTGCTTGGTCCCCATACATCTGTATGAACCAACTCCAAGAGATCTCCATGCATATAACCTTTCTTCATGAATGGTAACCTGTGAGACTTTCCAAACTGACATGCACTACACTTATAAATCATATGTTGTTTTGACAAGTTAGGGAGTCCAAGTACACTTTGGTCCCTGCAAATTTGCTTTAATGACCTTTCACCAATATGTGCTAACCTTTTGTGCCATACTTCCAATTCTGTGAGTGTCTAACTGCCATAATTAAAGAGAGCAATGTTTCTAGTGTCCTGTAATTCAAATGTGAACAATCTACCTGTCTTTTCACCTTTTGCAATTCTTCTGAATCCTTGACTTGGATCTTCAACAAATGCTCCTGCCTTTGTGAACCTGACTTGCAACCCTTTCTCTACTATCTGCCCAACACTTATCAAATTCTTTGTAATGGTAGGGACATAGAGTACCTTACTGAGTAGGTTGATGTTTCCATCAGGTGCTTTGACATTGCCTATTTTCTCCACAGGATGTTTTGTATCATCTCCTGTTTGTACCTCATGCTTATTCCTTGGATCTTCTAAATCTGATAGGAGTGCCACATTTCCTGCCACATGATTTGAACAACCTGAATCTATGTAGAAAACATGCTCATCAGATTTACCTTGTGGCATAGCCATGTTCATGATCAATAATGAATCCTCTTTGTTTGAGTCTTCTGTGTAGTTATTGTAGTCTCTCCTTCCTTTGTAGCCTCCTTGATAGTTTGAATGATTGTAGTTGTTGTAGTTGCCATGATAATTGTTGAACCTTCCTCTTGAGTAGCCATAACTTCCTCTATTGTATCCTCTGCCTCTTTGATTCCTGGAATTCCTAAAGCAATTTTCAGTTGTATGATTAGTTAATCCACAAATAGAACATGAGTTGGAGTCTTGGGATCTCCCCCTGCCTTGTCTACCTCCTCTTCCTCTACCTCTGCCATGTCTTCCTCTACCTGCATAGTTAGCTTGATATGTACCTGCTTCATCATCCACTTTCTTTGCCTTTCCTTTGTTATCTTTAGACTTGCTTTTATCCGTGTATAAAGCTGAAGATTGATTACCTTTAGAGCTTTCTCCATGTTTGATAAGCTTTGCCTCTTGAGTAAGTAATTGTCCAATGAGTGTGTTGAAATCAGGTACATGCATGTCCATGTACAAATCCATAGCTGTGGTGAATGCTTCCCACTTGTCATCTGCCTTCAAGCCATTGATGACCTGCCTTACAATTTGCTCTTCATCTATTACCTCTCCAATGCTTCCCAACTGATCTGCTATGTCCTTGAGCTTTGTGACAAAATCAGTCACATTTTGTTTGGGAGCCTTCTTGAGAGTTGTGAAATCCAGCCATAGTTGATGCTTCCTAGCTTTAGTACTTGAAGAAAAGAAAGCTTCAAGTGCATCCCACACTTCCTGAGATGTCTTACAACTTCTAATGTGAGGCAACAAAAAATATGAGATAGAGTTGAGGAGATAAGACCTTGCAAGTGCATCCTTGGAGCACCATGTGCTCAATCTTTCTTGCTCTTCTTGTGTTGGTTGACTTTTGTTCCTGAAACTTGGCATAACTTCATCTCCAGCCACATAACCATATAAACTTCTACCTTGGAGATAAGCTTCCATTCTTAATGACCAAGCTGAGTAGTTACCTCTGTCCAATTTGTCAATTGATGAAGGAAATCCATCTGCCATGTTGTCCAACCTTGCTCTGATACCACTGTGAAGAGATGGATAGGTATGTGTTGAAGATGAAGAGGTGTTGCAAAATCTTTGCTCTACACCAGCCAAATGAACTCCAGGAGTAGATGGTGGGCCCTTTTAGCTTGCCAATGGATGTATTAGACACCCTATGTACCTTGGAAGATCACTCTCAAAAAGATAGATCAAAACAGATAAGTTGGAGTTAGCTCAGAGGTGAAAACTTGCTATTCTTGGTTGATACACCTGTCCAGTGTTTTACATAATTCTCTGAGAACAGCAGCAATTAGATTAATTCCTCTTGGGGAAGGCTAGGTAGCTTAAAGAGCTAACTTTAGAGAGTAATCCCATCAAAAATAACAAACCACACACTGAGAATGACTTTTAACAAGTGATGACATCATCTCGATTTTCACGGGCTGCTACAGAAATAGATCAGTGAGTAGAAAAATTAACATAACTCAAGATGTAAGAATCCAATGATCATGAAAATTTGTATCCTTATACTAGACAGTAAGCTGAATCCAACAAGCTTGAAATCACTGAATTTGGATGAGTAAACACTGAGAAATGACTCTGACAAGATGACTGAAAAAGTCGGGTACCTGACAGAGAAGTGAAGATGAACATACCCTGTTGACTTCAAATGAACATAACTGAAGATTCCAACATCCAAATGACATGAAAATTTGTGAGCATATAGTAGACTTATAGAGCTAACTTTACCAAGTTAAATCACTGAAAATGATGAACCAAGTGCAGAGAAACAATCTCTGCAAGCTGACTGAGAAAAACTGAAGTAATGGCAGTGAGTAGTACACATCACAAGAACATGGAAAGATGAACTCAAATAATCATGAAAATGAAAGTATATTGCTTGTACAATACAATGACTTACTGATACATATGTGTGCCTTGTAATCACACCTTGATATGGCATAAAGCTCAGCTCTTGGAGGTCTTCACATAGGTCTCTCTAACCACGACTAAAACTGCCATCTATTTATAGTTGAGTTTGGGAGGCTAACTTCCCTCAATCACTCTCCAATCAATCAATGATTGATTTGATTCTCTACCTACCACAAATCACGAATTCGTGGCTCCTCTTTCCATTCTTGATCATGTGGGCTCAACCACTTAAGATTCTCTTACTTTTACATTAAGTAAACTCTTCAAAAGTTACAAGAGGTAGTTCACAAGTGAACTTTACATAGTCTTCATTTTGAAGCTTCTTTAATGACTTTGTGAGACTCAAGCCAATACTTAGGCTTGTCATAGACTTGCTCCAACACATATTGATAATGCTTACAAAATGAAAAAAATAGAGAAAGATAATATAGGTAAGTAGCTTGAATGAGAAAGATTTTCCAATCCACTACGACATATGTGGTCCAATGGTCATGCCATATACAAGCCATAAGTTGTTTAGTGAGAGCTAGAAAGTGTTCCTTCTATGATACAAATAAAGAATAAAGTGAGCCAACTTTGCTTGCTTTAGCAATGACTATACTGCCCTCTGATATGAAAAAGGATTGAGCATAGAAAACCACTTTGTAACCAAGGTCATCAAGTTGACCAATTGACATCAAACTGCACGATAACTGACAAACATGATATACATCATGCATAGTAAATTTTGAACTATCAGTGGACTACTTACAACCACATCTCTGATCCAAATGATATCACACTTGTAAGAGTCACAAAGTCTCACTATACCAAGAGTCTTTGTTGCATAAGTAGGAAACCATTCTATCTTTACTTCGTGACTTTCATCGATGATTTTTCTAGGCATGTTGAGTATATCCGTTGAAAGCAAAGTCTGAAGTATTTATGTGCTTCAAACACTTTCTAGTTTTGGTTGAAAATCTTTTAGCACGTGAAATGGGCACGCTCCATTCTGATCGAGGGGGGGAATATATGTCTTCTGACTTTAATGCTTTTCTATCTGAACATGGGATAAAACATCAGTGTACAATGCCATATACACCTCAACAAAATGGAGTTGTTGAACGAAAGAACAGATCACTCATGGAGATGGTGAGGTGTATGGTCAAGAGTTAGGCTTTACCACATAGTTTCTGGCTTGAGGCTATTATGTGTGTAGCATATGTACTTAATAGGTGTCCCACTAAAGTGTTGGATTCTATCACTTCATATGAGGCTTGACATGGTCGCAAGACATCTCTTGCTCATCTGTGCATTTTTGGTTGTTTGACATATGCATTAGTGCCTAAACAACATCACAGAAAATTGGATGATAAAGGAGTAAAATATATATTTGTTGGGTACAGTTCTAAAAGTAAAGGCTATCATCTATATCATCCACAGACTAAATGCATTTTTATTAGCCGTGATGTTGTTTTTGTGGAAGATGCTATTCAATTGTTGCTTTCATGTACTAAGGAGACATCAGTTAGCTCCAAAGACATGTATGATACTTTGCTGCCTCTTTTTAGAGGTGGACAGTCTAGTGCTAGTCCTAATGAGGTTCCTTCTAAGCCTTTGTAAGTTTCATGTGATGATGCAGATCATTCCATTTTTTATGCAGATTTACATGATGCACTTGTTGATGAGAGAGCTGATATTGAGCAGGCAAAAACTATGCCAAAATGGTTGGTGCAAACTTTGCGTGATAGCAAATTAGATGCACCTCTCTCATATCGTACTCAGTCAGGCTCTCATAGTGCCTCTTTTGCATCAGATTGCCATGCTATGGATGCCTCTAGTCTCTGTGATGAGACTGAACCTAGTTCGTTTGATGAAGCACAAAATTATCAACATTGGATGGCTACAATGCAATCTGAATATGATGCTATCATGAAAAATGGTATGTGGTCTTTATATGACTTGCCTCTTGGCAAGAAGGCCATTGGCACTAAGTGGGTATACAAGCTGAAGCGTAAACCTGATGGAATAATTGACACGTATAAGGCTAGGCTTGTTGCAAAGGTTTATGCGTAGGAAAGAGGCATTGATTTTGATGAAACCTTTGCTCCTACTTGTTGAATGACTACTGTTTGTAGCATTTGTGCACTTGCAACTCATCATGGTTGGAATGTACATCAGTTGGACATTAAAACAACATTTCTAAATGGTGACTTGCATGAAGAAGTGTATGTTTTTCAACTTCGTGACTTTGTGCAAAAAGGGCATGAAAACTAGGTATGCACGTTAAAGAAGGCATTATATGGTTTAAGGCAAGCACCACGTGCTTGGTATGAAAAGATACATGCCTATCTTATTGCACATGGTTTTGAGAATAGTCCAACTGAAAGCACCTTATGTGTTAAGCGTGCTAATGATGTGCTTCTAGTCATTGTGGTGTATGTTGATTACATGCTACTCATTGGTCCTCATGACATGCATATTGATGATTTTAAGGCTGATTTGTATGCCTCATTTGAGATGTTTGATTTGGGACATTTTTATCACTATTTGGGAATTCAATTTATGCAAGTTGATGATGGAATCGCTTTGTGTCAAACGAAATATATTGGCACATTTTTTGTAGCATTTTGGCCTTGAAGATTGTAAGCCTATTGCCATTCCTATGGAGACAAGTTTACGATTGAGTCTTCATGATGCTGGAGATGCATTTGATGTTGTTCTCTATCAATAGGTTGTTAGATGCTTGATTTACCTATGCATTACTTAGCGAAATATTCAGTTTGCTATCTCTGAGTAGGTTTATGCATTGCCTAGGTGTTAAGAATTGGTAGGCAGTTAAGTGCATCTTTCGCTACTTGAGTGTCACCCATGACTACTTGGATTGTTTTATCCCAAGGGGGGATCACTATCTCCAAATTTGCATGCTTTTTCTGATAGTGATTGGGCTAGTTGCTATGACACTTGTGTGTCCATCATTGGTTTTTGCTTCATGCTTGGTAGTTCATGTATATCTTGGTTGAGCAAGAAGCAACCTACTATGGCCACTTCCAGTTGTGAGGCTGAGTATAGGGTAGCTTTCTCAGTGACTATTGAGTGTGTGTGGCTCAGATGCCTCATGGCTGATTTGGTGTTAGTCAGTCTTCTACCACCACCATCTTCACTGATAGTCAGAGCGCATTGGTAGTTGCGAGGAACCCTATTTCCATGCTCGCACTAAGCACATTGAGACGCATTATCATTATGCCAGGGAGAGGTTCTCTGCTGGGGAGATCAGCTTGGCATATGTGCCCACATAGGAGAACATTGCAGACCTTTTTACGAAGGCTCTGCCTAGGGAGAAGTTTGAAGCTTTCCACAAAGCTTTGGGCTTACTTCCTTTTGTGTATTGATTCCACATAGCTTGACACTTCCTTATACATGAGTGCCAAATCCTTGTTCACTAGATCACTCCTAGGGGGGATTTGTTGATATATTTAGGTAGTGATGTGAACACTCTAGGACTGTCGAGGCACTTTTTTCCCTCTTTAGGAGGTTTTTTCCCCTCGGCTTGTATATATGCCTATTGCCCTAATGAGCTACTTATCTTTGTACATTCTAGTGGTAATACATTCGGTATTGAGTGTTGTGCTCCAAGCTTCTTCTTGTTCCTTGTGTTGTTCGCGTGCTTTCACAGACGTCTAACTCCAACAAGTTCATTTTTATTGCATATATTGAGCACATACACACTATCTATGCTTATGTGGATATTGCTTATGTACACTCATGTGGTTATTGATATAGCACTTGCATTTTTGCATAAAGCCTTGGACATTATATAAGAGGGTCATGGTGAGGTTTTCTTAATTGGGAGACACTCAGATGTTGAGTTCTTTTTGGTTATGCAGGTGGAAGACTAACCTAGCCTTGCCATAGGAGATATATGCTAGTTATTCATAGGTCCTCGATGAGCCTAGTTGGCTTCTTTTGAGTAAGTGGTTATATGGGGTGGAGTAAGTGGTTCGACTATGCTAGTTTACATGTCAGTACTTACAATCTTATGAGTTTTTTACATTGTTCATGTGCTCATTTTGTAAAGGAGACTCTTGCAAAATTTTTCCAAATTTTAGATTTTCAACTATATAGTGGTTGACCTTACTGCTTGACACACTTATTGGTGTGACCACATACATTCTCACATAATCTTTTTGGTTGGTCATTTTTGTTCATCGATCTATTTTTCTAGGGAAACTCTATGAAAATTCTCCTAGAATTTTACCTTTTTTAGCCTTAGTGGTGTTTGGACTTTTCTAGATCATTTATCAATGTCAATTCTCCATGATCATGGCATCACATGTTTTAGGTGCATCTAGTGGATCGGGGTCTAGTGCTAGTGTTATCAAGAGGTGCTATAACTTGTAAGAAAAAGACCATTTTGAAATCCAAAAATTTGATTCCACAAACTTTGCTCTATGGAAAAATCATATTAAAGGTGTGCTTATTCAGAGAAGGCATTAGAAGTTAGTAAATGGAATCTCAAACAAGCATTGATATGGATGATGATGATTGGGATGAGTTGGATGAAATGGCTAGGTCTTCCATTTGATTGCACCTAGCATATAATGTCTACTTTTTAGTATTGCAATGTGAAAGTGCAGAGGAACTTTGGAAGAAGTCATGTGACACTTATGAAAAATAAATGACATCAAATAAAGTGTATATGAGGAGAAAGTTATACCACCTTTGCATAAAGGACATAGATAGTGTTGCTTCTCATCTAAATGAGTTTGATGTTATGTTTTCTCAATTATAGGCACAAAAAATAGAGATAGATAATGCAATGAAAGCAGTTTTGTTGTTATGCACCTTGCCATCATCATAGGATATGGTTTGCACAATTATTAGCAATAGTGCATCTGGTGGTGAACTGGTCTATGATGACATATGTGGAGCACTCTTGAGTGAAAAGATATGTAGAAATTTTATGGTTGGCACTCAAAGTGGAGATGCATATAGTGTTCATGATTCTTACCAAGGAAAGGACCAACAATGTGGCAGGGAGAATAGTAAGGAAAAGAATGGTCAACAAAATAAATGTGGAAGTAAATCAAGGAAGATGCATATCGAGTTCCATTATTAACATAAAAAGGGACATATGAAGAAAGATTCTTATGTGTTAAAGAATGTTAAAGGTAAAGGACAACATGTTGATGGGTATGTTAAAAATTTAATTGTATCATCTGCTTTGACTGTGAAGATAGAGAAATTAATGCTATATTTTATGACGTTGATGTGTTGAGACTTGATAGTGTTGTGCCTAGTGAGCCTCTTATGGCTAATACTTTTTCCTACACATCATTGATAGATCTGGCACTTTTTTCCATGTGACATAGTTTCCAAAAGAGGGTGTCTGCATAGGACCATAGACATCACTGTAAACAAGCTGCATTTTTTGAGTAGCTCGAACTGAAACATCTTTGGAAAGGAGGAACGCTGCATTTTGCCCAAAATACAACCTTCACATACATGTTTACCAGGTGCCTCAAGTTTGGGCAAAGAGGACACCATTTCAGATTTCTGCAGGCGTAGCAAACTAGCGAAATTTAGATGACCAAAGCATGCATGCCAAAGCTTTGCATCTGACATAGCCTGAGAATCATGTATTGCACATGCTTAATCATTCACAGATCTTTCATAGTCTATGAGCTTATATAGCCAAGGATATAAAATGCCAAAAGCAATAGTGACATCGCCATTGATAGATCATGAACTGAGCATCTGTCATCAACAAATTTCACAACCAAGCCAATCTTGGCTAATGGAAAAAGTGATAACAGATTTTTCTTGATCCCTATCACAAATAAAGCATCTGACAATGGAAAAGAACTACCATCAGTAGTAGTCAGAATGATCTTACCAACTCCCATAAGAGAACAAGAGGAGTTGTTGGCGCATGTAACACTATTCCCTATAGGGGCAGGCTCAAGTGAAGAGAAGAAACTACATTGTGAGGTAATATGTTTGGTCGCCCCACTATCAAAGTACCAAACATCTGAGTCTACTGTAGACATGCACTGCTCATGAGAAGATGGGTCAAAACTGCAAACAGTAGTAAACGCCCATTCTTCATCCTGCGCAAGGTTAGCAGACTCTGTTTTTGGAGTAGAGGCCTCTGCAACAACCATTCCAGCCTCTTTTTTCTTTGCCTCTTTTGTAGCCAGTTTAGGACAATTCTTTATGATATGATCATTTCCTTTACAGTACTTGCAAAATAATTTTTGCTTTTTTGATTTCTTCTCATCTTTGTCTTCCTTCTTCGAATGTGTAGAATTAGCAGATTTCTACTTACTAGTTGAAGAGTTCCATTTTCCTTTGCCCTTCTGACTAGGCAAGAAAGCTTGATCTGCAACACGCATAATGGACTTGTTCTGCCTCGACTGATCTTCCTGCAACAGAAAAAAGACTAACTCCTCAAATGACAAGGTATTTGGATTGCCTTTCATCATCAACCAACGAGTAGAAGCAAAACTCTTATACAAATAAGGAAGACCATTCAGAACGGTCTACACAAGTGAGCTATCTGGTATAACTTCACCAGTAGAAATCAATTGTTCCTTCAAGTCTTTGATCTTTGTTACTATCCATATAATCACCTACATTCATGTGCTCACTCGCCAACTATTTTCGGAGGTAAGCAACAGGAGCCTCATTCCTAGCTTGGTATAATGTGGTAAGTGTATCCCAAGCATCCTTAGCTGTTCTACAAGAGCAAATGAGGAATAATGGCACGTTTGATAGAAAAAGCTATCAATGCATGTGCCTGAGTGTAGCTCAGTGATGAGTAGCACCTCCTTTAATGTCAATCCGGGAAGACGTGAGGATGGTATGAAGACCTCGAGCAAGTGGCGGCACAAGTGCGTGAGTGAGAAGCACACAAGCATGCACACACATACACACACACGCGCACACACGGCAAGACAAAGAGAGAGAATCAATGGAGTTCTTTAGATTACTTTCAAAAGCTCTTACAAGTTTGTTTCAATTACAATCTAACCTCAAAAATGAGCTCTCTAGCTCTTTTTATAGTTTTTTACTAGGTTTTGGCCCTGTCCATACCTAGTGTCCGGCCTAGTTAAAAATTAGGTTCCAGGGCCAATTTGAGGGCTCAAACGGAGTCTAAAAAATACGAAAATTGATATGTAGGTACTTCTAAGGCTCCTCAAGCTCAAGGACTCCTTGGCTTGCACAAAATGGAGCTACAAAAATATGAAATGGTATTTACAATGATTGTTAGTGATAAGAATCACTGTTAAAAGATGTAGATTTGGGAAAAATTGAAGGGCCTATCTGCCAGATTTGCGTCGACTGCTTTGTCTACTTACTCCTTCACCTTGTTCTGACTCTCTCCGCTGGCTTCCTTGTCTAGTCGGTCCTTGGGTGCCCATACTGCTCTCAACACCCCCTCCTCTCTCGCGTCTGTCGTCCCTGACAGACCCTTGTTGCTGGGAGTGTTGGATGTAATATTCCACAACCTGAGTGGCAAGCTGATGTTCTTGTATGCGTAGTCCTCTGGCCAAATCTGTCATCATACGATCCCAATCGATTGGTCCTGGAATGTCCGGATGTGGCAGACGTAACTGATCTGCATGGATCGCTTGTTCTACTGCGAATAGATGTAGCAAATGCGTGGGTCTGGGAATGAAAATTTCGGAATTGTATTCCCAGAATCCCGTAGAGAACATTTCCTCAAATGTCTGCTTGAAGCATGCGGGCAAGTACTTTATTCGTGCATGCCAAGCAAAGATGATAGCGACCGAGGGGGTTTGGCTCATGTCGTAGACTAAATCCTTGTTTCCTTGAGAGAATCCAGGGGCAGAGATGTATGGAGCTTGGACATTCCGAAAGGTTTTGAAGACAATGGTCATGAGCTCGAATATCTTCATACACATTTTCGCTGCTATGTCGGGTACATTATTTAGACGTGTAGACCAGTGCCGAATTGTTGATATCATGTAGGCTACGGTTGGGGTCCCTCGAGGTGGAGCGAAATATGGGTAGTTAACCCAAGCCGAGCACTCTTTATTGTTGCGTACCTTGATTGCAAATGCTTGCCAGGATCTGCGACGTACCACTGGACAATAGCATGGATTATACTTGATATATAGTGGCATGGTTGCCCAAGTACTCATCATCTCTGGGTAATCGGTGAGTAGACGTGCACGCCAATTAGGTTGGAAGATCGAGCCAGCACGTGCATCTGTTGGTAAATCCCCTATCTCAAATTGAGTGGCGAAC
The DNA here is from genome assembly GCA_020310875.1 of Ceratopteris richardii. Classification (NCBI taxonomy): domain Eukaryota; kingdom Viridiplantae; phylum Streptophyta; class Polypodiopsida; order Polypodiales; family Pteridaceae; genus Ceratopteris; species Ceratopteris richardii. The sequence continues at coordinate 84,535,353 of CM035418.1, read as the reverse complement.
GTGGGCTCCTTCCCTGTGTGTCTTTTGACTTCTGCATTATAATCATGTAGTAAGACAAAATAAGGCATGTATTGCGATTCTGATGTTGTGATTAACCGTTGATGGGATAAATTTTGAAAGTAGGAAGACCGAAGGACAGTTTCTTCCAGATTTGTGAGAGATTGCATTTGCACGGCCACACGATCATCATGTGTCTTACCCACTTTCTCGACCCTTTTGACCCAATCTGGAACTTGAATTTCTAACGTGTCTTGTCCTTCTTCCGTAGTTCGACCACCAGGCGTCGGCATAGGCTCGTATGGCTCTTCATAGCTGTCATCGACGGGGATTTCCACTACTGTTTCAGGTTCTGGTTCTTCAATGGGCGAGGGTGGTCGTTCATATGGGAGGAGGCGTGCTTGGAGTTCTGCCACCTGTTTCCGGAGGGTCTCCATTTCTTCTGTAGAGTGCTGCAAGATTACCGGCTCCTGTTGAGCGGTGGGCACACTGGCAATCTGTTTCTTGAGATCTGCACATTCAGTCTCTAGCTTTTCATATGACTCCAAGAAATTTGCATGCTCCTCAAGTAAGATGCGAATGTCTTCCGATGGGACTGCTCTATATCTGGTCGGGCTAACGGTTGCTCCTACGGTTCCTTCCATAGCCGCTTCAAAGTTGTCTTGGTTTTGTTGTTGAAGTCGTTTGTTCTCTTCTAGTGCTGCGGCCATATGCTTCCTTAATAGCCCCATGTTGCGTCTGAGTGTGGCGTTAGAGATCATTTGCGCTTGAAGCACTGTTTCTAGTTCCTTGACTGCTTGGTCATCTACAGTTGATGTCTTTGATTCCAATTCGGAGTGAGCCTGCTGTAGTGTGGTATGCTCGGTTAGGAGCGTCTGGTAGTCAGCTTCAAGAGTGGTGACTCTAGCTTGCAGACGTTGAAATTCTGCCTGGAGGGCAGCAGTGCGTTCTTCCAATTGATGGTAGTCTTGTTGTAGCTGATGTGCACACTGAAGTAATGTGTTGAACGTGCTATTTACATTATGAGATGCAAGGGGAAAAGTTTGAAATGCAAGGGAGGTGGGATTGGGTAGGGGGGTAGTGAATGCTGTGTGTGCCAATGATGTGAGTGGTGAGGTGGGGGGCAAGGGAGGGGAAGATGGTGGAATCGTGGGGAGAGGTGCTGTGGTTGGTGAAATGTCCATTGGGTCAGACAAGGTGGTGTGTGCAGGGGCTACCATGTAGGTGGGTATGGTAGGTGAAGTGAGTGTGGTGTTCGTGTAAATTGATGTCGTTGCGAACATCAGAGAAATGTGCCGCGGAAACATTGGAGAGCGGGTGAACTGATCCACAACGGACGGGTATTGGGGTGGCGCGGTCAGGTTGAAAGAGGTGTAGGGGCCAGATGGGAAGTGAGGGTCATGGAATGAAGGTACCCGTATTGGGGGATAGGTCGGGAAACACAGGGTGCCTTCTGTGGGTGCTGGGTTTCCAACTACACTTGGAATTATGGGATGGCCAGTCATGGGTTCAGAGATAGACGGGACGAAGTGTACAAGGGATTGGTGACGAAGGAGAAGAGGGTGTCTTGTGAGGTGGGTTCTCCAAATGAGAATGATTTGAATGAGGATGGGTTATAAGTGAAGGTAGAGGTGATGACTGTCGTTTCTTCCAAGGTGGGAGGTGGTGGTGGGGGTGGAGAAGGTGGTGATGGAGGATGCTGGGGTGAGATGGGTGATGTCTGAACGAAGGTTTCGGCGGAGAGGTCAGTGGTGGTTGTGGGGGTGGCTGTGGTCTCAATGGGCACTTCTGGTTCTGTGACGGGTATCCTGATAGTCTTACCTGCTCGTGGTAACGTGTCCACTCTGCGTTTGTCATACCTTACGGACTGGCGGACTGCGGTGTGGACAGCCTCCGGAACTCCTAAAGAGTCTGACACTAATTTGAGGGTGTCAATGAAGTGTTGGTCCACCCCTTCATCTGATAGCATTTCTTGCATCAAAGCTTGACCTGATACCAGAGAGAGTTGATGCCTTTCTTGTACTGCTTTGATAGTGTCGTATAGCCTTCGTAGTTGAGCTGTATATGCTGGGGCACCTACAAGTTCTGGCACTTCTTGTTGCTCCTCGTGGTGCTCTTGATCATACTCCTCCTCATCATCCTCCTGTTCTTCATCTCCGTCATCTTCTGCATCCACTTCAACAGGTGTGACAGGTGCTTGGGAGGTTGTGGCCTACGTTTGTACGTTTTCCGCTTGTTGTGCCTCTTCTGCCTCCAGCTCTACATCTTGTAATAGTTGTTCGAAGTCTTCATTAGTGAGTTCTTCCAAAGGTGCACCACTAGGAAATTCGAGATCCGTTGGGATGGGAGGGAATATCAAGGTGGAACCATCGGTGCTGCGTCTTGGAAGTCGGAGTGTGAATGGTCGGACTCTTCGGGGTGGCGGGGTGACGTCTGGTGTTAGGGTGGCTCCACGTGGTTGAGCACATGGGACTTGGACAGTGCCTCTCATCTTCTTAGAAGGGGGTCCAGTGGATGTTCTGCCTCTAAACTGCTCAACCCGATTCCACATTAGGGCCCGTTGGATCGGAATGTCATAAGCCAAACACCTATAAATGATTCTTGTCAGAGCACAGCAACCATATAAAACCTGTTTCCGCGGCCAGCATTTGTGAGCTAGGTGTATCTGATCAATTATCCAGTGGGGTAGGTTGATGGTGAGGCTCTGTGTCTCTGCCAGATACAAGCTAAACCAAATCTTTTTGGGAGGCATGGTGAATCGATCTTGTGCCGGAAAAGCAAAGTGTTGCATGCACATGCGGAGGTGTATTGCAATATTAGGCGTCATGGATACCATGTCCTTGAGTTTGGTGAGACTTCGATTCTTCATGTAATCCGGTACTAGGGTTTCCTTTTCTATAGGAATATGCATTCCGCGCATATCTAGAGCCTCTCTCACCAAATTGTTTGATAGCCTGAACCTCTTGAGCTCATTCCCCTTTGTCAGAGATGGAATCACAAATGAGCTTGCTCCTTTTGGGTTCTGGTTTGGAGTCAAGGTGTTGATGAGATAGTAGCATCGCATGAAGTCAGGTTTTGGGAGTCGGGCACTGAAATAAGCACTCAATCCTGCCTTTTCCCATATCGGACGTAGACCTTCTGCATTTTGTAATTTCTCAAATTCTCTTGCAAAGAAATGGTATCTGCCTTGCTTCCCATTGAAATCCAACTCTGATTCCCATAGGTACGTTCCTTCACCCAAGGGTCCTGCCACCTCGGTAAACCAATGTGAAGTCTTTCCCACGGGCATGGTGTGGCCACGCGGAGGGTCCGCAATAGGTATGATTTTGACGGCCTGCAATTCTTCTGGTCGTTCAATTGTCTCAGGCAAAACGGGTAAACTGTCCAGGTCCACCACTTGCGGGTTTGTTTCTGTATGAGAGCTAGTTCCTGCTGCCTCCGCCATGTTGAAAATGTCGCAGCTGATTCTGTGAGAATATATGAATAAACGTTAACATTGCAATGGACACAAAAATGACATGGTGTCCCTTGTTACAACATTAACTTAAAGTTCAGGAGTGGTTAGGGGTTAATAAGTGCTCGGTGCTGGTGTGTGTAGTTAGGAGTTAGGTAGACCTAAGAGCTAAGCGAAATGATGTGATGTGAGAGTGAAGCGGTTAGTAGGTGGTCATGGATTTACAATCGGGGTCCGGGGGTTTGTTACAAGTCTTGGGCTGCCAAATGCAGTGGATAGGTTTTGCTCGTGGTTCCGTAGAGATTCTCGAGAGCTTTATAGGTGTGTCAGCTTGAACATGAGGCCTTTTAGGTACCCATTTACAACTGATTCTGTTCGTGCTCATGTGCCTTGGTGTTAAAAATGAGTGGATGTAGGCTGTGCGAGTGAATGGATCATGCTGTGTAGGGTGTGTTCTTGGTGTAGCTATTTGAGCCCGCAAACAAGCCTTAGGCACCCAAATTTGTCTGGATTGTGGGCTAGGCTTCATCGACTTTTTGGGCACCCAAATAGATTTCACGTTATCATAAGAATTTCCGAAAGACTTCTTATTAGTGTCGTGTTGTTGGTTACTAATAAGAGGCTTTGCCCGTGTGGTTGGCTTGAGTGCAACCGGGTGTTCGCCTTTCCGCACCCACACTTGGTTCACTTGCTGAGACATTTTGCTACGCAGGTACTTTTGATTTCCAGCATAGGTAGTACTCTGCTTCTTCTGCCTTTGATCCACTTTTGGTTGCTGCCTCCTTCTGACCTTTGGAAAAGAGGGGAGTTCCGTTGCATCCTTGACTCCTTTTTTGCATCCATCATTCCTCTGCAACACATAGTTTTGGACAAGAACAACATGGTCATCTTCATGTGTACTCTTGGAAGGACCAGGAGTCTGTGCCTTTCCTAGTTCCTTGAGTGCTCCATTATCTAACTCTACTGTAATTTGACTATGATTGACCCATACCTGAAGAAGTCCACTTCTTAGGTTCAAGTTGACTGCTTGGTCATAGATCCAGTCTTGACCCAAGACAAGGGGTTCCGTGAGGTCCTCATCTTGACACACTAGTACTTTAACTGTCATTGTCTCATCATGAATGTAGAGGGGAAGTTCCACCTCGCCCATGCAAGGGGTTTCCACTCCACCCAATCCTATGAGGTATGCTTCCACAGGATTGACAGTTAACTGTAATTCTTGACAGTAAGACACTCTAACAGCACTAGTGGCTGCGCCTGAGTCAATCAAGGCTCTTACGTTCCTTGCACTCTTTCCTTGTCCTATATCTAGGGTTATGAAAGGACGTCTATCAATTATCCTATGCGAGCTTGTTCCTGCAACTTCACACATGGCCATAGGATATCCTTGATCTGCATAGTCATTCGCTCGAGGCTGATCTCTACCTTGCCTTCGTAACTTCATCCTTCTGATGCGTTCTAAAGCTTCTGCTTGAGCCTCTTCTCGAACTCGCTTTTCTTCCTCTTTGCGTTTCTTAGCAGTGTTGAGTCGGCTGAGCATTTCCTCCGTGAGGGGTTCCTGATACAACTTGACTCTGCAACCGCTAATATAGTTTGGGAGAATATCACCTTCTAACGTGGCTAATTGTACTGCTCCACTCGTGGAGATCCTATTGATGATCATAGGTCCGTAGCCTCTCTTTTCTAGCTTCCTTGCGTGTTGTTTCAGTGTATAGACTAAAACTAGATCTCCTGCTTTCAAGCCCTTATCCTTCACATGGGCATCGAAATATGCCTTCTGTCTCTTCTTGGCTGCATATATTCCTGCAGCGGCTCTCAGTCTTGTTTCCCCTAATCGTTCAAGGTCAAAAATCCTAGAGGAGAGTTCATGGCCTGTCCATTCGTGCTCTTGTGCTACTCTCAACGTAGGGATCAAGAAGTCCAAGGGTAACACAGTGTTTTGGCCGAATACCATCTGAAAGGGGGTGGCTTGGAGTACCGTTTTGTAGGCAACTCGGTATGCCCAAACAGCATGGTGTAGCTGTTTGTCCCAATCAGAGCGTTTAGTGTTCACTAATTTTGTCAGTACATTGCATAAGATCTTATTAGTGCTCTCAGCTTGTCCATTAGCTTGAGGGTGATAGGGGGCAGACTTCTTGTGTATTACCAAGAATTCTTGGAGTAAATTTTCAATCACTTCGTTCAGGAAATGAGTGCCTCTATCACTTACAAGCTCTATAGGTAGCCCGTATCTTGTGAATACATTCTCAAACAAGAATTTGGCAGTTGTTTGAGCATCGTTCTTTGTCGTAGCCTTTACCTCTACCCACTTGGTGAGATAATCTGTTGCAACAATGATGTATTCCGCATGAGAACCTTTAGCTGGGGGATTAATAGGACCTACGAAGTCTATTCCCCACTTAGAGAATGCACGTCCACCCATCATAGGTTTCAGTGGCATCTCATCTTTGCGTATAGGATACTGAGTCCTCTGACAGACATCACACCGTTTCACATAGGTATGTGCATCCATGTGAAGGGTAGGCCACCAGAAGCCTGCAAATAGTATTGCCTTGATCACCCGATCCGGTCCAAAGTGTCCTCCTGCTACACCTTGGTGAGCAGTTTCCAAGATCTTAAGATATTCACTTTCGTGGACACATAGTCTCAGGTAACCATCTTTACCACGCTTCTATAGATTATCACCAATGAGTGAGTAATCCAGGGCTTCTTGTTCTAAACTCCTTTTCCTAGCCTGAGTCATGTCTGGAGGGAATGCTTTTGTCCTTAGGAAGGATACTAGTGGTTCACTCCAATCTGGCACAATGGATACTTGATGAAGAGTGGCGTGTTCCACAGGTGGCTTAGTGCAACAGATTTGGCATTCCTTGCACAACTTTTGGACATCCGCTTCCATAGTCGGCCAATGCACTCCGAGTCTCCTTAGTGTCTGTAAAGTTCGTTGCTTTGAATGGTGTTGCTCTAACGCACCTACATGTGCTAATTGCAACCATTTAGCGTGCTCATCCTCTTCTACGCAACAAGCCAAGATCCCTTGATCTGTGTGCTTGTACATACTTCCTGCCATGATGTGGTACTTTTGGGCTTTTACAACCTCTCTATTCCGTGTGTTTACCACTGGATGATTAGGCCCGTATGTCAATACTGGTACCAATGGCTTAGCCCACTGCGGCACCACTTCCAAATTAAACAAGTAAGCATCGGGAAGGTCATCTGATACTCCTTGTGGGGCTTCTCCCGATGTGAGCCTAGAAAGATGATCAACTCTCAAATGGGTCCTCCCTTTTCTTACCACAACCTCAAAATCATATTCCATTAGCAAGAGAAACCATCTTACTAATCTTCCTGTATTGCATGGCTTGTTTACGAGATATAACAATGCCTGATGATCAGTAAAAAATTTAAACTTATTTGCAAGCAAATAGTGTCTAAATTTCTTAACTGCATATACCATGCCTAATCCTTCTCGCTCTGTAGTGGTGTAATTCCGTTCAGCCGCATTCAATTGTCTACTGGCATAGGCAATTGGAAGATCCATATTACCTTCACCAGTAGGTTGTGCAAGCACACATCCAATAGCATAATTGGATGCATCAACATGAACATGGAATGGCTTATTCCAATCTGGTGTGGTCAAGATTGGTGCTGAACACAATCTTTGTTTAAGCTCCTGGAAGGAATTCTCACATTCATCCGTCCACTCAAAGTTTGTCAGAAGTCCGTACATGGGCTTTGCAATGACAGCATACATGTGTATAAATCGTCGGTAATAACCACAATGCCCCATGAAAGCTTGTACTTCCTTGACATTCTTTGGCCTAGGTAGCTCTGCTATGGCTCTCACTTTTTCTTCGTCGATAGATATGCCATTCTTTGACACTATGTGTCCTAGAATCTTGCCTTGCCTGACCATAAAAACGCACTTTTCTGGGTTCAGGCAGACTTGATATTCTCTACATTTGTCAAAGATTTGTCTGAGTTCAGGAATATGGGTTTGTCTAATATTGGAATGAGCACAAAGATCATCAACATAGACTTCTAAACTCTTCCTCAGGAACTCCTTAAACACATGGCACATCAGCCTCTGGAAGGTAGCTGGTGCATTGGTAAGCCCAAATGGCATTACTCTAAAAGCAAAAATGCCCCATTCTGTGGCAAAGGCTGTCTTATGCTGATCCTCTGGGGCTATGGCTACTTGATTGTAGCCTGAAAATCCATCCAGGAAGCTGTACACTTCCTTGCCCGCCACTCTTTCTAAGAGATGTTCTGTGATGGGAAGCGGATAGTTATCTCGAATTGTGGCTGCATTAACCTTTTTCAAGTTAATGCACACACGCAGCTTGCCATTCTTCTTGGGCACCACTACGATGGGTGATACCCACTCAGTGTGCTCAATTTCATAGATAAATCCAGCTTCGACCAGTCTATCTATCTCTTCTTTGATCTTAGCAGCGTAATTATCGTTATATGTATAAGGCTTTTGCTTAGAGGGTTTAGCGTCTGAAGTCATGGGGATAGTGTGTGAGCATATGTCAGGGTCAACACCTTTCAAGTCCTTGTAACTCCAAGCAAATACATCTCTGTATTCTCTTAGCAAGGCAATCAATTCGTGCTCTTCTTCTTCTGTCAGGTCATGGCCTATATACGTGCATCTCTCCTCTCCTTCTTCTATGGCCACTACTATTTTCTTGGTGGTTTCTTTGTTATCATAGGCCTCTCCTGATTGTGCCTCTCGTTTAGGCATTCTAATCATGACTCTCCTGTCATCTATCTCATACTTCTTAAAATTTTCTGGGACCTCAAACAAAGATTCTTCCTCTTCTGGTGAGACTTCTCTCTTTTTTCGTTTCTTTCCTTCTTCCTTTGGGCTCACATGTGTTGCTAATCTTACATCATTTGTAAGCTCTCCATGCCTTTGGGGTTGAAATTCTATTTCATGGAAGTATTCTTCATCTGATGCAAATGGTGGGTCCATAATGATAGACTCGAGATCGGAATCACTTGCATCCTCAAATGCATCAGGGCTAGGTTCGCATTCTTCTAGAACTGCCTCTCCCATGATTGGCTCTATGGAGAAGACTGAAATGTCATAGCCATCCTCATCATAGTGGGGTGTCCATTGTTCCTCATTGATGGCTACATCCATTGTTGCTAAAATTTCTGCCCAGCCATGGGGTTCAAATTCCTCGTCAGGAAAGACTACAGGTGCATAGGCTGGGTCTTGAATGGGTCTATGAGTTTCGTTTGCACCTATTTCTCTGGCCTTTTCTCTCTTCTCTTCCTCTACTGCTACCTTGCACATCCATAAGTGAGTGTCTTCATGCATCCATGAGGATCCTGACCCTATGGAATGCACCGATTCCGTATCATCTTTGGCTCTATGGATGGGATTCCACTGGATAGGAGGTACATCTCTATGAGAGTAATCTTTGAGATTGACTTTGGTCGTAACACCTAAGTGTTGCAGGTACAAAGAATTGGTCCCCCAATCCTGCACCACTTGCAACTGTCGCATAAATGGTCTTCCCAAAATCATCTCATAGGCATGATTTTTGCTAAAATCACATATAGCAAATGTATGCTCGAACTCGACACCACAAGTGGTGAGAGTTATTCCTTCTAGCAATCCTAAGGGTCTCTCTATGTGACCATCGGCCATTTGCAATTTCATCCTCGTTGGCCTGAGTGCTGGCTTGCCCCAACGCTTCCATAGGGAAGTAGTGGCAATTGCAACTCCTGCACCTGAGTCCAAAATTGCCTTGGTGGTGTAGTCCTGGTAGGTAATGGGAAGATAGGTATTCCCTTCTTCACCTTCACACATATCTCCTATCTTGTCCAAGGGAATTTCTGGCACTGTCCTATGGGATCCTATTCGGGAACGTGGTTCTGCAACTTCAGTCGCTTGACTGGCTACACCTTTCCGCGCTTTTGGTCTATTCTTAGGCAGTTCTTCCGAAGTGAGATCGCGCTGCACCTTGGTGTTCTTTACTACCTCCGTGTTCCTTGATATGACTGAGTCATCGTTCCTTACCATGACTGTGGGTGCTCTCATACACGTGGACTTTGCTTCCCATGGGCCTGTGAAGTGGGGTAGCTCTTGTATGGAATTAGACTCAAAGTCCAATCTCTCGTGAGACTGAGTACTCTCATGTTCCCCGTAAATAGATGGGATGTCTTGTGGGAATTGGTCGTGTGCATCATCCACAAGTTCAAAGGGAGGGGCGACTTCACTTTCGTTATCCCATTTGTCTTCTTGAATCTCTCGTAGGAAGTCTGGTGCAAACCGATTCATAGAAGAAGAAGTGTCTGGCTCCGTAGAATTAGGCACATAAGCAACCTGGGAAGGAGGGCTTATTCTATTGTTGACTCTCTCCTTGTTCTCATAGATGGCTGGCGCACAAGCTTCCTGGGGAGGATTACTTATTCTATTACTCTTCCGATCAGGCTCATACGCTCCCTGAGAAGGAATGTAGGCAACCTGTGGAGGTACGTAAGCTTTCGAGGGGGGTTCATCTGCCTTTTGGGGGGGGAGATAAGCTTCTTGAGGAGGCACATGGGCAACCTGAAGAGGCTGGCTTATCCGTTCTCTTGCCCTGTCCTTTCTTTGAGGGGCAGGTTCCTTTTCTGATTGTGCAATTAGCCTCTCTATTCTTTCCAGCAGTCCATCAAAGTGTAACTGCGTCTTAGCTGAACTAGAAATGTTAAATAGGCGGCTGGCCTCAAACATGGTCTGAGCCAATTCCACCATTTTGGCACAAATCTTAGTTCGTTCAAGCTCTAGCTCGGCTCTAGGGTAGCATTTTTCATGATCGGTTATGGTTGGCCCTTCTTGGATTCTGGCCTGATATGCTTTAAGCATCATGTTTAGGTCCTCGGGAGTGGGATCAGCTAATACTGATCCTACTCGGGGTGGTGGGTGGGTTACGTGAGGTGTATTAGGGGGTGGAGGGATGGAGGGTGATGGGGATGGTAGCGGTGGAATTGTGTGAGAGTTCTCTATGATTTTAGCCTTGGTTTCGCGTAAACTTTCCTCAAGTTCACTCATCTTCTTTGCCCATTGCCTTTTCATACGTTCACGGCTATCTCTCCAAGCTCTAGTCCTTTTCTTGGTTATGCTCTCAGTTTCACTAGCTGTTGAGCTCTTTTCCTGGTCTACCCCTTGGTTTTGCTGCAATGCTTGAGCTCTAGTGACTACCTGTACGGGAGCAGTGGAAGTGACACTTCCTGTGGAATCTACTACTAACCCAATAACGTTGATAGGCGTGATTTTTGGCATATTATTGGGGTTCTTTGGGCAATCTCGTAAGAGATGCTCTTTTCCACAGTCTTGGCAAAAGCCTTGGATCGTCACGGACTGAGTTTGTGTAGGTGGAGGTAAGGGACAATCACGAATGAGGTGATCTCCTTGGCATCTGTAGCATGGTCCTCTTGGGAATGGAGGTCTTACTTGCCTAGGTTGAGGCCTAGGGTTGGGGTTTGCATACATGACGTTTGTATAATCTGACTCCCAACTAGGTTCATTTGGCTCTTCGCTGTAATACGACTCACCATGTTCTGGGGACTGCATGTAGTACGCCTGGGGACTGTCAACATGTGTAGAATCAAAGCTATGGTCACTAAGGTCATTTTCAGAAAGCAAGGATGTTACCGGGACTAAGGCTCTATTCATGTTCTCTTCTGCAGCAGTATACTTTACCGGGATCACATTGGCTGGAGCTGGGGGTTGTTGTGCTAGCACCGGTTGAGGTCTTTGTTGGTTTTGATATTGTGGTTGATAATTTTGTTGTGGTCTGCCATATGGCTGTGGAGGGTACTGGTTCTGGTATCTTCCCTGTGATGGATAGGGTTGAGGATAGGTTTGCCTAACTGTTTGCTTATTGTAGGGGTAATCTTGTGCGGTGTGATTGGTGTACCTCCGTTCTATGGTGCAGTACTGGCTACTAGGATTTACTTGGGGCTGAGCCATAATGGGGCATACGTTTGCCATATGGTCACCACCGCATGTATAGCACCTTTTCACAGGGGCAAATCTTGGGATTTGTTTACTAGTTACCCCTAATTTCTGAGCTACTTTCTCTACGAGTTCCTCAATTGATGTTGATTGCGTGGAAGATTGACTAGATGCACTATCTGATTCTTTGTAGATTTTGGAAAGCTCTAGTTCTTCCCCTAGGTTATCTTCAATGTCAATGCACATGCGTACACACTCTTCTATAGTCCTAGGATCTTTCAGATACACATAGGATCTCAATTTCGTACTCAGCAATCCGTCAAGGAATAAGGCTACTTGTTTGGCAGATGTGGGTAGCTCCGAAACAGGACATCTTTCGAGGTATTGCCTAAATCTTCTTCCTGCCAGTCTTACAATCTCTTGGGGAGTCTGTTTAAAGCTGTGAATCAATGAGGAGGTATTGTGTCTTATGCCGCTCTTAGAGAACTCTACAATGAAAGCCTCTAGGAGTTGGTCTATGCTCCTGAACTGTCGCTCATCCAATGGCTGAAACCATGTAAGTGCTGTGTTCCTAAGGGTTAGACCGAAGGCATTGTACTGCGTGAATAGATCCTCCACTTGTTCAGCTCTCAAGACTTGCTTGAACTCCGCCACATGATCATAGGGATCTCCTGTGCCATCAAAGTAATTCTTCATGGACTTAACTAGCTGGGTTGGTCTCAACGTTCTTGTATGCTCTCTAGGTCTCGGCAAAGGAAATCCATCCACATTTCTTTGGTTCCTGTGAGCTCTAAGCATCTCAGGTTCTACCCTATTCGTCTCCGTTCTCGTTCTTTCTCTGCCCACTGGGTTGGCAAAACTTACTTCTGGTCTATCTCTACTTCTGTCTCTTTGCATACCATGAGCTTGGGAGGTTCCAGCCCCAGGGTGACCATAGGATACATTTGATCTTGGTTGGGGGAAAATAAATTCACCCTTCCAAGTGTAAGCATGCCTATCATTTTCCGTAACCGCAAAGATCCGTTCTGAAGTGTGATCTAAGTAGGTCACTCTACCTGGGCTATCCGGATCCTTAAACTCATAGATCATGATGTTTCCTATATCAGTTGGTTGATTAGATTTATACCTCCAGAAGGCTTCGTCGGTTTCTCGATTGAGGAGCAACTCTATGCTCTTGTTGTCTTGGGGTACCCACTCAGGTGTGATAATCCTAGTGAGAACTGACTTACCTCGAGGGGTTCTAGGTTCCGCACCCATGTTCCCTTGTTCCAAGTCACCTAAGTCCGCTTCTGAGATTACATTCCCAAATTCATCTGTCCTATCCGGGTGACTAGTGACTACATATATAGTTCCTTCTTTGTCCAGGTATGCACCATTTTCAAACTTGACAGCTGGGTGTTCTAGTCCAATGGATTGATCAGGATTCTTAATCTGTATCACAGATCTTCCTAAGCCATCCTCATAGATGCTGGCACCTAATCGGTTGGTCCTAAGGTACTCCAACTGTGTTTTGTAAGGGCCTTCCACCCTGTACAAGTAAGGCACTCCTGAACTTCCCGTAGGTCTGTCCATGCCTTGAGACATCTCTGACTCACTGGTCTCAGAGCTAGGGTAGTACGAGTGGTGGCTCAACTGCTGGGCCCAGGACCTAGCAGTGTGGTTAACACTAGCCTCTGAAGATCTAAGGCTCTGTCTCTCCCTTACTAGATGTCGTCCCGATCTAAGGTTCATATGCCTAACTAAGTAGCCCAAGTCTTTGCCCAGAGTACAACCTCGTTGCTGGTTACTTTATATTAGTCACTTGATTCTTTTTAGTTATTTCTCGTGTTTAAGGTCTTGTCTAGTATTACATCGTCAGGATTACTTGAATGTTCTTCGTGCTTTTAGGTTGATCGTTCCACGTTAGGTTCTTTTCCTTTATGTTACCGACAGTACAGAGATTAGGTTTTTAGCTTGAACTTGAGTTTTTAGGTGGTCTTCAATTTGATACCTGCTTATCGTCGCTCTGACTTACTCCTACCTCTCGTCGTTCTTAGCCTAAGCTAGGAATTGATAAAGGGAGTTGAGAATTTCCAACCTTTTGTTTCCTTCTTGGTTGTCTTGACTGCCCAGGAAGTGTGTTCCCAAGTCTGCACTTACTCTTGCTTAGAATGCCTCTCGATGCTCTGTAAGAGTTTCAAAGTTAGCTTTGAAATTTACATTCCAAAGACAGAATCAATTATTTTCATTCCTGTAGCACAAACACAAACTTGCATAGTGATTTTCAAGAAAACAATCCTAAGGACCCCTGACTTTGATCCCCCTGGGTATGGTCAACTTCAAAATACCCTATCTGAAAATCAATGCATTATCTTTATAAAAAACAGTTGAGGGCGTGTAGTATATGCCACGAGCTTTCCAACAAGCCCTAGAGCTCAAAAAATGGATTTCGTATGAAAAAGTTGTGACCGTTCAGGGTTCTAGGGTTACGACAGGGTTCAAACAGGATCACTGTGCAACAGGTTTTCCCCAAGTTGCTTTCCTAAGGCTTCCTCATGTGCTCAAGAGTATAATATTTGTGCCCAAAATTAGCCCAACTCTTCAATTAACAATCCTTAAAAATTTGGCTAAAATTGGCTGTCAATCGCGATGGACAGGGCTGTCAATCGCGATGGACACTCAGTCAATCGCGATGGACAGAGAGTTCAGTCAATCGCGATGGACACCCAATCAATCGCGATGGACAGAGGGTTCAGTCAATCGCGATGGACAGGCAATCAATCGCGATGGACAGAGGGTTCAGTCAATCGCGATGGACAGGCAATCAATCACGATGGACAGAGGGTTCAGTCAATCGCGATGGACAGGCAATCAATCGCGATGGACAGAGGGTTCAGTCAATCGCGATGGACAGGCAATCAATCGCGATGGACAGAGGGTTCAGTCAACCGCGATGGACAGGCAATCAATCGCGATGGACAGGGTGTTCAGTCAATCGCGATGGACAGGCAATCAATCGCGATGGACAGGGTGTTCAGTCAATCGCGATGGACAGGCAATCAATCGCGATGGACAGAGCTGTCAATCGCGATGGACAGGGCTGTCAATCGCGATGGACTGAAATTTTGCAAGATTTTCAAAAATTTTGGTGGAAAGGTGGTGTGCAGGGTCTCTAGTCCACTGTGGTGCACTTAGATTTACCAAAAGGTGAGAATTTCTGTCAATCGCGATCGACAGAAGTCGGCGACTGCGAGACAGTTTCGTCGAGTTCCGTACCTGCGTAGGAAGTTGGGGATGGTGATGTGACCTGTACCTGCAAGATAGCTCAAGAAACATGCAAAAACAGCACATGCAATTTCGCTCTCTCGCTCTCTCTCACAAGTGAAATGAGGGAAATGAGGTGGAGATGGGGATATAGTCAAAAAACTGAAATTTTCGCGATGATGGAGATGGAGGTGGAAGATGGTGAGGGTGATGATGATGATGATGGTGGTGAGGTAAGAAAGAGAAAAATAGGAAAAATAAAGAAATTACCTACAACTCCAACGCGTCAACTCTACGTCTTACCATCACACGCTCGTCCTCAAAGCTCGATCCCCGGCAACGGCGCCAAAATTTGGTGTAGCTCAGTGATGAGTAGCACCTCCTTTAATGTCAATCCGGGAAGACGTGAGGATGGTATGAAGACCTCGAGCAAGTGGCGGCACAAGTGCGTGAGTGAGAAGCACACAAGCATGCACACACATACACACACACGCGCACACACGGCAAGACAAAGAGAGAGAATCAATGGAGTTCTTTAGATTACTTTCAAAAGCTCTTACAAGTTTGTTTCAATTACAATCTAACCTCAAAAATGAGCTCTCTAGCTCTTTTTATAGTTTTTTACTAGGTTTTGGCCCTGTCCAGACCTAGTGTCCGGCCTAGTTAAAAATTAGGTTCCAGGGCCAATTTGAGGGCTCAAACGGAGTCTAAAAAATACGAAAATTGATATGTAGGTACTTCTAAGGCTCCTCAAGCTCAAGGACTCCTTGGCTTGCACAAAATGGAGCTACAAAAATATGAAATGGTATTTACAATGATTGTTAGTGATAAGAATCACTGTTAAAAGATGTAGATTTGGGAAAAATTGAAGGGCCTATCTGCCAGATTTGCGTCGACTGCTTTGTCTACTTACTCCTTCACCTTGTTCTGACTCTCTCCGCTGGCTTCCTTGTCTAGTCGGTCCTTGGGTGCCCATACTGCTCTCAACACTGAGCATCTCTGCCATCCCAAGGAATCTGCTCTATAGTAGGTGCAGCAAAAACTACACCACGAACATGAATCTACAAAATATCATCATCTTCGACACCATCTCCATCAGCTCCAACACCTGTATTTGTAGTACTTGTATTCGTAGGTGTAACAGGACATCTTTCAACACCCTGCACAATATTCCACAGTCCTTTTGCAACCAATACATGTCACATCATACAAGCCCATAATGGGTTTGTTGGTACGGAATACATCACTGCTTTTAGCCATGGCTAGTGACTAAAATACCTTGATGTAAAAAAATGATTGTATCTTAGAAATTTGAACAGAACTGCCGATAGGAATTTAACTAAACCTGTAGCAGACTTCAAGACGCTTATATTGGCGAACTAAAACTGGTATATACCTTTGGCACAAAAAGAGAAAATAGCCTACACAAACGCTACATTCTTCATCTTGCACAAAATTAGCAACCTCTGTTTTTGGTGTAGATGCCTATGCAACAACCATTCCAACCTCTTTCTTCTTTGCCTCTTTAGCAGCTAGTTTTGTACAACTCTTAATGACATGATCATTTGCTTTACAATATTTGCAAAAGAATTTTTGCTTTTCTGATTTCTTCTAATCTTTGTCTTCCTTCTTCGAATGTGTAGCATTTGCATATTTTTGCTTACTAGTAGAAGAGCTCCATTTAACTTTTCCCTTCTGAGTAGCCAAGAAAACTTGATCTACAACACATGCAATAGACCTGTTCTACCTAGACTAGTCTTCCCGCAACAAAATAGAAACTAACTCTTCAAATGTTAAGGCATTTGGATTGCCTTTCATCATCAAATGAAGAGTAGAAGCAAAACTTTGATATGAGTCGAGAAGACCATTCAGAACAGTCTACACAAGTGAATTTTCAGGAATGACTTCATCTGCAGAAATCAATTGTTCCTTCAAATCCTTGATCTTTGTCAGAAAATTGTCCATAGAATCACCTTCATTCATGTGCTCACTCTCTAACTGTTTTCAGAGGTAAGCAACTCGAGCCTCATTCGTAGCCTGGTAACAATGTGGTAAGTGTATCCCAAGCATCCTTAGCTATTCTGCAAGAGCAGATGTGAGGAATAATGGCATGTTTGACAGACAAAGCTATCAATGCATGTGCTTGAGCATCTCTGCCATCCCAACAAATTTGCTCTGCAACAGGTGCAAAAGAAACAACAACACGAACAGGAATCTACAGAATATCACCATCTTCGACACCATCTGCATCAACTTCAATACCTGTATTTGTAGTACCTATATTCGTAGGTGTAATAGGACATCTTTCAACACCATGCACAATATTCCATAGTTCTTTTGTGACCAATACATGACACATCATATAAGGCCACAATGGGTAATTCATACCATCCAACTTATCCTCAACAACCAACATACGAAATACATCACTGCTTTCAGCCATGGCCACTGACTAAAATAGCCCTATGTAGAAAAATAACTTTATCTAAAAAAGTTGAATAGAAATTCCCTAACAAGTTCTACTGAACCTGTAGCAAACTTCGAGATGCGAACCAAAACTGGTATATATCTTTGGCACAAAAAGATGAAATAACCTACAGAAGTGTTGTGACAGTGCATTTGGAGGCCGAAACAAGCTCAGATCGTGATTTTGGCACCATATAGCAAAGCTGTTCTGATCTCTGAAACACCTTGAGTATGCTCACCAAATTTCATGTGATTCTGGGACTGCAACGGGAGAGTTGTCGACGATGCCCTAGATGAAGCGGTGACATGCTCTGATACCAATTGTTGGAGTTAGACGCCTGCGGAAGCACACAAACAACACAAGAAGAAGAAGAAGAAGCTTGGAGCACAACACTCAATATTGAATGTATTACCACTAGAATGTACAAAGATAAGTAGCCCGTTAGGGCAATAGGCATATATACAAGTCGGGGGAAAAATACCTCCTAAAGAGGGAAAAAAAGTGCCCCGATGGTCCTAGAGTGTTCACACACATCACTACCTAAATATATCAACAGAACTAAAAGAATGAATTTACAATCCAAACATTATCCAACAACACCTATAAGCATTTGTCACCTCTGCTCTTTAGATTCCAAAACAACTGTATTGACTTGTGGTGGTTGCAGAAAACCACAACTAAACACCTTCCAAGAAACCTATAAAAAAGACTCGAGAGCTGAATATGCAATGATAAAACTAAATATACACTACCAAGAAGACACAATTGTTGGTGTAAATCAAGCCTTCACACTTGGCTTTGATTTGTAGCTTGAAGACATCACATAAAGCTTGGATTAATTCTTGAAGATTGAGCCATAGAAACTCATGCTTATGAGTTCTCACTTTTTACTTATTGTAAAAGTCATTGTGACTTGGAATATCTTGTAATCACACCTACTTGAGAAAGTCGTGGAAACTTGAATATTGTAATGGAGAGAATATCTCCCTACTTTTAGTGGAGAGATTTTAGGAAGCTTAAATTTGAATTTCAAATTCAAATGACCAATCAACTCATATAAAAGATGTGAAAAAACTCGCGGGTTAGTCCCACTCATTGAGCTCACCTCCCGAGGCATTCTACTATTGTATCTGTGTGTGTGTTAGTGCTACATCTTAGCCTACACCACAATACCTCATTTAGCTATGCTTGTCATGCTAATGAGCTTGTACATTTATATTAATCAATAGATACATTCACATTTTTCAACTCTGGTTTCTCTGAGTCATCTACCTCAAGTCTGCCAACTTCAACAAAGCATATCTCAAGATCTACTGAGCCAAATTGGATGATTCAAAGTGCATTGGATTCAGCTCAAAGCCTACTTCATGCGTACAAAATTTGAAGGTCATTGAATCAGCCGTCACAGAGAAATCACGCTCGAAGTGTACACTGATCTGTGACTGTAAGTCTCCTAAAAAGTCGGGGATGTACCTTATTTTGCTAAAGTGATTTCTCTGAGTGTGATTTGTCATTTTCTCTCATTCCACTTGAAAATGGAAGCTTGTTAAACTAATTGAATATGTCCAGAAGGAATCAGATCAATTGTAAGTGTGCTGGTCATACTGAGTGAAACACTTAGCAGGTGTCAATACCAAAATAGCAAGTATTTCTAGATTTTTGTAGTCACAAGTAGTCTGTTTTGATCTAATCATTACTCAACTCATTTCCAAAGTACATATAGCATATTTTGGTGTCATTTGGAAGCTCAAGGAGTCTACTAAGCATTTCTGGAATCAAAGGAGGGCTGGTGTGAAGCAGGTATAGCAGCATCAACTCATTTCTTGAGTGCATCCAACCATCACTCCCAACAGTGGTATCAGAGCAAATAAGGTAATCATGGGAGATGGATTTCCTTCATTCATTGACAAATTAGACAGGAACAACTACCAAGCTTGGTCATTGAGAATGAAGACCTATCTACAAGGAAGGAGTTTATTTGGATACATATCAGGAGATGAGGAATTGCCCTCATTTAAAACTAGAGGACTACCTACAAAGGATGAACATGAGAGGCTCAACCAATGGTGTGCAAAAGATGCTTTGGCAAGGTCATACCTTCTTAACTCTATTTCTGATTTCCTTTTACCTCATGTAAGGAATTGCAAAACTTCCCAAGAGACTTGGGAAACCTTGTCAACATATTTTTCATCAAGTACAAGGGCCAGAAAGAATCAACTATGGATTGAATTCACCACCCTTAGGAAGCAATCAAAGCAATCAGTTTCAGATTTTGTCACTAAGGTCAAAGACATTGCAGACCAACTTGCAAGTGTTGGAGAGGAGATCGAGGAAGAGCAAATAGTCAGACAAGTAATCAATGGACTAAAGGCAGATGACAAATGGGAGAGCTTTACCACAGCAATGGACTTATACATGGACATCCAAGCACCTGATCTAACAACTCTGATTGGACAACTCTTTACACATGAAGCAAAGATCACAAAGAATGGAGAGCAATCAAAAGGTAACAACCCCTCTGCCCTTTATACTGATAAGAAGGTAAAAGATAAGGGTAAAAGTAAGAAGATTGATGAAGAAGGCTCTACCTCCCAAGCAAACTATGCAGGGAGAGGTAGATCTTCAAGAGGTAGAGGCAGAGGAGGTAAGTCAGGTAGGGGGAGACCCTACAACTCATCACCATGCAACATTTGTGGATTGTCCAATCATACCACAGATGAGTGCTACAAGAACTACAAGAATCAGAGAGGAAGAGGCTACTCAAGAGGTGGATACTCTCAAGGCAGAGGCAGATTCAACCAACATCAAAGCTACAATGGATACAACAATCAATACAACAACAATTACAACAACAACCACAATGGAAATTACCAAGGTGGATTCAGAAATAGAAGAGATTACAACAACTATGCAGAGGAGCAAGATGACTCATTATTGATCATGAATATGACTTCTAAGTCAGGTATCAATGATGATCACTTATTCTATATTGATTCAGGTTGCTCTAATCATGTAGCTGGCAATGTGGCATTACTTTCTGATTTGGAAGAACCCAAAGGCAAGCATCAAGTGCAGACATGTGATGACACTAAACATTCAGTTGTTAAAGTAGGCAATGTCAAAACTAGTGATGGTAATCAGAATTTATTGAGCAGAGTATTGTATGTTCCAACAATCACCAAGAACCTAATGAGTGTAGGTCAGATTGTGGAAAAAGGTTTGCAGGTCAGATTCACACAACATGGAGCATATGTGGAGGATCCAAGACATGGATTCAGAAGGATAGCTAAGGGAGAAAAATCAGGTAGATTGTTTACCTTTGAGCTAGAAGACACCAAGAATATTGCTTTGTATAATTACAAGGATCAAACACTATCAGAATTGGAAATTTGGCACAACAGGTTAGGTCACATTGGTGAGAGGACCTTAAAGCAAATGAGTAGGGATCAATGTGTGCTTGGGATACCTAATGTATCCAAGCAACACATGATATACAAGTGTGAGGCTTGTCAATTTGGTAAGTCACACAGATTGCCTTATACCAAGAAAGGTTTCATGCATGAAGATTATCTGGAGTTAGTGCATACAGATGTTTGGGGACCTAGCAAGGAACCATCCATATCTGGATCAAGGTACTATGTGTCCTTCATTGATGACTATAGCAGGTGGACTGTCTTATACTACATGAAACATAAAGATGAAGTATTTAATTGTTTCAAAAAGTATCTTGCACTAGTTGAAAATCAAACAGGTAGACATTTGAAGAAGCTAAGGTCAGATGGTGGTGGAGAATACTTCTCAAATGAATTTGAAGATTTCTTGCAGGAAAGAGGCATCAAGAGGGAGATTACTACAAGGTACTCACATGAACAAAATGGGGTAGCTGAAAGAAGGAATAGACTCATAGTAGAAACAGCTAGGTCTATGCTTAATGAAAAAAAGTTGCCAAATTATCTTTGGGCAGAAGGTGTATCCACTGCCACCTATCTTATCAACAGGTTGCCATCCAAATCACTTAATGGCATGACACCATATGAAGCTTGGCATGGTAAGAGACCCTCTCTGGATCATTGCAAAATCTTTGGTTGTGTAGCATATGTGCATATTCCCTCACAGGTAAGGGGAAAGCTAGACCCTAAGGCTGAAAAATGTATCTTCATTGGTTATGATTTGAACCAAAAGGGATACAGATTCTACAACCCAACAAACAAAGGCTTTAAGGTAAGAAGAGATGTCATCTTTGATGAGAATGACTCATGGTATGAGAATGAATGCAGGAAGGTTAGTCTACCCTATGATATGGAAGAAGACTTCCCAAGGCTCACCAAGGAGGAATCAATTCAGAAAGAAGATTCAAGCTCAGATGATGATGATACAATAAATCTTGAGGAGTTCAAGGCTTGGAAATCCAAAGGGAAGATGAAGATGAAGCAACTAGAAGATAAACCAGAATCCTCAACTCAAGCAATGAGGAGATCTCAGAGAGAAAAGAAGAAGCCAATCAGATTTGGGTATGACACATCACTTGTAACTAAACATTCTGTATATCTTGCAAAGGACTTGTTGAATGAAGAACCAGGTACCTATGAAGAAGCAATAACCAAATCAGAGTGGAAAGAAGCTATGGATGAAGAAATGCAGGCTCTCAAAGAAAGTGACACTTGGGACTTGGTACCCAAGAAAGACTCTATGAAGGTAATAGGATCCAGATGGATCTACAAACTAAAGAAGAATTCAGATGGAACAATAAATAGATACAAAGCTAGGTTGGTAGCCAAGGGTTTTGCACAAACCCAAGGCATTGATTATGAGGAGACATTTTCTCCTGTGGCTAAGATGCCAACTATCAGAATATTGGTGAGTGTAGCTGC
The DNA here is from genome assembly GCA_020310875.1 of Ceratopteris richardii. Lineage (NCBI taxonomy): Eukaryota > Viridiplantae > Streptophyta > Polypodiopsida > Polypodiales > Pteridaceae > Ceratopteris > Ceratopteris richardii. The sequence goes on along the minus strand of CM035418.1, from coordinate 84,513,370 downwards.
ATCCAAAAATTGGAACATGTACCAATTGGATGTGAAGAATGCATCCTTGAATGGATGGATATCTGAAGAAGTCTACATGTCACAACCACCTGGCTATGAAGACCCCAATAAGGTAAATCATGTTTGTAAATTGAAGAAGGCTCTATATGGTTTGAAGCAGGCACCTAGGGCATGGAATTACAGGTTGACAACCTATCTCCAAGACCAAGGATTTGTGATGAGTAAAGCAGACACTTCTCTGTTTATAAAGAGAAGTAGTACAGAGGTAATATATTTATGTGTCTATGTTGATGACATCATTATTATAGGAAATGATGTTCAGGGAATTAGACACATCAAAGGACAGATGATGAAGGAATTCAAGATCAATGATCTTGGATTATTAAAGTATTTCTTAGGTCTTGAATTGGTCTACACAAATTCAGGTATCTACATCACTCAAAAGAAGTATGTACAGGATATGGTCAAGAAGTTTGGTTTGCAGGATGCTAAAGTATCTACTACTCCAATGGAGGTCAACCTAAAGCTAAGTGCTCATGAAGGGGAAGAAATACAAGACATCACAGGATATCAAAGTATGGTAGGTAGTTTGAATTATGCTACCTTGACAAGAATTGACATAGCATATGGAGTTAGTGTGCTTAGTCAATTCATGCACAAACCAAGGGTACCTCATCTAGAGGCAGCAAAGAAAATCTTGAAGTACCTCAAAGGAACTCAAAGTCATGGTTTGTACTTTCCATATACATCAGATATTGACATTAAAGTGTACTCATATGCAGATTGGGCAGGATGCAAGGATGACAGGAGGAGCACATCAGGGTACATATGTTTTGCAGGTGATAAATCTATTTCTTGGTCAGCCAAGAAACAACCTACAGTAGCTTTGTCATCTACTGAAGCAGAGTATAGAGGGCTAGCCAATGCCACTAAAGAAGCTATCTGGTTGAAGCTTCTATATACAGAGTTAGGCCTATATACAAGGCCACCAATCATCTTTGGAGACAACACTAGTTCTCTTCACCTTGCAGCTAATCCAATTTATCATGCTAGGACAAAACACATAGAGGTTCATTACCACTATGTGAGGGAGAAGTTACTTAGCAAAGATATTCAATTATCTTATGTGTCTACTAATATGCAATGTGCAGATTTGCTCACAAAAGCATTGGATGGAAACAAGCTATGCAGATTTAAATCCATGATTGGATTGCAGGATGTGTTTGAAAACTAAAGATGAAGAAGATGAAGACTTAAGCCAAAGTGTTTGGCTTGAGGGGGAGCTGTTGGTGTAAATCAAGCCTTCACACTTGGCTTTGATTTGTAGCTTGAAGACATCACATAAAGCTTGGATTAATTCTTGAAGATTGAGCCATAGAAACTCATGCTTATGAGTTCTCACTTTTTACTTATTGTAAAAGTCATTGTGACTTGGAATATCTTGTAATCACACCTACTTGAGAAAGTCGTGGAAACTTGAATATTGTAATGGAGAGAATATCTCCCTACTTTTAGTGGAGAGATTTTAGGAAGCTTAAATTTGAATTTCAAATTCAAATGACCAATCAACTCATATAAAAGATGTGAAAAAACTCGCGGGTTAGTCCCACTCATTGAGCTCACCTCCCGAGGCATTCTACTATTGTATCTGTGTGTGTTAGTGCTACATCTTAGCCTACACCACAATACCTCATTTAGCTATGCTTGTCATGCTAATGAGCTTGTACATTTATATTAATCAATAGATACATTCACATTTTTCAACTCTGGTTTCTCTGAGTCATCTACCTCAAGTCTGTCAACTTCAACAAAGCATATCTCAAGATCTACTGAACCAAATTGGATGATTCAAAGTGCATTGGATTCAGCTCAAAGCCTACTTCATGCGTACAAAATTTGAAGGTCATTGAATCAGCCATCATAGAGAAATCACGCTCGAAGTGTACACTGGTCTGTGACTGTAAGTCTCCTAAAAAGTCGGGGATGTACCTTATCTTGCTAAAGTGATTTCTCTGAGTGTGATTTGTCATTTTCTCTCATTCCACTTGCAAATGGAAGCTTGTTAAGCTAATTGAATATGTCCAGAAGGAATTAGATCAATTGTAAGTGTGCTGGTCATACTGAGTGAAACACTTAGCAGGTGTCAATACCAAAATAGCAAGTATTTCTGGATTTTTGTAGTCACAAGTAGTCTGTTTTGATCTAATCATTACTCAACTCATTTCCAAAGTACATATAGCATATTTTGGTGTCATTTGGAAGCTCAAGGAGTCTACTAAGCATTTCTGGAATCAAAGGAGGGCTGGTGTGAAGCAGGTATAGCAGCATCAACTCATTTCTTTAGTGCATCCAACCATCACTCCCAACAACAATATCAAGTTTATATAGTGCCAAGATTGATATTTGGACCAATCGCTCCACCTTTGTAGCCAAAATTATCCCAAAACTGTAAAATCACCTTCGAATTTTTCTCAATTTGGCACCCAAAGAAACTCTTACAAAATCAATGTAGAGATCCCAAGAAGATGCTTTGAAGGCTCCAAAATAATGTTAAGTGTCTTCATTGTTACAATCACCAAACAACCAAGGCTTAGTGGTAGGAAAAATTTCTAGTGAAGCGAGCCTTGGGGGGAACACTAATAGAATGAGCAACCTCCCAGGAAGTATTAGTACATTGTCTTCCTTGATTGTTGAAAGTCCTTCCTTGTCTTTGGTGACTTGGATGACAAGCTATGCCAAGGTCTATGCCTTGTTCACCGATTTTGTTGTAACCCTTGGAGGAAGCCACTACAAGCCACAAAGTGTCGGGTATCGATGGTGCTCGCTTCACTCACACAACAACGAAAAGCTTTTGTTATGAACTAGTATGATACCAACGAAGTGGTGCAATGGTGATGCACCATGATGGATTGTCCTTTTAGGAGACCTTTGTAACAATTCTCTCATAGCAAAAAACTAAGATCTAGGTGACATGTAGGATACTCTGTACGGACCTGAAGAATACATAGAAACTACACAGTTCATAGAGAGCTCAAAGACAAACTTCTTAGATTTTACAAATGTGATCGAAATTACAGCCTATGGCTGACAAGACCACTATATTTTTTTATCAAAGAATATATACAAAAAGTTTCTAGTGGCCATTTGGCCTTTCACTTGGAGACTAATGGTAAGAAAATCAAGTAAGAGTAAGCCATCAAGAAGCCATGAAGCTTATGCACTAATCTTGCAAGAAGAAATGATCTCTTACTCACACTAGCAAAAAGTCTTTACAAATGGGGCTTTTGCTCCCTTTATAGTGGATTCCTCATAAATACTCCTTTTTTGTTTTGAAAACTCTAAAAATAAAAAAGAACCTATTCAAAATTGCTTTTGTTTTCAGATTTTTTGAGGGAGGGCTCTTCTTTTCACTACCAAGTATACAAATCCAAATGTCAGTGTCATCTACAACTTTTATATTGTACAAATTTTGCGGAAAGTATACAAGGTTTAAAGGAAAAGATTGAAAAACTAGAAGAAATATTATGGGGCTCTTGCCACATTTGTAATAGTTGCTTCTTACTCCAAGATATGGATGATCCTCTGAGGAAAAAAATACCACTAATGGACACTTGTGTATCATAACGACCAGCCCAATCACTATCTATAAAAGCATGCAAGCATGGCTGAGCATCTCTACCATAAAAGAGACCCAAACTCAAAGTGCCTTTGATCTATCTAAACAAACACTTTACCGCTTGCCAATGCTTAGTGTCAAGGCTATGCATAAATCAATTCAACTAGGAGACTTCATATTGTATGTCACATCATTTGCATTCTCAATTGAGAATCCAAATCTTGTTTGCACCAGTGTTGAAATAGGCTTGCAGTCTTCAAAACCAAGACCCTAAAGTAGTTTCTCCATGTACTTTGCTTGGTGCACAAAAACTCGCCCCTCAATGGCTACAAGTTGGATAGCCAAGATAATAGCCCAAAAGATCAAGATATGTCACGTCAAAAAATGCTACAAATCAACCATAAGCATGCCAATTTTCTCATCACATGACCCATCAAGATAATTTCATCAACATAAAGACCAAAAATATAAGATCAGCCCAATCTTTGTGTGCATTAAGTGTGCTTCCAAATGGAATACATGTAAAACCAAGATCAATCAAGTGCTTATGTATCTTATCATACCATGCAGGAGGAGCTTACTTAAGTCCATACAAAGCCTTAGGTAAGTGGAAAACTATATTCTTTTGACCTTTGATGACAAATCTATGGAGCTTACGTAAGTCCATACAAAGCCTTAGGTAAGTGGAAAACTATATGCTCTTGACCTTTGATGACAAATCTATGAGGTTGTGACACATAGACCTCTTCCTACAAATCACCATTCAAGAAATTTGTTTTTATATCCAATTGATGCACTTTTCAACCATGATGGGTAGGAAATTAAACCATAGTATAAATAGTAGTCAAGTGCGAGGTAGGTGCAAAAGCTTCTTCATAATCAATGCCATATTTTTTTGCAAAACATTTTGCAATTGATATGGCTTTGTAGTGATTAATGCTACCATCTTACTTTCTTTTAACCTCGTAAAACCACTTAGTACAAATGGAATTCTTAACTTTTGGCAATTGACATTGTGGATATATTTAGGTAGTGATGTGTGTGAATGCACTAGGACCGCAGGGTCACTTTTTTCCCTCTTTAGGAGGTTTTTTCCCCCGGCTTGTATATACGTCTATAACCCTAACATGTCACTTATCTTTGTACATTCTCTTGGTAATACATTTAGTATTGTGTGTTGTGCCCCATGCTTCTTCTTCTTCCTTGTGCTATTTGTGTGCTTCCATTGCCCTGAAACTCCAACAATTGGTATCAAATCAGGTTGCTGCTTCATCTAGGTTGTCGTTGACACTCCTCTGGTCACAATCTCATAATCGGACAAAAATTGGTGAGCATACTCAAGGCAATTAAGAGTTCAAAACGACTTTGCTTTTTGGTGTCAAAATTCTGGTTTGAGCTCCTTTCAGCCTCTGAATGCACTATCACAATGCTTGTGTAGGCAATTTTGTTTTTTTGTGCCAAAGATATATATAGATTTTGGTTCACCAGTATAAGTGCCTCAAAGTCTACTACAGGTTTAGTAGAACTCGATAGGGTAGTTCCATTCAACATTTTGAGACACAATCATTTTTTTGCATTAGGGTTTTTTAGTCGATAGCCATGGCTGAAAGCAGTGATGTATTTTGTAAGTTGGTTGTTGATGATAAGTTGGATGGTACTAATTACCCATTATGAGCTTATATGATGTGTCATGTATTGGTTGCAAATGGACTATGGAATATTGTGTAGGGTGTTGAAAAACATCCTATTACACCTTCAAATACAGTTATTGAAGTTGATACAGATGGCATTGAAGATGGTGATATTCTTTAGGTTCCTGTTTGTGTTGTGGTTCCTCCTGCACCTACTGTAGAGCAACTTCATTAGGATTGAAGAGATTCTCAAGCACACATGCATTTATAGCCTTGTCTGTCAAACGTGCCATTATTCATATTCTCTCCTCCAAAATAACAAAGGATGTTTGGATACACTTACCACTTTATACCAGACAAGGAATGAGGCTCTTGTTGCTTATCTCTGAAAACAGTTGGAGAGTGAGCACATGAATGAAGGAGATTCCATGGACAGTTTTTTGACAAAGATCAAAGATTTGAAGGAGGAGTTGATTTCTGATGATGAAGTCTTGCTTGACAGTTCACTTCTGCAGACTACTTTGAACGGTCTTCCAGATTCATATTAGAGTTTTTCTTCTACTCTTTGATTGATGATGAAAGGAAATCCAAATGCCTTAACATTTGAGGAGTTAGTCTATCTTCTATTGGAGGAAGATTGGTCTAGGCAAAACAAGTCCATTATGTGTGTTGCAGATCAAGCTTTCTTAGCTAGTTAGAAGGGCAAAGGTAAATGGAGCTCATCTACTTATAAGCAGAAATCTACTTATTCTACACAATCAAAGAAGGCTGACAGAGACGAGAAGAAAACAAAAAAGTAAAAATTGTTTTGCAAATATTGCAAAGGAAATGATCATGTCATAAAGAGTTGTCCAAAATTGGCTACAAAAGAGGCAAAGAAAAAAGAGGCTAGAGTGGTTGTTGTAGAAACCTCCACACCCAAATCAGAGTCTGCAAATCTTGTGTTGAATGAAGAATGGGCGTTTACTATTGTTTGTAGTTATGACCCATCTTCTCATGAACAATGCATGTTTGTAGTAGAATCAGATGTTTGGTACTTTGATAATTGAGCAACCAAACATATTGTCATAGCATAGTTTCTTCACTTCACTTGAGCCTACCCCTACAAGGAATACTCTCATATGCACCAACAACTCCTCTTATCATGTCATGGTAGTTGGTAAGATCATTCTAACTACTGGTGATGGAAGTTCTTTTACATTGTTGGATGATTTATTTGTGCCAGGGATCAAGAAAACTTTGTTGCCACTTTCAACATTATCCTAGATCCACTTGGTTGTGAAACTTGTCGATGAGAGATGTAAAGTTCATGATCTATCAAATGGTGATGTTATTATTGCTTGTGCATTTTATGTCATGGGTTGTATAAGCTCAAATATTATGCAAAATCTATGAATGATTAAGCATGTGCAGTTCAAGATTCTTAGGCCAGATGCAAAGCTTTGGCATGCATGCTTTGGTCATCTAAATTTTGCTAGTTTGCTATAATTGTAGAAATATGAAATGGCATCCTCTCTGCCCAAACTTGAGACACCTGGTAAACATGTCTATGAAGGTTGTATTTTGGAAAAAATGCAGTGTTCCTCCTTCCTAAAATATACTTTAGTACGAGCTACTCAGAAATCGCAGCTTGTTCACAGTGATGTTTATGGTCCTATGCAAACACCTTCTTTTCGGAACTATCTTTACTTCGTGACTTTCATTGATGATTTTTCCATGCATGCATGGGTATATCCATTGAAAGCAAAGTTTGAAGTGTTTATGTGCTTCAAAAAATGTATGGTTTTGGTTGAACATCTATGAATATGAAAAATGGCCACCCTCCATTCTGATCAAGGGGGGAATATATGACTTTTGATTTTAATGCATTTATGGTTGAACATGGGATAAAACATCAGTGTAAAATGTCGTATACACCTCAACGGAATGGAATTGCTGAAAGGAAGAATAGGTCACTCATGGAGATGGCGATGTGTATGGTCAAGAGTCAGGCTTTGCCACATAGTTTTTGGCTTGAGGCTATTATGTGTGCAACATATATACTTAGCAAATGCCCCACTAAAGCATTGTATTCTATCACTCCATATGAGGCTTGGCATGGTCACAAGTCATTTGTTGCTCACCTATGTGTCTTTGGTTGTCTGGCATATGCATTAGTGCCTGAGCAACAACACAGGAAATTGGATGATAAAGAAGTGAAACATATTTTTGTTGGGTGTATGTTGCAGAGCAAAGAAGCACAAGAGAAGAGCCCCAAAATTTTCAAATTAATGGGCATGATTTTTCTTCTTCAAAGTCTTAGAGAATTCCTTCAAGCCATGTAAATGCACTAGAGGAGTCCTCTAGTTGCATAATCCCAACTTGTTGTAAAATATCTCTTGTAAACTAGTAGGAACTTCACTTTTTAGTAATAAAGTGCCGGTCTCTTGTGTGAAAGGACCAAACTTAGGGCACATGTATATAAGTCACTTTGTGACTCTTTGTAGAGACTTTTTGCTATTGTGAACAAGGAGAGCTTTGAAATCTCGAATTTGCCTCTTTCCTGCAGATTTCCATCTCCTCTTTGATCTTCTATGTGTGTCTAATGCTTGGAATGTGTGTATAGGACTGTTGTCTACCCCTCCCCACTGTTTTTGAGCTACTGTAGTGTGTGTGTGAGCTTGTAGGAGTTGTGGCGTGAGTGTGTGTACTTCCCGCCATTCACTATTTTGGTCATAACTTGAAGCAGGGTTGTCAGAATCAAGTGAAACTACTTCCAATAGATGCATCTCGTCAAGAGCTTCGAAATGAGTACTCTTATTGACTATATTCGGAGCTTGGAGCTGAGAGAAATCCTTGATTTACTAAAAATTGCTATAAATGGTGTCGCGGTAGACACTTTCAGTCTTTCAGTGAGTTTGAGAGGTGGATTAGTCTTTTCTCATGCATATCAACTGAACCACTTCATTTTCCATCATGTGTGCACATGTCTTCATACACTTGGTTAGGTCATTTGATCGGATTGACATATAAGCGTGTGTCAATTTCCCACTATATGCACTTGTGTTGCAAATGAGGTTTAGTCTCTTTGGCACAAGTCCTTGAGCCTTCTTGACTTAAGTACACACGTTTTTGGCGCCGTTGCCAGGGAACACTCAGCCAAGGTGCCTTCGTGATGGTTATAGATCGAAAGTGATGAAATTGTACTTGAAGTGAATTCGTTCCGTGGCAAGTAGTCACACTTCAACACTTGTTACTTCATATCCCAGAGATGTGTGTAATGAGTTTTTAGGTTTAGAATTAGTAGGAAGGGAGAGAAGGAGGATTTAGGGTTAGGTCAAAAGGAGAGGAGAGGGGAAGAGAATTGAAGTAGGAGAAAGCCAAGATCACCAAAAAAACCAAAAAAATTGTCAAAATTAGTGAAGTTCAGTTTCTGTCACAAAAAGTATAAAAACCAAAAAATTTGAACTCATTTGATACTTTCCTGTGTTCTGGTATCACGTGCGAGCAGCGACCGATATCGTGAGAGTGGTATCGCGCGCTACAGGCTGACAAGACTAAGTATTGAGTTCAAGTTGCAATCAGGACACCACAAAGGTAAGATTCAACAAGAATTCCTTGGCAAAAACACACTAAAAGTGCACCGACACGTGATTAAGTGTGCATTCGATATCGCGGGGGAGGGGGAAACAATTTGTTTTTTGAACTTTCTTGAAAGAGACAGTGTGTTAGGAGTGAAGAGGGGTGAGAGAAGAGAAAGGGGGTGCAAAAATTTTGAATTTTGGAGGTATTTTGGCTTGAGTATCCCGATCGGTTGAGTTTTTGGTATCGCGATACCAAAAATTCCCTTGTATCGCGATACTCGCCGAAGTATCGTATCGTCGGTTACCAATCTTGGTATCGTGATACCACTTCTAGTATCGTATCGCCAAGTTGGTATCGCGATCTCACTTTACCCATGGTATCGTATCGTGTGCCACCATGGAATCGTATCATCTCAAGTCACACCTAGTATCGCGATACCATAATAGTATCGTATCGGTGCAAGTGGGTGGTATCGTATCACCACTTGCATTGGTATCGTATCACGCCCAACCCTAGTATCGTATCGTCTCACTGTCAGGAGTCATATCGCGATACCAAGTTGGTATCGTATTGGCCCTTTGTAAGTGGTATCGTATCGTCTGGATTTTTAGTGTCGTATCGTGAGGACCGTTGGTATCGTATCATCCCAGATTTTGGTATCGTATCGCCAACCCCTGAAGTATCGTATCGTGCCAGGTCCTAGTTTAGTATCGCGATACCATATCATTATCGTATCGTCTCAATGTCAGGAGTATCGTATCGCTTGACTGATTCAATATCGTATCGTGTGGACCCCTAAGGTATCGTATCATCAAGAAAGTCAGTATCGTATCATGATCAGTGGTAGTATCATATCGCCTAGCTCTTAGGTATCGTATCGTGAGTTGCTGTGGTATCGTATCGTATGAGGGAATCAGTATCATATCGTCTCGGTTCTCAGGTATCGTATTGCGAGGACCGTTGGTATCGTATCGTCCTAGATCTTGGTATCGTATCGTAGGAAACTCTGGTATCGTATCGTTGAGTTAGTTCAGTATCGTATCATTGGGTGCATCAAGTATCGTGTCGGCCAAGCATTAGGTATCGTATCGTGACCAACTGTGGTATCGTATCGCTGACTACGACAATATCGTATCGCCTAGATATCTGGTATCATATCGTGGCCAAAGAAGTATCGCCTAGTGTAGTATCGCCTAGAAGTGGTATTGTCCAGAGCTTTTGTAGCATTTGGTAGGACAAACTTAAGGCATTTGAAGAGCCACTCAAGGAGAGTTTTAGAGACCTAGAGAGCCTCAGGAGGGTGAATGAACTTGAGGTCAGGGAGAGTGCTAAGTAGTCGAAGAAGTGTCATATCCTCTGTAGGGAGTACCACTCAGGTCAGTCACCGTTCTGTCTATTCAGATACCTCTAGTGACTCCGAGGAGGAGATACCCATGGCCTCTGAAGATATGCATGGTCCTGCTCCAAGTAGAAACTTCATGACCACAGTAGAGGGAGAGTACCGTACCTCCTTACAGTATGTGTCTACTAATGCCCAGGAGATTCCCATCTACCTGGATGGCTTAAACAGATCAGTGGCTAGGATGGTAACCTCTATGGCTGCCACAATCGTGCCTAGACCTGTTGTTAAGTATGAAGGAGGAGCATATATGGACAAGATAGGTCACATATACATAGTGACGGAATTTCCTGAGATGATCAATGAAAGGGGAGAGTTAGTGGAACAAGAAAACCCAGGAAGAACCAACCCTGAGGAACTAGTGACGACCCCTAGAGGTAGATCCCAAGTAACACGAGTCTTGAGAGGAGACTTGATACCTCAAGATGATTACCTGTTGGAAATCTATATAATTCATGGATCAGATGTATTACTTCAAACAGACTTACCAGCTCCAAGAAGAGAAGAAAGCCCTATGACATTTTATGAACTGAAGGATCCAGAAGACGAAACTAGAATCACATACCTAGACAAAAATCAGAGAAGATATTGGTTGGTTAGTGCTTTGGACAGAGCTCGTCTGAAATACATGGGTTTGCCTGTATTCCCCTAGAGGGATCAGGCAACTACCTCGCAAAACCCCTTTGGAAATCAACAAGAGATAGAACACACCACGTCAGGACAAACTAGCCAACGGAGTGTTCCAAACCGTACTCATGTACAATTTGCGACTCCAAGAGTACAAACACATGACCATACCCACCTAGGAGTAGGGAATCAGTATCGACCACGAGTTAGACCATGACCACTAGTAGGAGGGCAGCCTGGAATACCTCCAGTTAGACCAGTTGTCCCGGTCTTTCCTGTAATGCCTAGACCGCCAGAACTAATGAGAAGACTGAGACCTATCCAAGTGGCCAAGTGTGTAAGAAATCATAACGACGGATTAGGAGAACCCTACGATCACATTGCTGAATTTAAACAAGTACTAAGGGCAGAACAAGTAGACGACTTCTTTGTGCAGTATGAGTCTTTTGGACTCACCCTCACAGGAACGGCGCTGACTTGGTTCCAGCCGTTAGATCCTAATCAATTTGGAAACATGGAGCAAGTTTTTCAAGAATTCATTGGGGAATTCACTAAGAGAGGGATTAAACACAATTCTGCATCTTTAATCCATAGTTTTAAATAGAACCCTAATGAAACAGTGAAAACAGCTGCCCGGAGATTCAATCAATATGTTGATAGATGCCCAGCTGCCGAGAGACCCATCAGCAAAAAATGATTTCATTATTTTTGGACGGACTCACAAACGGAACCCTAAGAACGCTAGTTTACATGAAGAGGCTACAAACCGTAAGTGAGTGTCTTCAGGAATGCATTGATTTAGAAGACAATCTAGCTGAGGACCTCAAGAGCACGCCTAGCCCCACTAAATCAGAAGGCTCTCGGAGTACCATTACATCCAACTCCAGTAATATGGAAGAATTAGCGGAGTTATTAGCAAACAAACTAGGAGTTCAGGGACAAAGAACTTACCAACACCCAACGTTAAGAATGCCCATGTTACGAAGATGTAGTCTATGTGGAGGAGATCACCCCACACACATGTGTGCACGAGGAGGAGCTGGTGCACATCCGACATATTCTTACAACAGACCGCCCCAACAAGGGACTGCCCTGTACTGCCACATAGAACAAAAATACACCAACCACACTACAGAAATCTGTCCATTCAATAAGCAGTCACGCCCCTTACAACCACCACAGTATCGACCATACGGGTATCCACCTAGAGAGCCAGGCAGAGAGATGCCCAGATACAACCCCTATCCAACACCAGCAGGAGCACCGAGACCTTATGAACAAGCACAATATCCACCACCCTAACCAGTGTTAGGGCCACAATTGTCACAACCTCAACAAGTGGTACCTGTGAAGTATGCTCAGCCAGAAGAAAATTTGGAAAGAGCCATAGTGCCAGCATCGACGACGATCATTGTAGAATCAGCAAACCTTGGATATGAGCTAACCTTAGGAGATTATTATCCCTATGAAGCCATGTTAGAGTATGAATCAGCATATGATTCGGCTTACTCTGGATATGATGGTTATGATAAGGCTTATGGAATGGAGGTAGCAACTTTGATGTATACTGCACCTAAAGCACAACCACCCATGAGACCACCCATTAGACCACCTGTGCCGAGAGGACCTTGTTATAGATGTGGAGGAGACCATTTTATTAGAGAATGTCCTCGGCCTTATAATCCACCACCCCCTAGGACTTGGGAAGGATTCTGCAATGATTGTGGAAAGGAACATCTTTTTAGAGATTGTCCAAAAAATCCTAATAAAACCCAGGATACAACACCTGTTAATGTAATCGAAGTGATGGAAGCACCGGGAAGTGATAAGGAGTACATCGTGCCTTTAAAGGCCATCACGCGAGCTCAAATGAAAGAACGAAAAGGAAAATGACCAGAACAAGAACGAGAGAGCAAAAAAACAGCAAACCCCAAGATTCAAATAGTCGAAGATTTTGAGGATCTACTCGAAGCCTCCTTTTGAGGAAATAGACGTGGCAGTCTATCAACCCAACCCCAACCTAGAAGAAGTATACAAGGAAATATCAAGACTCGACAGAAATAGAGAAGAAACCCAGAGCATTTCAACATTGCCTAATTACATGGGAGAATACGAAAAGGAATCCATGATAATACAAGCACCCACAGTACATGGAAAAGGAAAAGAAAACTCAGAAAAGAGTTCACACAATCTAATGGAACTAAAGAAGACAAAAGTACAATGCAAACTGACCGTGGAAGAACTACTTCGAATTAAGCCGCATTTATGGAAGCAATTAGCAAGCCAAATGGAATTAGGGCAAGAAAAGGAAGAGGAAGAAGTTAAGGGAAAAGAAAACTCAACTAGAATCCGAATTCCAGTTGATAAAGTGGGAGAATTTAGTGAAGGAGACGAAGGTAACACATGTCTACCTGTCATTTACAATGGGTACATGACCAAGGCTATACTAGAAACTGGAGCTGGCATAGGAATCGCCACCAAAGAGATTTGGGAGAAATGGGGAAAACCTGCCTTACGACCCACACGCATGAAACTCCAATTAGCAGACGGTCATGTGGAGAAACCCTTAGGAATACTGGAAAGAGTCAAATTGACTACCTGTGGGGTTGAATTTGAACACACATTAGCCATTTGTAAATTCGAAAAGGCTAATAATTATGAGATGATATTAGGACGACCCTTTATGAGACAAATGTGGGTAGTACAAGATTGGGGAAGAGATTCATTGTACCTACAACATCAAGGAAATACCACTAAAATAAACTTGCACACCTTTTCCTATAGAGATGTCCCTCCACTACAATGGAATCCCATACACAAGGAGGAAGATGACCTATCCATTCACAGTGCTGGATCGAGTGATCAATCATGGATACATGAGGATGCTCAGTTATGGATGTGTAAGGAAGCAAAGAAAGAAGATGACAAAAGACAGATATGGCCAATCGGACATCCTAACTACAGACCTGTGGAGGACCCAAGGTACATACCTCAAATCTTTCTAGATGAGACCTTTGAACCGCATGGATGGATGGAAATCCTAGCAACCTTAGATGTGTGCGTAAATGAGGAAGACTTGACAATGAACGAGTGCATAGACGAGGAAGGCTATGATGTAAATCTTTATATGGTTGTCCTTCAAGAAGTGAAAGAAGGGGAAATCTTGGAAAAAGAGTGGAAGGAGGAATATGAGAGTATCGAAATGGAACCCGAATTTGATTCAGAAGAGAGCTATCTAGACACCATTTGAACCAAAGCGAAACAGGAACCGACAAAGATCTTAGCAATAGAAGCCACTCCCAGAGCACAAAAACAAGAAACTGAAATGAGTAAAACTGGACCAGACCCAGATCTGTTTGAAGTTCCTGAACACTTTAAAAGATATGAAGTAGAAGAGCGAAAGGTAGCCATTCAAATGCCTAAACGAGAGGCCCGAGACGGAGAAGCGTACGACAACAAAGAACAAAAAAAAAAAATTATAGTAACAGTGGAAGACGGAGAAGAACGATGCACATACATAGGCAAAGATGTATCAGTCGAAGAAGAAGAAGAACTCATACAACTGATCCGAGAATATCGAGACGTGTTCGCATGGACATATAAGGATCTCAAAGGCGTGGAACCCTCGATTTGTTCTCATAGGATACCAATGACAGTAGATGCAAAACCATCAAAACAATGCCCTTATACATACAACGAGATCTATGCTGCTAAAATTAAGGAAGAAATAGACAAGTTACTAGCAGCAGGATTCATATATCAGATAGAAAACCCCGAGTGGGTATCGCCATTAGTAGTTGTGCCTAAGAAAAATGGAAAATTGAGAGTGTGCATTAACCTGAAGAAAGTGAATGCAACCACCGTACGTGACAGTTACCCACTACCCATCACTGACCATCTATTGGAAAGGGTCACAGGAAAAGAAGTTTATAGCTTCTTAGACGGATTCTCAGGATACAATCAAGTAGCTATTGCTACTGAGGATCAACATAAGACCGCATTTGCGACCGAATGGGGAGTCTATGCTTTCAGAGTGATGCCTTTTGGACTCACTAATGCACCAGATACTTTCCAATGATTGATGTGTCATGTTTTCAAGGAATTTCTGAAAAAGAGCATGGAAGTATATGTAGACGACCTATGTACATACTCCAATCAAAGACACGATCATATTCCTGAATTGAGGAAGATATTTAATAAATGTAGACAGTACAGAGTCTGTTTAAACCCAGAGAAGTTTGTCTTCATGGTGAGACAAGGGAAAATCCTAGGACACATAGTCTCTAGGAATGGAATAGCCACGGATGAGGACAAGATTAAGGTCATCTTAGAGCTTCCTAGACCAAAGAATGCGAAAGAGGTGCAAGCATTTATGGGATATTATTGTCGGTTTATCCACATGTATGCCATAATCGCCAAACCCCTGTATGGTCTCTTAACTCAGTTCACTTGGACGGAAGAGTGCGAAAAGGCATTCAATGAGTTGAAAAAGAGGCTTAGCACGGCTCCCATTCTGAAAATACCAAATCGGAACAAGCCTTTTCATATTCATGTTGATGCTTCTAACTATGCAATAGGATGTATCTTAGCCCAACCATATGATGAAGGAAAATTAGATCATCCAATTGCCTATGCGAGCAGACAACTGAATCAAGCTGAAAGGAATTATACCACTACTGAGCGAGAAGGATTAGGAATGGTCTATGCAGTGAAGAAATTTAGACACTATCTCCTAGCCAACAAATTCAAGTTCTTCATAGACCATCATGCTTTACTGTACTTAGTCAATAAACCTTGTAACACGGGAAGATTAGTAAGATGGTTCTTACTATTAATGGAGTTCGACTTTGAAGTGATAGTGAAAAAGGGGAACACCCATGTAAGAGCAGATCATCTTTCAAGGTTAACACACGGAGAACCACCAAGCGGAGTACCCGATGATCTTCTAGACACGTATTTGTTCAATGTGGAAGTTTGTCCAAAGTGGGCAGAGAAATTAATTCCTATACTCACCCATGGCCCACAACATTCAATCAATAAGGATACCAAAAAGGAAATTCTCCAATCAAGAAACTTGCATATTATCGCGGGAAGTGTGTACTATAAGGAACCCAATGGAGTTTTGCTAAGATGTGTCGAGGAGGAAGAACAAATGATGCTAATTGAACAAGCACATGTGAACAAATGGAGAACACACCAAGCAACTCATGGAACCATCAGGGAATTAAAGAGATTAGGAGTATACTGGCCAGACATGCCCAAGGATGTCCATGACTACGTAAGTAACTGTGCAGAATTTTAGGAAACAATCCCGGAGGATCATACTTCCATACCTTTCTCAACGATAGCACCCAATTGGAGCAAAACATTAGTGAAATTCCTAAAGACAAGAGAACATGAGGAAGGAGTTAGCTTGGCTAGAAAATGATCCCTAGAGGAGATGAGCAAAGACTATGTTCTCATAGGAAGAAACTTGTTTAGAAGAGGAAAAGACAACCAATCACGATTATGTGTTCATGAAGGAGAATATTAGCCCATATTAGAGATGGCACACACCGGTGCAACAGGAGGTCATTTTTTAGCCAACAGAACAACAAAAATGATTCTCTTCGCAGGCTTGTGGTGTCCAACTTTACATATGGACGCTGAAATATATGTGCAAAGGTGTGAAACATGCCAAAGGGCTAAATACCCAATTCGGAGAGATGACATGCCATTGCGACCTATGGTGTGTGCAAGAGCATTCTCAAAATGGGGTATTGACTTCATAGGACCCATCAGTCCACCAGCCAAAGGGTCGCATGCTGAGTACATCATAGTAGCCACTGATTACTTGACAAAATGGGTAGAATCGAAGGCTACTAGAAAGAACGATGCTCAAACCACTGCGAAGTTCCTTTTTGAACATATATTCACTCGTTTTGGATTACCAATTGAGATTGTGAGTGACCGAGGAATGCATTTCCTAACGAAGTAATAGAATCCCTAATGAATGAATTTGTAGTGATCCACAAAAAATCAGCCCCATACCATCCCCAAGCCAATGATCAAGCGAAAAGTTCCAACAAGGTATACAGTATTGACAAAGATTGTCAATAATGGGAGGTCTGATTGGGACAAACAATTGCATCATGCAATTTGGGCCTTCCGAGTAGCATACAAGACCGCTATTGGAACTACCCCATTCAATTTAGTGTACGGACAGAATGCAATTTTGCCAATTGATTTTTTAATCCCAACATTGAGAGTAGCCCAACATTATAAATGGAACGGACATGAGTTATCCCAACAACTAGACCAAATCGAGAAGTTACATGAAACTAAGTTACAAGCGGTGGCAGGAATCTATGCAGCCAAGAGAAGACAAAAGGCATATTATGATGCACATATAAAAGAAAAAGGACTTAAAGAGGGAGACTTAGTCTTGGTGTACATCTTAAAGCAACATGCCAAGAAGTTACAAAAACGCTGATATGGACCTCTGATCATCAATAGGATCTCTACTAGTGGAGCAGTTAATTTAGCCACTCTAGATGGAGACATTCTTCCTAACTACATAAGTGGATGCATAGTTAAAATGTTCATGGAGCCATTGACGGATCAAATGCTAGCACGCCTAGTAGGTGCTCAAAATAGGAAGAAAGAAGAAAAACGGATTAGAGAGGAGGCACGACAAGAAGCCCTAGAACGCATCAAGAAGAGGAAAGAGTGGATTAGGCAAAGAGATGAACGATATCTCCAAGGAGGGGAACCTATCCCTATGGCTAACTATCAAGTCCATACATCTGACGCAAATAGAGCTCACAGGTCACAACCTTACCTAAACCTAGGGATTAGAATGACAGAGTACAAATTGATAGATGCATTGATAGATTCAAGAGCAGGACTTAGTTGCATACGCAATACAGTCATACAAGATCTTCAACTGACGATGACGCCCACAAAGGCTCAGATGGTAGGAATTGGAGGTCAAATCATAGAATGCATAGGAACCACTAACGTATCCCTCCACGTAGGAAATTCTTCCATGGAACAACGAGTCTTAGTGTGCAGAGATGAGGATTTAATAGAAGATTTGATCCTAGGACAGGATTGGATCATTGAGAATGAAGTGAGCATCAACCTAGCTCAAGGCTATATTTCAGCCAAAATAGGGCACAAGGAAATTTTTAGTTTATTAGGAGAGAAGCCTTTACTCCAACCAACAACCATCGAGAGTGCGGAAGGATGCAAAAAAGAGCTACTGGAACCTGATTCCAGTCCCAATATCTCAAAAACCAATCTAGAAGAAGCAGAAAGTGCAAACCCTAAAATGTCCAAAGAAGAGGTGAAATCACCTCATTCAGCTGAGGAACAGCCACTAAGAAAACCAACTCTCATGGAGCTTCTCACCCAGCCAAAGGATCACCAATGTGGAGGACGACATTCAGACATTTACATCAAGGAAAGAACAAATTCAAATGGGTACGCAAAGATCAAGTGCAGAAATCGAAAATGTCATCACCAAATCATTGGGAGAATAAGACGAATAACAAGTCAACATCGCGACCATCTGACACAACACTACTCTTGCAAGTATGGATTCCTAAGTCTTTGATTGATGCTCAGAAAGCACGATAGCAAATATGGATCCCCAAGACGGTCAGGCAGGCCGCCAAGCAAGAGATAAGCAATCTGGAGGATACACTACTTCGAAACAGCCGAACGACAAAGCAAAGACAGAATCATCCTAAAAACATGAAGAGCAACAATTCTATTGCTCAGCTACCCAAAGACACAAAGGGAACACACGAAGATTGATGGACCAGAGAGAAGACAAGGGACATCATGACAACAAAATGGATTTGGAAACCCAAGCAACTGCAAGGAGTGGACCATCGAGACGACAAAGATTCCAATTGCACTCATAGAATATCAAATGCACCTAAAGTATGCATGATAGGGCCACATTACAAGGCCAAGCATTCGGCACATGATGTACATGATAAAATTAGTGGTGCACATTCTCCAATTGAGATAAGATCATAGCTTCAACTTTCTTAAGAATGGACCTACTATGTACATAAATAAATGCTTCGGCTACACTAATGATTGTTTTCTTTCAGGGCAAGAAATAAAAAGATGTGGTAAGAGATCTCACCTATAGAACCATGGGAAATGGAGTGATGGAACGACAACAAATCACTGCAATGCACTACACAACTTCTACACTTTCCTTTGAAGCTAATGTGCTTTTCCTTACAAGTGCAGATGGCTTCTGAAGATTCTGAAGCAACAGTACAAGAGGAAGTATTGGAATTTCCACTCTAGAGTATCACCAAGGCAAAGGGACACTAGTTTTGAGAAGATCAACTGGCTGGGAAGTATCTCTTCCTGGCAACGATAAAAATCATGGATATCGATCATCAATTTCCAATCATGCCCCAAGACTTCAGAGTGTTGCATGAACTACTATCTACAATCGCCATCATGAAGAAAGTGGGCATTCATAAATATTTTGAATTGCCAATCTATAAGCCCGACTTCCAACGATGCACACAGGTCATGAACACATTACAGCCGGCACTGCATGATCCATTGGTGCCTGAAGCTAAAGTGATGGATAAAGTCGATGAATGGGTAGTCATCCAATTTACGCATGACTTGATTAAAAGCTTTTGGATGGGAAAAGGATGGAACTACAGTGGTCAAAGAAGAGAGTCGCGGCACAAAGACCAGAACATTCACGAACATTAACAGGGTGGACATAGAAGAGGAAGTCAGACTCATCCACCAACACTCTTGCTTTCCCAATATGCATCGATACACGGCTCCTCAAAAAATTATAGTTCAACTACTCTCACATGCCATCAAGCAGATTGGAAATCAAATCAATCTGACTCCTTACATACAGGAAAGATTATTAGAAGCAAAGAAGCAATGGAATAATAAGAAGTTCCTCAATGGCAGCGTCGCTCTGACAATATTGATTTACCACGCTTTAGGTATTCGCGAGCACCTGCAGGAAATGCCATCATCAATTGCCATGGAAAATTATGCCAAAGTCGCCACTGTTCCTAAAAAGAAAAGAGGAGTCAAGATTGTGGAAGAGGCAGAAACTAGCTCTCAACCCAGAATGAGAGGCACGAAGAGACTCAGGGAAGTCAAGCAAGTAGAAGAGGAAGTTCCAGCCACGAAAAGAATACATGTGCTTCCAAAAACAAGAATTGAAGAGCACAGGCCGCTTACAGAGGAAGATTTAACTCAAGCCCTCGAGGATACACATCAATATATAAAAGGGCAAGTCAATTTGCCAGTACAAGGGCATCATTATCAGCAGGCCCAACAGGAGATAGAAGCCAAAAAGAAGCTCACAAAAGTACACCGCTACAGGGAATTAGGGTTGGAAAATTCAAGCTCATCTTCGGATGCACAAGAAGAACCCGACACCTCATTATTGAATGTGGACATTCAAAGTGAATCAAAAGATGATGGACAATGGGAGGAATTGAATGCAGTAAATTACAATGAAGAAGAGGGCATAAAAGTGGTTAACAACTCTACCCACCCAAAACTGAACACTGAAGGCATAGAAGCCAACAAAGAAGGAGCACATGTGATTAAACTTAATGAAAGTTCCACTCTCCAGATCTAGGAGGCAACACTTTCAAGGGAAGAGTCAATCAAAGTACCAAAGAAAGAGCCTCAGAAGCGACAGTAGAAGAACAAGACCCCTTCACCCCAATAAGGGTCGTGGCAGAACCCTCCCCCATGGACGTCACCTTTCAAGGGAGTGCCACAAAAGCTATTGATTTGGATGAAGCAGAAAAAGTACAAGACATTCAATTAAAAATTAGACAACCACACAACGAAACTGTTCATGTCGAGCAAGGAAAAGATGTACAAACCGGAGAAGCTCCGAGCCATACCTAGGACATGGTTGAATGTCGACATCGCTCAGCTCAAGCCAGTGGTGCAGGACATGATCAGAACCGCACTGGACACACAACAACTAATGCTTGAGGCTGATGAAGACTATGATCAAGCTATGCAGGACAAGCATGAACTTCAAGAAAGGAGTAAGAATCTTTCGGTAGAATTGAAATTAGAAAGAGAGCACATAAAATATAAAGACAAGGAAGTTCAAGAAGCCAAAAAGCAGTGCAACAATTTGAGGACAGAACACGCCAAATTAAAAGAACAACTGCAAGAGGTTCAAAAGAAATATGAAGTGAGCGAGGCCGAGAGGCACGAATGAACGTCAGGAGTAAAATACTAGAATCACAAATAAAGGTATACATGGAGGAGGCAGAAAACTTAAGGAACCGCAATAAGGAGCTCATGAGAGCCCTTCTAAGTGATCAGCCCGTTGAAATTCAGGGAAGACCAGAAAAGGATATCAAAGACTTGGAAGAAAAGTTAGCTAAGTATGAAGATCAGCTCAAAAAGGAGCAGGCCACCATTGCCGAATGGGAAAAGAGGTACATGGAAGACACCGCCACTCTTAGAACCAAATGGAAGAAAGCGAAAAATAGATGCCTACTGCAATGTAAAGAAGATGCGGATCAACTCGTAATAGTGGCAGAAGAAATCCAAAAGAATAAGGAAACAATTTTGCAAGCACAGGAAGAAATTAAGCAAAAGAAGGAGATGATAAAACAACTATAGGATCAACTAGCACACAAGAACATTGAGGGGACACCAGTAGTTCCACAACCCGCCGTGGCTACTGAAGAGATTGAGGTATGTCCTCTCTCTCCCCCCTCACATCATTCACCGATAAGGGAGGAACATGAGGTCCACATTGAACATGCTACTCGGGACATTGCAAAACTGAGCTGACAGGAAAGGGCACTACTGGTGTCCTAGCTTACTGCTGAATTCGAAGATCAAATAATCGAGGTGATGAAGGAGGCCCACATCAAAAGCAAAAATTTGGATCAAATTTTGAGGCCATTCAATGTACCCTATGGACTACTTAAAGAACAAATGCGACATTATATAAGGACAACAACTAATCAGGAGCCTGATAACAACCTCCAATTCGACAAGAATACTTTCAATTATATGCAAGAGGAATTCGAAAAGTCTGATCCCATATGGAGGCGGAAACTCTTGGAAAAGAACCCTACACTGTAGGTACAATGGGAAGCATCACCATACGTGCTTCAAGTCAACCTAGCATTTTGTCCAGTACCTTGCAGACACTCCTGGATGCAATTTTGGGAAGGTCAGCGCCAGGGAAGCATCAATAATCAATGGCTGAATTACCCATTGCTACCTAGTCCGCCACATAACTACCTACCAACGGAAGAATATATGGTAAAAACAAGAATTTTCGATTGCAAGATATGCGACTGTCCCAGACTTAGCAGTGAAAATGACCAATAAGATATTCAGCATGCTATTAACTGTAATCAAAGTCTTCCAGCATGCCAAATACACTTTTTTGAATTTCATCGGCATTACACAAGGCTCTGAAGCGCTTGTTTTTTACCTATCTATGATCTCGAGCCGCTTAACCCTGATGGCGTATTATTCTCGACTTATGTTTTTGCCGTCAACATATATGCAGACTTTCGAAGAAGCATTTTTCACTGGCTTCTTCGAAATAGATTCAGAATTTTCGTCAAAATGACTTCAAATCTTAATGCACGCCTGGTGGCTTATGAAACCAGCTTTTTTGCGGATCATCGACAAGCGCTAGAGGACAGAGTGAAGTTAAGCCAGTGGAAAGAATTTATGATATGTCACACCAATTTGCTGAATCAACGAGAGCAAGCAGCCATACAGACCTATTCACGTCGCCACAAAAAGCCTATCGAGGACGACAGAGTTCAGGAGGAGGGACGTATGGAAGGGGAATCGAGCAAGAAGAAAAGAAAAAGTCAAAAACTGCGCAATAAAGAATGAAGATCATAAAATGAAAGAACCACCCTTTGCCTAAAGCCCCGCAGGGGCACACATCAGGCAACAACGCGAATCATCCAGGTCCTGAGCATTGGAATTAAAGATCAATCAGAACCAGGACATTTCATGGGAAGGACGGACCAGGGCCAGGAACTATCCATGAAGAAGTGCAAGACAATACTTGGCAGGTAGTAATCCTCCCGCTGATAGCGTGCATGTCAACAAAGTAAACAGGCTCAGAAGAATACAACAGGGTCAGATGTGTGCAACCAGGACAAATCAGAAGACCAAAAGCTAGAAAGAGGTGGCTAAGAACAGCACATTCCTAGTCACTGGTGGCGTGCGTGGCAGCCCAACTGAATACAGTAACCCAGATATGTGATATAAGGAATACCAAGGGGCAAACACAAGCAAAGGACATACCTCAGATAAGATAACCAATTGTCTGACAGTCCTTGTTGCTGCTTTGACCGCTGGGTGCGTGTATTCAGAAGACTTAAGCAAGTAGCCGACGAGAAGTTAAAGCCTGTCAAGGGACGACAGAGACAAAGAGGGGGAGAGTGTTGCAGAGCAAAGAAGCACAAGAGAAGAGCCTCAAAATTTTCAAATTAATGGGCATGATTTTTCTTCTTCAAAGTCCTAGAGAATTCCTTCAAGCCATGTAAATGCACTAGAGGAGTCCTCTAGTTGCATAATCCCAACTTGTTGTAAAATATCTCTTGTAAATTAGTAGGAACTTCACTTTTTAGTAATAAAGTGCCGGTCTCTTGTGTGAAAGGACCAAACTTAGGGCACATGTATATAAGTCACTTTGTGACTCTTTGTAGAGACTTTTTGCTATTGTGAACAAGGAGATCTTTGAAATCTCAAATTTGCCGCTTGGAATGTCTGTGTAGGACTCTTGTTTACCCCTTCCCACTGTTTTTGAGCTACTGTAGTGTGTATGTGAGCTTGTAGGAGTTGTGGCATGAGTGTGTGTACTTCCCGCCATTCACTATTTTGGTCATAACTTGAAGTAGGGTTGTCAGAATCTGAGTGAAACCACTTCTAGTACATGTGTCCCATCGAGAGCTTCGAAATGAGTACCCTATTGACTATATTCGGAGCTTGGACCTGAGAGAAATCCTCGATTTACTGAAAACTATTGTAAATGGTATCGCGGCAGACACTTTCAGTCTTTCAGTGAGTTTGAGAGGTGGATTAGTCTTTTCTCATGCATATCAATTGAACCACTTCATTTTCCATCATGTGTGCACATGTCTTCATACACTTGGTTAGGTCATTTGATCGGATTGACATATAAGCGTGTGTCAATTTCCCATTATATGCACTTGTGTTGCAAATGAGGTTTAGTCTCTTTGGCACAAGTCCTTGAGTCTTCTTGACTTAAGTACACAGTGTAGTTATGAAAACAAAGGATATCGTTTGTATCATCCATAGACTAAATGCATTTTGGTTAGTCGTGATGTTGTTCTCATTGAAGATGTTATTCAGCCATTACTTTCATGTACTATGGAGACCAATTAGCTCCAAAGACGTGTATGCTACTTTGCTACCTCTTTTTATAGGTGGATATCTAGTGCTGGTCCAAATGAGGCAATTTCTTAACCTTTACATGTTTCACATGATGATGCAGATCATTCTATTTCTGATTTAGATTTACATGATGCACTTATTAGTGAGAGAATTGATATAAAGGAGGCAAAAACTATGCATAAATGGCTAGAGAAGACTTTGTGAGATAGCGAATTAGATGCAGCTCTATCATATCATACTTGTTAAGGCTCTCATATTGCTTTTTTTGCATCAGATTGCTATGCTATGGCTACCTCTAGAATTTTTTATGAGAATGAGCCTATTTTGTTTGATGACACACAAAAGTCTAAAATTTGGATTGTTGCTATGCAATCATAATATGATGCTATAATGAAAAATGGTACCTGGTCTTTATGTGATTTGCCTTCTGGCAATGGCACTAAGTGGGTATACAAGCTAAAGCATAAGCCTGATGGAATAGTTGGTAGGTGTAAGGCTAGGCTTATTGCCAAGGGTTATGCTCAAGAAAGAGGCATTGATTTTGATGAGTCCTTTGCTCCTCCATGCCAAATGACTATTGTTCATAACATCTATGCACTTGCACCTGATCATGGTTAGAACGTACATCAATTGGACATTAAAACTGCATTTCTAAATGGTGACTTGCATGAAGAATTTTATGTTTTTTAGCCCCATGGTTTTGTGTAGGAAGGGCATGAAAACAAAGTGTGCAAGTTGAAAAAGGCATTATATGGTTTGAAGCAAGCACCATGTGCTTGGTATGAAAAGATACATGCCTACTTGATTGCACATGGTTTTGAGAATAGTCCAAATAAGAGCACCTTATATGTTAAGCATGCAAATGATGTGCTTCTAATCATTGTTGTCTATGTTGATAACATGCTGCTCACTAGTCCTATTGAGAAGCATATTGCTGATTTTAAGGGTGATTTGCATGCCTCATTTGAGATGTTAGATTTGGGGCACTTGCATCATTATTTGGGCATTCAGTTTATGCAAGTTGATAGCAGAATAGTTTTGTGTCAAACAAATTACATTAACACATTATTGTAGCATTTTGGCCTTGAATACTAAAAACCTATTGCCACTCCTATGGATATGGGTTTACAATTGAGTCTTCATGATGTTGGAGATGCATTTGATGCTGTTCTCTATTAGTAGGCTATTAGATGCTTGATTTCCTTATGCGTTACTTGGCCATATATTCATTTTGTTGTCTCATAGATGAGCAGATTTATGCATTGCCCAGGTGTCAAGCATTGGCAGATGGTTAATTGCATCTTTCACTACTTGAGTGGTTCCCAACCACTTGGATTGTTTTATCCCAAGGGGGGATCAGCACCACTAGATTTACATGTTTTTTCTAACTTTGATTGGGTGGTTTCTATGACACTCATGTGTCCACCAGTGGTTTTTGCTTCATGCTTGGTAGCTCATGCATATCTTGGTTGAGCAAGAAGTAGCCTACTATGGCCACTTCTAGTTGTGAGTATAGGATAGCCTTCACAATGACTCTTGAGTGTGTGTGGCTTAGACACCTTATGGATGATTTGGGTGTTGGTCACTCTTTAGCCACCACCATCTTCATTGACACTCAGAGCACATTTGTTGTTGTGAGGAACCCTATGTTCCATGCTGCACTAAGCACATTGAAGTGCACTATCATTACGTGAGGGAGAGGCTCTCTGCTCGAGAGACCAGTTTGACATATGTGCCCACAAGGGAGAACATTGCAAACCTTTTCACAAAGGCTCTGCCTAGGGAGAAGCTTGAAGCTTTCAACAAAGCTTAGGGCTTACTTCCTTTTGTGGATTGATTCCACATAGCTTGGCACCTCCTTACACGTGAGTGCAAGCTCCTTGTTCACCGCATCACTCTCAAAGGGGATTTGTTGATATATTTAGGTAGTGATGTGTGTGAACACACTGGGACCACCGAGATACTTTTTCCCTCTTTAGGAGGTTTTCCCCTCGTCTTGAATATACATCTATAACCCTAACGTCTATAACCCTCTGTAGGAGTAATACATTTAGTATTGTGTGTTGTGCCCCAAGCTTTTTCTTCTTCCTTGTGTTCTTCGCGTGCTTCCATAGACCTCAGACTCCAATAGACATAACACTCAAATTCATTTTTTTCCCAATAGAATCCATTCCAATGGCATTGCACCCATCCAATTTGAATCATCACATGCATCTTCAAAATGGAGTAAATCTTCATTACATCCAATTGCAATAAGAGATGCATCCTCAAAGTCACTTGATGCATGGCGAGAGCTTGCTCTTGTTCTATGAAGTAAAGGAGCACTCAACTTACTATCTTGTAATGTCTTTTGCAACCAATTTGGTATAGGTTGTGCATTCTTGATAGACATGCATTCCTCATGTAATACATCATAAAAGTGTAGATCATTGGTGGGATGAATATCATTGATTTTTAGCCTATTTGGTCACAAATTTTCAGCCATCTATGGATGAGAATCTTCAACCATGTGTAGCTCAATGATGAGTAGCACCTCCTTTAATGTCAATCCGGGAAGACATGAGGATGGTATGAAGACCTCGAGCAAGTGAAGGCACAAATGTGTGAGTGAGAAGCACACAAACATGCACACACATACACACACACGCACACACGGCAAGAACAAAGAGAGTAAGACAATGGAATTACTTCTATTACAAACAAGTTCTCATACAAGCTCAAAACTACAAGAAGCTAGCTCAAAAATGAGCTCTCTAGCTCTATTTATAGTTTTTTACTAGCTTTGGCCCTGTCCAGACCTAGTGTCCGGCCTAGTTAAAAATAAGGTTCCAGGGCTTATTTGAGGGCTCAAACGAGGTCTAAAAAATATGAAAATTGGTAAGCACTTACTTCAAGGTTGAGGACTCCTCAGCTTGTACAAAGTGGAGCTACAAAAAGCTGAACGGTATTTACAATGGTTTTTAGTGATGAGAATCACTTTTAAAATGATGTAAGGATTGGAAAAAATTGATGCGTTGCCTCAGTGCTAGATCTGCATGTACACCCGTACTTGCTTCTTCCCATATGATGCCAACACTCTCCACCCCTAGCGTCTATCGCCTCTGATAGACCTCTGCTCCATGTTTGATCAATGTACTGGTGTAGTATGTCGGTTGCCAATTCTTATTCTTTAATCTGCAGTCCTTTGACCAGGTGTCTCTGCAGGGCCTCCCAATTAACTGCGCCCGGTAGGTCAGGCTGTGGCGTGGTGTAGAGCTCTGAATGCATTGTTTGTTCGCAGGCGAATAATTGTAGGAGATGAGTTGGACGTGGCACGAACACTTCTGAGTGTGCTTCCCAGAACCCCGTGGTGAACATGTCATCAAACGTTTGCTTGTAGCAAGCAGGGAGATATCTTATTCGTGCATGCCACGCATAAGCCACTCTGATACTCGGGGTCGTGCTCATATCATAAAGTAAATCATAGTTACCGTTGATGAAGCCCAGAATTGGCGGTTGAATATTACGTACATTTTGGAAAGTCTTTAACACCACTTGCATCATGTCCAGTATCTTGAGCATCATCTATGCAGCGACGTCAAGCATGGGGTGGAGGCGTGGCATCCAATGTCTGATGGTAGCCAGTGTGCCGGTTGGGGGTGCAATGGCGGGGTAATTGAGCCATTCTTTGCAATTGGCATTGTTCTTAACTTTTATGGCAAATGCCTTCCATGATCTTCTCTGTTGCACTGGCCCGTAGCAATTGTTATACTTCAAGTGCATGGGCGCGTGATCCCATGTTCGTAGCATCTCCGAATAGGTTTCTAGTAACTTTTGCCTCCAGGTTGGTTGGAATATGTTCCCTTTGTCGGCGTCCTCTGGAATGTCCTCAGATTCAAACTAGGTAGCAAAAGTAGGGTACTTGTTGGTTTTGCGTTTAATCTCGGCGTTGTAGTCTGCCAAGAGTACAAAGTATGGTTTATATTGTAATTCGGAGCTGGTTATCAGTCGCCTGGTAGCAAAGTGCTTGAGATATTCCGATTGAAGTATGGTCTCTTCAATAATCCTCATGGCCAACATCTGGGTGGAGATACGTTCCTCATGAGTTGGCCCGATTTCTTCTACCTGTTTCATCCATGCCGATGGGGGCTCCTCATATGTGTCTTGTCCTTCCTCCATGATGTTGCCTCCTGGAAGGGTTGAGGCTCGTAGTTGTCTTCAAATGTTTCCTCCACTGGAATGATTACTGCTTCTTCTTCTATTGGTTGATCAGGTGGAGAGGGGGGTCTTTCATACTGTAACAGCTTGATCTTTAATTCTGCCACTTGTTGTCGTAGCTCAAGTACCTCATTGGTCGTTGTTGATTCAAGCTCTGGTGAAGTGGCAGCATTGACCATCTTTTTAGCTTCTGGTGGTTGTGGTGTAGGCACTTGGGATCTTTGTAGCTCTTTTACTTGGTCAACTACCTGATCATGTGCTTCTAAGAGGTTGGCATAGGTTTCCAAAATTTGTTGTATGCTTTCTGAAGGGATGGCCCAGAAGCTAGCAGGGTCGATGGGTGCCCCTGGAGTACTTTCTATTGCGGCTTCAAGGTTGTCTTGGTTTTGTTGCTGTAATCTCTTGTTTTCTTCTTGTGCACCCGCTAGGTGGCGTCAGAGTAGAGCCATGTTTCGTTGTAGTCTAGCATTACGGGCTAGCTGATCTCTGAGTTGTTCTTCTGTTGCCCTAGTCGTCTCTGTATGTTTGGCTTTGAGCTCCACCTGGGATTGTTGGAGGGTGGTCACTTCATGTTGTAGTGCTGTATTACTTAGCTCCAAGGCATTGACACGTGCCTGGAGTTGAGCCGAGAGATTGCACAGTTCTGTGTTATTTTCTTCCAGTAATCTATACTCTTGCTTAAGTTGAGTGGCCGCTTCGAACATGGTGTCTAGTGCATGAATAAATGATGTGGATGCAGGGCTAGAGGTGGAAAATGCAAGGGTTCAGGAAATATTGAGGGAAAAAGTGGGTGTTGTGCCTACTGTGGTTAGAAATGGTGATGTGAGTGAATTGATATGTGATGATGTTGGAACAAAAGTGGGGGTGGGTGGTCCTGTGGATGGTGAAATGTCCGTGGGATCGGACATGATTGTGTGTGTTGTGTGAATCGTGAATACGGGAATGGTGGGCGGTGTGTTAGTGGTGGGTGTGAATGTGGGTGAGGTGTGCTGGGAAAGGGAATTTCTCTTATAATCATCAATTTGTCGCATCATATTTACAAGGTTTGCCAACAATGGAGGTAGGGTGGCTTGTGTTGGTTCTGAGGAGGTGAAGAGGGGCTCAATGGTCTGAGGTTGGGAAAGAGGAAATGTAGTGGTGAAGGGAAATGTGGGTGTTAAGGTCTGGGTAGGGGGATGTGGCTGCCCAAGAGCTGGTTGGAAAGAAGGGTGACCTATGATGGTTTGAGGGGTGGCAGGATGACCTATATGAGGTTGGGAAGATGGACCCGCAATGATAGAGGTAGGGATAGGTAAGGATGCCAAAATGATGGTGTGTGATATAGGTTCATTGAGGGTGGATATTGGTTGCTCAAGAATGCTAGCAGTGAGGGGTTCGGTGGGCTGAATGGGAGGTGACGGTGGAGATGTAATCTGTATATTTACATCTGGTCATCAAGGTTAGTTGGGCTGGCCATGTGAACATCTTCTTGAGTGGTGGTAGGGAAGGCGGTAGAGACTTCCATTTGTTCACTATGTGGTCGTGTATCGATCCTTCGTTGATCGTATTGAGGAGGGTTGTGATGTAACATGATCCGCATAGCTTCTATAATCCCATATGTCTCCGCCAAAAGGTTCAATGATTCCATAAAATGGGGATTCGCGTTCTTTGCTTGAAGCATTTGATTCACCATCGCTCTATTTGCCTCCTCTGATAGCTTATGTCTCTTTTGTACCTGCTTGATCGTTTTGTAGAGCCGTTTGAGTTGTGCGGTGTAAGCTGGGGCTTCCTCCTCACTCTCCTCCGATTCATTCCTCTGCATCTCCACTTGTTCATGTGTGCCTCCCACCTGAGTGTGTTGTGCCTCATCTTCCCAATGCACTCTTCGGGTTTCACTATGTGTCCGTCCTCTCTGGGATGATGATTCGGGGCCGTCCGTGTCTGAGAAGAATTCACTCTCAGATAAGTGGGCTGTCTGCAAGAAGCTTTCAAAGTCAAAAGATGTATCTTCTGCCAAAGTAGCCATGGATGCAAACTCAGCATCTGTGGGTAGTGGAGGGGCTGAAGGAGTGGGCTGTACCATACCCCCTGATTGTGGTCCTTGGAGATGGATAGTGAAAGGGGCTACTTGTTCCTCTTCTCTGAGGGAAGCTTCTGTGGTGGCCTCATGAGGGATTAGAACCTGTGAAAGCGAACCACGCATTCTTTTTGCGGGTTGAACCCCTGACTTCCACCCCTTGAAGAATTCCAGTTGTGAGTACTTAGGGGCCCTTGCGATCGGCACATCATAGGCAAGGCCTCTATAGATAATTCTTGTAATCACACAGCAACCATTCAAGGTAGGCTTCCTCACGCCTCGTTTGCGTGCTTCATATAACTGGTCCAGGATCCACACGGGCATTTTAATTGGTAAGCTTCCAGTCTCTGCTAGGTATAATCCATACCAGATTTTCTTATGAGGTTGGGTGAACCGGTCTTGCGCTGGAAAAGCGAAGTGTTGAAGGCACATCCGTAATGGTATGGCGATGTTGGGGGTGAGGGCACACATTTCTTTCAACTTCTTGATTTTATTGTTCTTCATAGACTCCGGTATCAAAGGATCTCGATCGGAAGGTATGTGGGTGCCATACATCTGGAGGGCTTCCCTGATTAAAGTAATATTCAACTCAAACTTCTTCATTTGCTCCTGGTTTGATAGAGAGGGCACCAAGAATGTGCCTGAATGATCTTTATCTCCTGTCACCTTCAGTGTGGAAATCAAGTAGTAGCACCGAAGAAAATCAGGTTTAGGTAAAGCTACACTAAAATAATCTTGCAATCCCGCTTTCAACCAAATATCTTGAAGAGGAGCTGCATTTTGTAATGTTTCAAATTCTCTCGAGAAGAATTGAAATGTCCACCATACTCCTCCGAATTCCAACTTGGACTCCCATATGTAGTCTGCATCTCCCAAATCTCCTGGCATCTCGTTGAACCAATGAGAATGCCCCTTCACTCTTTCTGTTAGGCCACTTGGAGGATCCGAGAAAGGAATTCTTCTCACATTCAAAAGCTCTTCAGGCCTTGCTGTTAGTGGGGCTTCCACAGGCATGGTATCCCAATTACTTTGAGTGCTAGTGCCTGCCTGGGAGCTTGTTCCTGCTGCTATTGCCATTAGACTCCTTGCAGCAGTTGATGCTTATCTGCTAGCAGAAGAGAGGCACATTAGTGTTGCATAGGAAATAGGATGTAATAGTGTTCCCTCCACAATACTAACATGACAATCGAGATGGTTAATGGTTAGAGGTGAAGTGTTTGTGATAGATGTGAGTGGTGGTTAGTGGTTAGTGTCATTCTAGATGCATACTTTAGATATGCAAGGTACTCAGAATGCATCTACTTCAGAGTGGATGGATTTACAAAATTGGGTCTGGGGGTTTGATACAGGGTTTAATTCTCCAGACTTTGTTTGAGGATTTGTGGCTCCTTGAGTTGATGACGGTTAAAGGTTCATGGACTAGATTGTGCTGGATTTGGGACCTTTTGGGTACCCATTTCCAGACATTCCTAGGTTTGACCGAGTGCGTGTTAGTGTGGGATGTAAGTAGAGTTCCTGAGTTGTTGGCCAAGAGGACTTGTGAGTGTTGAATTGTGCTAGTGACTAGAGTTGGAGCTATTTGGGCGCGTAAGCAGGCCTTGGGCACCCATATCTGTCTAGCATTGGGGCTAGCCTTCGTTGACCGCTTAGGGACCCAAATAGACATGGTATGCCTAGAGTGTTGACTAGAGATCTCCTTCGTTTTAGTCCTTGACAGTGTGGCTTGCTTGATGCTCTTTTGAGACCCTATCTTTGGGGCCGTGATTTTTTTCCCCTTGCGTATCCATATCTGTTTCATGCCACGAGGCACTTCATACTGCCGAAGTTGGTGCTCATGCTTCTTGTTCATCGGTCTCCTCGGTGTCGGGTGTTGCTGAGCCTTCCCCTTTAGGTTCTTCTCCGGAACAGATGGGAGTTCCTCCTTGACTTCTGTACCTTTGGCAAGAGTGACAAACCTCTTCACCATAGAACTTTGGACAAAAGTAACATTATCTTCATGTGGGTTCCTGGAGGGACCAGGAGTTGGTGCCCGTTCTAATGGTTGGAGTGCTTGATTTTCTAATTCAATCGTAAGGCGGCTTTGGCCTACCCAAGCCTGAAGAAGTCCACTTCTTAGGTTGAGGTTGACTGTGTGATCATAGATCCAGTCTTGGCCCAAGACGAGAGGTTCGGTAAGATCCTCGTCTTCACATACTAGTACTTTTGCTGGCATGAGGACCTCTTGAATGTAGAGGGGAAGTTCAACCTCTCCCATGCAAGGGGTTTCAACACCTCCTAATCCTATCAGATATGCTTCTAGGGGTTTTACCTCCAATTGCAATTGTTGGCAATAAGAAAGCCGAACTGCATTAGTGGCTGCTCCTGAATCAATTAAAGCTCTCACGGTCCTTGCACTCTCTCCTTGTCCTACTTCTAGGGTCACAAAAGGTCGTCGATCAACTATCTTACGGTCCAGTTCACTTCAAGCCTCACACATGGCCATGTGATAACCTAGAGCTTCATGAGCATCGATCATGGGTTGATCTCTACCTTCCCTTCTCCATTTCATTCGTCGAATGCGTTCTAAAGCTTCAGCCTGTGCTTCTTCTCGAATTCTCTTTTCCTCATCAATACATTTCTTTGCAGTATTGAGTCGATTGAGCATTTCTTCAGTTAGGGGTTCTTGATATAACTTGACTCTACATCCGCTTATGTAACTTGGTAGTATGTCACCTTCCAGAGTGGCTAGTTGTACTGCTCCACTTGTGGAGATCCTATTGATAATCATTGGTCCATAGCCTCTTTTTTCTAATTTTCGTGCATGTTGCTTCAATGTGTAGACTAGGACTAGGTCTCCTGCTTTCAAGCCTTTATCCTTCACTATGTATCAGAATACGCCTTTTGCCTCTTCTTGGCTGCATAGATTCCTACTGCAGCTATCAATCGTATCTCCCCTAAACGTTCAAGATCAAAGATTCTAGAGGAGAGTTCATGGCCTGACCAGTCATGCTCTTGTGCTATCTTTAACGTAGGTATCAAAAAATCCAATGGTAGCACTGCATTCTGGCCAAACACCATCTGAAAGGGTGTGGCTTGGAGTACCGTTTTATAGGCAACTCGGTATGCCCAAACAGCGTGGTGTAGCTATTTGTCCCAATCAGAGCGTTTGTTATTCACCAATTTAGTCAGCACATTGCATAAGATCTTATTTGTGCTCTCAGCCTGACCATTAGCTTGTGGATGATAGGGAGCAGACTTCTTATGTATCACCAAGAATTCTTGGAGAAGGTTTTCTATGACTTCATTCAAGAAGTGTGTGCCTCTATCACTCACCAACTCTATTGGCAATCCGTACCTCGTGAACACATTTTCAAATAAGAACTTTGCTGTTGTTTGAGCATCATTTTTTGTAGTGGCTTTCACTTCTACCCACTTGGTTAGATAGTCTGTGGCCACGATGATATACTCAGCATGTGAACCCTTAGCTGGGGGATTAATAGGTCCAACAAAGTCTATTCCCCACTTAGAGAATGCACGTCCACCCATCATAGGTTTCAATGGCATCTCATCCTTGCGTATAGGATACTGAGTCTGCTAACAAACCTCACACCTCTTCATGTAGGTATGAGCATCCATGTGAAGGGTGGGCCACCAAAATCCTACAAATAGTATTGCCTTGATCACCCGGTCTGGACCAAAGTGTCCTCTTGCTACACCTTGGTGAGCAGTCTCTAATATCTTCAGATATTTGCTCTCATGGACACACAGTCTTAGGTAACCATATTTACCACAATTGTATAAATTATCACCAAGGAGTGCGTACTCCAAGGCTTCTTGTTCCAAACTTCTTTGTCTGGCCAATGTCATATCTTGAGGGAATGTTTTCGTCCTTAAGAAGGCTACCAGTGGTTCACTCCAATCTGGCACTAGAGACACTCGATAAAGAGTGGTGTGTTCCACTGGTGGTTTAGTGCGACAGATTGGGAATTCTTTGCACATTCTATGGACATCAACTTCCATAGTTGGCCAATGCACTCCTAGTCTCCTTAGAGTCTGTAGGGTTCGTTGTTTTGAGTAGTGTTGCTCTAATGCACCTACATGTTCTAATTGCAACCATTTAGCGTACTCGTCCTCCTCTACGCAACAGGCTAATACTCCCTGATCGGTATGCTTGTACATACTTCCTGCGAAGATATGATACTTTTGAGCTTTTACTATCTCCCTATCTTGTGTGTTTATTACTAAGTGATTAGGCTCGTATGTTAATACTGGCACTAATGGCTTAGCCCACTGAGGTACAACTTCCAAATTAAACAAGTAAGCATTAGGTAAGTCATCTGACACTCCTTGTGGGGCCTCTCCTGATGTGAGCCTGGAGAGATGATCTACTCTCAGATGGGTCTTTCCTTTCCTCACCACAACTTCAAAGTCGTATTCCATTAGCAGGAGGAACCATCTTACCAACCTACCTGTATTGCATGGCTTGTTTACCAAGTACAACAGAGCTTGATGATCAGTAAAAAATTTAAACTTATTTGCAAGCAAATAGTGTCTAAACTTTTAACTACGTATACCATGCCTAACCCCTCCCGTTCAGTGGTGGTATAATTTCGTTCAGCTGCATTCAGTTGTCTACTGGCATAGGCAATTGGAAGATCCATATTACCTTCACCCGTAGGTTGTGCTAGCACGCATCCAATTGCATAATTGGATGCATCTACATGGACATGGAATGGCTTATTCCAATCTAGTGTGGTCAAGATTGGTGTTGAACACAATCTTCGTTTGAGCTCCATGAAAGATTTCTCACACTCATCAGTCCACTCAAAGTTAGTTAGAAGGGCATACAGAGGCTTTGCAATGATGGCATACATGTGAATGAACCGGCGGTAGTAACCACAATGCCCCATGAAGGCCTGTACCTCCTTGACATTCCTTGGCCTAGGTAGTTCTGCAATGGCTCTCACTTTCTCTTCGTCAGTGGATATGCTGTTCTTTGACACTATGTGTCCTAGGATCTTGCCTTGCCTGACCATGAAAACACACTTTTCTAAGTTCAAGCAGACTTGATATTCTCTACATTTGTCAAATATTTGCCTGAGTTCGGGTATATGAGTCTGTCTAATGTTGGAATGAGCGCATAGATCATCAACATAGACTTCCAAATTCTTCCTCAAGAACTCTTTAAACACGTGACACATCAATCTTTGAAAGGTAGCAGGTGCATTGGTAAGCCCGAATGGCATTACTCGAAAGGCAAATATGCCCCACTCTGTGGCAAAAGCCGTCTTATGCTAATCTTCTGGTGCAATGGCCACTTGATTGTAGCCAGAGAACCCATCTAGGAAGCTGTACACTTCCTTGCCTGCTACCCTTTCTAATAGATGCTCGGTGATAGGAAGTGGATAACTATCCCTGATAGTGGCTGCGTTAACATTCTTCAAGTTAATGCATACACGTAATTTGAGATTCTTTTTGGGCACCACTACAATGGGGGATACCCATTCAGTATGCTCAATTTCATAGATAAATCCAGCTTCAACCAAGCGATCTATCTCTTCCTTGATCTTGGCTGCATAGTTGTCATTGTATGTGTATGGCTTTTGCTTAGAGGGTCTAGCCTCTGAAGTCATGGGGATCGTATGTGAGCATTGTCAGGGTCTACACCTTTCAGGTCCTTGTAGCTCCAAGCGAATACATCTCGATACTCCCTTAGCAAAGCTATCAACTCTTGCTCTTCTTCTTCCGTCAGGTCATGTCCTATGTAGGTGCATCTTTCTTCTCCTTCTTCTACGGCTACAACTATTTTCTTAGTAGTTTCCTTGCTACCATAGGCCTCTCCTGATTGTGCCTCTCGTTTAGGCATTCTTACCATGACTCTTCTATCTTCTATCTCATACTTCTTGAAATTTTTTGGCACCTCAAACAAGGACTCCTCTTCCTCCAGTGTGGCTTTTTTCTTCTTTCTTTTCTTTCCTTCACTCTTGGTGGTCACTTGTGTGGTTAATCTCGCCTCATTCATGAGCTCTTCATGTCTCTGAGGGTGAACTTCTACCTCATAGAAGTATTCTCCCTCTGATGCAAACGGTGGGTCCATGATGATTGACTCTAGGTCGGAGTCACTTGCATCCTTAAATGCATCAGGGCTAGGTTCGCATTCTTCTAACACTGCATCTCCCATGATCGGTTCTATTGAAAAGACTGAAATGTCATAGCCATCCTCATCACAGTGGGGTGTCCATTGTTCTTCATTGATGGCTACATCCATTGTTGCTAAAATTTCAGCCCAGCCGTGAGGCTCAAATTCTTTGTCAGGAAAAACTACAGGTGCATAGGCTGGGTCTTGAATTGATGTATGGGTTTCTTTTGCACCTACCTCTCTGGCTTTCTCTCTCTTCTCTTCTTCTACTGCTACCTTACACATCCATAAGTGAGTGTCTTCATGCATCCATGAGGATCCGGATCCTATGGAATGCACAGACTCAGTCTCATCTTTGGCTCTATGGATGGGATTCCATTGAATAGGTGGTACGCCTCTATGAGAGTAATCCTTGAGATTGACTTTGGTTGTAACACCTAGATGTTGCAAATACAAGGAATTGGTTCCCCAATCCTGTACCACTTGCAATTGCCGCATAAATGGCCTTCCCAAAATCATCTCGTAGGCTTGGTTTTTGCTAAAGTCGCATATAGCAAAAGTATGCTCAAACTCAACACCACATGTAGTGAGAGTTATTCCTTCTAGCAATCCTAAGGGCCTTTCAATATGACCATTGGCCATCTGCAATTTCATTCTCGTTGGCCGAGTGCTGGCTTGCCCCAATGCTTCCATAAGGAAGTGGTAGCAATTGCAACTCTTGCACCTGAGTCCAAAATTGCCTTGATTGTGTATCCCTGATGGGTAACTGGTAGATAAGTATTTCCTTCCTCTCCTTCACTCATGTCTCCTATCTTATCCAAGGGTGTTTCTGGTACTGTTCTGTGGGATCCTACGTGGGAACGAGATTTGGTTAAGTTTGGCACTTCTTTGGCTACGTGTTTCCACACTTCTGGCTTAACTTTGAGTAGCTCTTCTAAAGTGAGATTGCACTGCACTTTAGTGTTTTTTACTACCTCAGTATTCCTAGGTATGATCGAATCTTCATTTCTTATCATGACCGTGGGCGCTCTCATGCATGTTGACTTAGTTTCCCATGGGCCTGTGAAATGTGGTAACTCTTGCAAGGAATTAGACTCAAAGTCTAACCTCTCATGAGGGTGGGCACTTTCCTATTCTTCATAGATAGAAGGGATGTCCTGTGGGAATTGATCATGTGCGTCATCCACAAGTTCAATGGGAGGAGGGACTTCACTTTCCTTTGCCCACTTCTCTTCTTGAATCTCTCTCAGGAACTCTGGTGAATACCTATTCATAGAAGAAGAGGTGTCTCGTTCAGTGGAGTTAGGCACATAAGCTTCTTGGGGAGGAAAGCTTATTCTATCTCTTGCACTCCCCTCAAGCTTGGAGGAGGCTCCTTTCCCAGACTTTGCAAGTAGCCTTTCCAATCTATCTAATAGACCGTCAAAATGCAATGGTGTTCTAGTGGAGCTAGAGCCATTGAACAAGCACCGACTTCAAACATGGCTTGCGCCAATTCGACCATCTTAGCACAAAGCTTTGTTCTCTCTATTTCTAGATCAGCTCTAGGGTAACATTTGTCATGATCTGTCACGTTTGGCCCTTCCTGGATTCTGGCCTGATATGCTTTAAGCATCATATCTAGATCCTCAGGAGTGGGATCCGCTAGGACTGATCCTACTCTGGGTGGTGGGTGGGTTACGTGTGGTGGATTAGAATGTTGGGGAATGGAAGGTGATGGGTTGGAGGGAGATGGAAACGGTGGTGGAGGGGTGGTGTGAGAGTGGTTTTGAGATGCGAGTTCACTTATCTTTGCTTTGGTTTCTCTCAAGCTTTCTTCAAGTTCGCTCATTTTCTGTGACCATCGTCTTTTCATTCTTTCTCGGCTATCTCTCCAAGCTCTTGTCCTTTTCTTAGTTATACTCTCTGTCTCACTAACCTTAGAATTCTTTCCCAAGCCTACTCCTTGAGTTTGCTGCAAGGCTTGAGCTCTAGTGACCACATGCACTGGGGCAGTGGAAGTTACACTTCCTGTAGAGTCTATTACTAGTCCAATGACGTTGATAGGAGTGATTTTTGGCAAGTTATTGAGATTCTTCGGACAATCCCATAAGAGATGCTCTTTTCCGCAATCTTGACAGAAGCCCTAAATTGTCACTGGTTGGGGTTGTGTAGGAGCAGGTAGTGGGCAATCACGTATAAGGTGATCTCCCTGACATCTGAAGCATGGTCCTCTAGGAAATGGGGGCCGTACCTGCCTAGGTTGAGGTCTAGAGTTGGGGTTTGTGTACATGACATTAGCATACTCAGGCTCCCCACTATTTTCACTTGGCTCTTCATAATAGTATGACTCATTATGCTCGGGTGACTGCATGTAGTAAGCCTATGGGCTATCAATATGTGTGGAGTCAAAACTATGGTCACTTGGATCACTATCTGATAGCAACGGTGTGACTGGGACTATGGCTCTATTCAGATTTTCTTCAGCAGATGCATATTTCACTGGGATCACATTGGTTGGAGCAGGGGGTTGCTGCACTAGGACTGGTTGAGGTCTCTGTTGCCCTTGATAAGGTGGCTGATAAGATTTTTATGGTCTGCCATATTGTTGTGGTGGGTACTGATTCTGGTATCTACCCTGTTGTGGATATGGCTGAGGGTGATTTTGCCTGATAGTTTGTTTGTTATAAGGGCAGTCTTGTGCGGTGTGGTTGGTGTACCTTCGCTCTATGGTGCAGTACTGGCTACTAGGATTCACTTGGGGTTGGGCCATAATAGGACAAACACTTGCCATATGGTCACCTCCACACGTATAGCACCTCTTGACTAGGGCAAATCTTGGAATTTGTTTGCTAGAGACACCTAGTTTTT
Organism: Ceratopteris richardii; assembly: GCA_020310875.1. Lineage (NCBI taxonomy): Eukaryota > Viridiplantae > Streptophyta > Polypodiopsida > Polypodiales > Pteridaceae > Ceratopteris > Ceratopteris richardii. Next base: position 84,473,887 of record CM035418.1, on the reverse strand, counting down.
GAGCCACCTTCTCTGCAAGTTCTTCAATGGATGTGGATTGACCCGACATATGGCTACTAGAACTATCCGAATCCTTGTAGATTTTTGATAGCTCCAACTCCTCACCTAGATTATCCTCAATGTCTAGACACATGTGCATGCATTCTTCTATAGTTCTGGGGTCCTTCAAATATACATATGACCTGAGCTTGGTGCTCAACAATCCATCTAAGAACAAAGCCACTTGCTTGGCTGGTGTGGGTAACTCAGGCATTGGGCACCTCTCTAGGTATTGCCTAAACCATCTTCCTGCTAATCTGACCGTCTCTTGAGGTGTTTGCTTGAAGCTATGAATTAGTGAGGAAGTGTTGTGCCTTATGCCACTCTTAGAAAACTCAATGACAAATGCCTCTAGGAGCTGGTCTATGTTTCTGAAATGCCTCTCATTTAGTGGTTGAAACCACGTAAGGGCAGTGTTCCTAAGGGTTAGACCAAAAGCATTATATTGTGTGAATAGGTCCTCTACCTGTTCAGCTTTCAAGACTTGCCTAAATTCTGCTACATGGTCGTAAGGGTCTCCAGTGCCATCGAAGTAATTCTTCATGGACTTCACCAGTTGCGTTGGTCTCAAGGCCCTAGTGTGTTCTCTAGGCCTTGGCAAAGGGAAATCATCGTCATTTCTCTGGTTCCTTGGGGCTCTAGGTCTCTCAGTTTCTTCTCTATCTGTCCCTGTTCTCATCTTTTCTCTTCCTAGGGAGTTAGCAAAGCTTACCTCAAGTCTGTCTCTACTTCTATCTCTTTGAGCTCCATGAGCTTGGGAGGTTCCAGCTCCTTGGTGGCTGTTGGAGACATTGGACCGAGGTTGGGGAAAAACAAATTCACCCTTCCATGTGTAGGCGTGTCTGCCATGCTCAATGACCATGAAGATCCTCTCTGATGTATTGTCTAGGTAGGTTACTTTGCCTGGGCTATCAAGTTCTTTGAACTCATAGATTGTGAGAGCACCTACTTCATCAGGCTGAGTAGGCTTATATCTCCAAAAAGCCTCATCGGTTTCTCGGTTTAAAAGCAAGTCTATGCTTTTATTATCCTGGGGAATCCACTCTGGAGTCATGATCCTGGTTAAGACTGATTTACCATGAGGAGTCCTCGGCTCTCTCTCTAAGTTCCCTTGCTCTATATCACCCATGTTGGTTTCTGCGATCACATTCCAGAACTCGTCTGTTCTATCTGGAAGGGTGGTGACCACATAAATAGTCCCTTCTTTATCTAGGTATGCTCCATTCTCGAACTTGACTACCGGGTGTTCTAGTCCATGGGGTTGATCGGGGTTCTTAATCTGGATCACAGATCTTCTCAGGCCATCTTCGTAGATGCGAGCACCTAGACGATTAGTCCTGATGTATTCCAATTGAGTCTTGTAAGGTCCTTCTGGCTTTTCTAGATACGCCACCCCTGAACTACCTACTGGTCTCTCCATGTTATAGGACATCTCAGAATCACTTGTTTCTGATCTAGGAGTGTATGGGTAATCACTCAACTGTTGGGCCCAAGACCTAGCAGTGTGATTGACACTAGCTTCAGATGATCTGAGGCTTTGTCGGTCTTGGCCTAAGTGTCTGCCTGACCTAAGGTTCATATGACTGGTTTATCTACCCCCTTGGTCCCAAGTCCACTCTCGTTGCAGGTTACTTTGCACCAGTCTCTTTGTTCTTTTTAGTTGAATATTATTTTTATGAACTTGTCTGATATCTCGTCGTCAGGAATACTTAAGTGATTTTCACACTTGATAAGTGATCGATTCAAGTTTACTTTTGTCCCTTAGGGTTTTCGCACTTAAGTCCTCCTTGATGCTTGCACTTAGTTGATTAGTTCTCTTGGACTTGATGTGTTCCTAGCATTGCCCTAATTAATTACCACACCTAAGTCGTACTTAGCCTAAGCTAGGAATTGACAAAGGAGGGTTGAGAGAACTTCCAACCTTAATTCACTTGTTGACGAGACTGCTACACAAGCCCAGGAAACCTTCTCCCAAGCTTGGTACTCACCCTTGCTAGCTTGCTTTGAATTGCCTTGCTTGCACACAATGTTCCTGCAAAAGTTCACAAGTTAATATAGCTCCTTTACCATAATGGATTGAAGGACACACATCAACAATTACTGGCCCCCCTTGGAGTAACTCACTGCACCCCCAAAATCTTATGACCACCTAGTCCCACCTAAAGGTCAACTTAAAAATACATATTCTAAAACTCTGCGTATGATTCTTACAAAAACCAGTCGAGGTCCACGTAGGATTCTCAACAAGCTTTCCAACGAGACCAAAATCTCATCAATCGGAGTTCATATGGTGAAGTTATGACCATTCAGGCAGTTAGGGGTCAAAACAGGCTCTCAGGGTTCAGGAAATTCCTCCCTGATTTCTAGGTATTTTGCCCACTTCTAAGACTCTAATATCATCCCAATGTGTCCAAAATTAAGCCCTAAAAGTACCTCAACACACTCAATTAATTCACCCTAAAAATTCATGCATTAATCCCGTGTATCGCAATAGGTCGGGCCGAGGTGTCGCGATAGGTGGAGGTGTCGCGATAGGTCGATGTGTCGCGATAGGTCGAGGTGTCACGATAGGTGGAGGTGTCGCGATAGGTCGGGGTGTCGCGATAGGTCGGGGTGTCGCGATAGGTGGAGGTTTCGTGATAGGTCGGGGTGTCGCGATAGGTCGGGGTGTCGCGATAGGTGGAGGTGTCGTGATAGGTCGGGGTGTCGCGATAGGTCGAGGTGTCGCGATAGGTTGGGGTGTCGCAATAGGTCGAGGTGTTGCGATACTTGGGATTGTCGCGATAGGTGGAGGTGTCACGATAGGTCGAGGTGTCGCGATAGGTCGGGGTGTCGCGATAGGTGGAGGTGTCGCGATAGGTCGGGGTGTCGCGATACTTGGGAGTGTCGCGATACCTGGGAGCGTCGCGATACCTGGGAGTGTCGCAATAGGTTGGGGTGTCGCAATAGGTCGGGGTGTCATGATAGGTCGGGGTGTCGCGATACTTGGGAGTGTCGCAATAGGTGGAGGTGTCGCGATAGGTCGGGGTGTCGCGATAGGTCGGGGTGTCGCGATAGGTGGAGGTGTCGCGATAGGTCAGGGTGTCGCGATACTTGGGAGTGTCGCGATACCTGGGAGTGTCGCGATACCTGGGAGTGTCGCGATACCTGGGAGTGTCGCGCTTCTTGAAGGATAACCATGTACAAACTTATATCATAGCCTTCTTCGTCCACACATTCATTCATCATCAGAACTTCTTCATTTACACATACATCCAGGGTTGCTAGGATTTCCATCCATCCATGCGGTTCAAATGCTTCATGAGGAAAGATTTGAGGCATATACATTGGATCCTCTACCGGTCGATAATTAGAATGTCCTATTGGCCATAACTACCTCTTATTATCCTTTTTCTTGGCTTCTTTACACATCCATAATTGGGCGTCTTCATGCATCCAAGATTGATCGCTTGATACTATGCTATGGATAGACAAATCATCCTCTTCCTTGTGTATGGTTTCCATTGTAGTGGTGGTACATCTCTGTACGCAAAGGTATGCAAATTTATCTTGGTGGTGTTTCCTTGATGTTGAAGGTATAATGAATCTCGTCCCCAATCTTGTACTACCCTAAGTTGTCTCATGAAGGGTCATCCCAATATCATCTCATAGTTATTTGCTTTTCCAAATTAACAGATGGCTAAATTATGCTCAAATTCGACTCCACAGGTGGTTAATTTGATCTTTTCTAATATTCCCAATGGTTTTTCCACATGGCCATCTGCTAGAAGCTTCATACGAGTGGGTCTTAAGGCGGGCTTTCCCCATTTCTCCCAAATCTCTTTGGTAGCAATACCTACTCCTGCTCTTGTGTCTAGTATGGCTTTGGTCATATAGCCATTGTAAGTGACAAGTAGACATGTGTTACCGTCATCTCCTTCGCTAAATTCTCCAACCTTATCCATTGGAATTTGTACCTTAGGTGGGTTTTCATTTCCCTTGCTTTCCTTTTCGTTCTTCTCCTGCCCTAACTCCAGTTGTCCTTCTAATTGTTTCCATAATTGTGGTTTAACATGAAGTAGTTCTTCCACAGTCAATTGGCATTGTACTTTTGTCTTTTTAAGTTTTGTTAGATTGTGTGAATTCTTATCTGAGTTTCCCTTTCCTTTTCCTCGTATTGTGGGTGCATAGAAGATCATGGATTCTTTTTCGTACTCTCCCATGTAATTTGGTAGGGTCGAAATGCTCTGAGCTTCTTCCCTATTTTGATCTAGTCTCGATACTTCCTCATATAGTTCTTCCATGTTGGGACTTGGTTGATAAACTTCCACATCTAATTCCTCAAAAGGAGGTTTAGCCACTCCATTTCTTTTCCATTGTTCTTCTCGGATTCTATTCCACAATTCTTTTGGCCAATCAGTCTCTAAATCAGGAACTGTGGACATAGGTTCGTCCTCGGTTTTCAATAGCTCACGTTTATCATCCTTCTCTTTCGGTTCCTTATCAGAGCAGGGATAGTCTTTTCTAGGGTTTCTTGTGCTACCTCTATGAGTTTTCAACATATTGCAAGTCTCTCCTTTTCTAACTCCCCTTCTGGGTAAATCTTTTCATGCTTCTCTACATTAGGTCCATTCTTGATTCTAGCTTGGTATGCTTTCAACCACACGTCTAAATCATCTAGTTTTGGGTCAGCTAGAATTGATCCTGGCTTTTCTGACTTTCGGATAGGTGGTGAAATGGGAACTTCTTCCCGAATCTCTGATTCTTTAGGTTTCTTATTGCTTCGTGTATGCTTCTTGTCTTCCTGATTTTTGTTTTTCATCCATTTTTCCTTGAGCTTTTCTCTTCTTTCCTTCCACTTTTGGCTTTTCGTTGCTTGAGTACTCTCGCGTAGGTCTTCTGAATCTTCCACTATTTGGATTTTGGGGTCTAAGGTTTTACTGTTTTCTTGTTCAAGGTCCGGTTGTTTTCCTTCTTGTTTCTTTGTTCGTGCTCATGTAATGGCCTTTAATGGTACGGTGTATTCCTTGTGACTTCCCGGTGCTTCTATCACTTTGTTCACATTAATTGGTGCAATGTCTTGAGCCTTGTTGGGATTTTTTGGGCAATCTCGGAAGAGATGTTCCTTTCCACAATCACTACAATACACTTCCCAATTCCTAAGAGGTGGTGGGTTGTATGGTCGAGTGCATTCTCTGATATAGTGGTCTCCTCTACATCTATAACACGGTCCTATTGGCATAGGTGGTCTGATGGGTGTTCTTATGGGTGCCTGTGCTTTAGGTGCGGTGTACATTAATGTCGCCACTTCTGGTCCATAGGTATTGTCATATCCTTCTATCCATAGTATTGCGGGTCATAAACTTGCTCATATTCCATTATATTAGCATCATAGGAGAAGTACTCTCCTTATTGCTCGTATCCTGGGTTCGTTGATTCTATACTGGCCATTGGTGATGCTGGCACTATGGCTCTTTCTAAGTTTTCCTCTTGTTGAGCATACTTGACTGGCACAACATGCTGAGGAAGTGATAGTTGGGGTCCAAGTACATGCTAAGTGCTTCCACTTAGTACTTGGTTGTATGGTCTAGGTACTCCTAGTGGTGCTGGGTAGGGATTGTACCTGGGCATCTCCCTGCCTAGCTCTCTAGGTGGATATCCATATGGCCGATACTGAGGTGGGTGTAAAGGCCGTGTCAACCTATTGAATGGGCAATTCTCTGTGGTATCGTTGGTGTATTTCTGTTCTATGTGGCAATACAAGGCCGTTCATTGATGGGGCTGCCTATTATAAGGGTACGCTTGAGGTACACCTGTTCCTCTTCGTACACACATGTGAGTGGGGTGATCACCTCCACATGAGCTACATCTTCGTAACATAGGTATTCTCAGTGATGGATGCTGGTAGTTCCTTTGTTCGAGAACTCCTAACTTCTTTGCTACCAGATCCGCTAGCTCTTCCACATTGCTTGAGTTGGAGGTTACTGTGCTTCGAGTGTCTTCTGATTTAGTAGGACTGGTCGCACTCTTGAGATCATCTGCTAGGTTTTCCTCAAGATCAATACACTCTTGGAGACATTCACTCAATGTCTGTAGTCTCTTCACATAGACTAATGTTCTTAGAGTTCCGTTCATTAATCCGTCAAAAAATAATGATATCATTTTTTGCTGCGTAGGTCTTTCAACTACAGGACATCTATCAACATACTGATTGAATCTTCGTGCAGCTGTTTTTATAGTTTCATTGGGGTTCTGTTTAAAGCTATGGATTAAAGATGAAGAGTTGTGTTTAATCCCTCTTTTCGTGAATTCCCTTATGAATTTTTGAAGGAATTGTTCAATATCTCCAAATTGATTGGGTTCTAATGGTTGGAACCATGTCACAAATGTTCCTGTGAGAGTGAGCCCAAAGGACTCATACTGCATAAAGAATTCATCCACTTGTTCAGCTCTTAGAACTTGTTTAAATTCAACAATGTGGTCGTAAGGTTCTCCCAATCCATCGCAATGATTTCTCATGCATTTGGCCACCTGAATAGGTCTTAATCTTCTCATGGGCTCTGGCTGTCTAGGTATTACAAGGATTGCTGGTCTAATTGGGGGTATTCCAGGTTGGACTCCTAGTGGAGTCCTTGGTCTCACTAGTGGTCGGTGTGGGTTGCCTAATCCAGGGTGTGTCTGATTGTGTGCTTGCATTCCAGGCATGGTAAATTGTACATGTGTTCTGTTTGGAACACTCCGATGGCTTGTTTGTCCCAACATAGTATGTTCCGTCTCTTGCCGTGTCCCAAAAGGATTCTGAGAGGTAGTTGCCTACTCTCGTTGGGGAAATATAGGCAAGCCCATATACTTTAGTCGAGCTCTATCTAAGGCATCGACAAGCCAATACCTTCTTTGGTTTTTGTCTAGGTATGTTACTCTAGACTCGTCTTCCAGATCTTTTAACTCGTAAAATGTCATCGTGCTGTCTTCCTGTCCTTGTGTAGGTGAGTCAGTTTGTAGCAGTAAATCTGCTCCATGGATCAAATAGACCTCCAATAAGTAGTCATCTTGAGGTATCGAATCCCCTCTCAAGACTCGTGTCACTACTGACTTGCCTCTGGGAGTAGTTACAAACTCTCTAGGGTCTGGTCTTCTTGATTGTTCTTGTCCTTCCAATTCTTCTCTCTCATTGATCAGTTCAGGGTGTTCTGTCACCACATAGATGTGACCCAACTTATCCATATACACCCCTCCTTCATACTTGATAGCTTGTCTGGGCACAATTGTGGCATTGGTGGAGGTTACCATCCTAGCAACTGATCTATTTAACCCATCTAGGAAGATAGGAATCTCCTGGGCATTAGTAGACACATATTGCAAAGAGGTGTGGTACTCCCCTTCTACCGTAGACATGAAGCTTCTCCCGGGAACATGACCTTTCATGTCTTCTGAAGCCATGGGTATCTCCTCCTCTGAGTCACTAGAGGTGTCGGAATAGGTAGAATGGTGACTGACCTGAGTGGTACTTCCTACTGATGATATGAAACTTCTTTGGCTCCTTAGAACTCTTCCTAACCTCAAGTTCATTCACCCTCCTAGGGCTCTCTTGGCCTCTAAAACTCTCCCTAAGTGGCTCCTCAAATGCCTCAAATTTACCCTTGAAAATTCTCCAAGTGTTCTGGACGATACCACTTAGACGATACTGCACTAAGCGATACCAGTTGTCGGCGATATGATACCACTACCAGTCGCAATACGATACTCGGGTAGTCAACGATACGATACCAGAGGGTTGGATGATACGATACTGCTTTTCACACGATACGATACCAGTGCTCTAGGTGATACGATACTATGGTCTTCAGGCGATACGATACAACTCGAAGACACGATACGATACTACTGTAGAGCACGATACGATACTGGATATCCTAACGATACGATACCAGTGTAGCTGGCGATACAATACCGTGAAACTGCACGATAGGATCGCAAAATTCGTCACGATACGATACCAAGAATGCTCACGATATGATATCGGTGCTCTATCGCGATAGGATACCACAACAATGCATTATACGATACTCGAGTCCTCGCGATACAATACTCCCTAAACACACGATACGATACCACGCGGGGTAACGATACGATACTAGATTTGTAAGCGATACGATACCGCTTGGTCAACGATATGATACCGTGACCGGTGCGATACGATACCAAGTGGACCGCGATATGATACCACTGGCAGATCGCAATCGCGATACCAACTTGATGGTACGATATCAAAAATGGTATGGTGATACCTCAAGTGGTAAGCGGCGATACGATACTTTGGTGAGTATCGCGATACAAGGGAATTTTGGTATCACGATACCAAAACTCAACCAATCGTGATACTCCAACCAAAATAGCTCCAAATGCAAAAAAAAAATTGACCCCCTGGCTTCTCTCTCAGTCCTCTTCACTCCTAACCCTCTGTCTTACTCAAAAAACTTCTCAAATCACTCTGTCCCACCCCGCGATACCAACTGCGCCTTTAATCACGTGTGGGTGCATTTTTACAGTGTTTTTGAGATTAATATCTTGATGTAGCTTACCTTGGGATTGTCTTGCTTAGGCCTTGAGCTCACTAGGTAGATTTGGGGGCTTGGTTTGCGCAATACCACACTCGCGATACAGGTCGCTAATTGCAGACGATACCGCTTTCTGAGCAAATGAGGAATGAAATACAAATTTTTTGGTTTTTATAGCTTCTGAGGATTGAGGCCTATCCTACACTAACTTGGTAATTTTTTGGGATTTTCTTGGTACTTTTCCACTTACTTCTACTCCAAACCTCTTCCTAACCTAACCCTAAACCTAAAAGCTCATTACACACACCTCTCGGATGTGAAGTAACAAGTGCTGAAGTGTTTGACTACTTGCCACTAAACAAATTCACTTCTACAAGTACGATTTCCTCACTCCTGAGCTATAACCATCACGAAGGCACCTTGGTTGGGCTTGTCCCCGGCAACGGCGCCAAAAATGTGTGTACCTAAGTCACGAAGTCTTAGGGACTTGTGTCAAAGAGATTAAATCTCATTTGCCACACAAGTATGTATAGTGGTGGATTGACACACGCTTAATTATCAATCCGATGAACCGACCTAACCAAGTGTATGAGGAATTGTGCACACATGATGGAAATGGAAGTGGTTCAGCCAATATTTATGAGAAAAGATTAATGTACCTCTACAACTCACTTAATCTCTAAAAGTGTCTGCCGCGATACCACTTACAGCAGTAATTACGAATTCGAATGTTTCTCCCAGCTCCGAACTCCGAATATGGCCAATAGCGGGTTTGTTTTCGAAGCTCTTGATGAGACACGTCTATTGGTCATATTTTCACTCGAATCTGTTAACCACTCTTCGAGTTATGACCAAAACAGTGAATGGCGGGAAACACACACACTCACTCCACAACTCCTACTTGCTCACACACACACTACAGTAGTGCAAAAGTGATGGGAAGGGGTAGACAACAATCATACACACACATTCCAAGCTTAACACACACACAAAAGATCATAGAGAAGATGAAAATCTGCAGGAAAGAAGCAAATTCGAAATTCTGAAGCTCTCCTTCTTCACAACGGCAAAAAGTCTTTACAAAGAGTCACAAAGTGACTTATATACATGTGCCCTAAAAATGGCCCTTTCACACAAGTGACCGGCACTTTATTGGCTAATCTCTAATTCTCTACTATTTTACAAGAAATATGTTACAATGATCTGGGATTATGCATCTAGAGGACTCCTCTAGTGCATTTACATAGCTTTGAGGGAATTTCCTAGGATTTGAAAAAGAAAAATATGCCCATTAATTTGAAAAATTTGGGGCTCCCCTTTTGTGCCCTCTTTGCTCTACAACACCGCCCTATCTATTCTGACAACACCACCCTCTCAGAGGAGGAGATACCCAAGAGAAACATGCAAGGTTCGGTTCCCAAGAGAAACTTCATGTCTACCATAGAGGGGAAATACCATACCTCTGCAATATGTGTCCACTAATTCCCAGGAGATTCCCATCTATTTGGATGGTTTAAATAGATCGGTAGCCAGGATGGTAACTTCCATTGATTCCACAATTGTGCCCAGACCGGTAGTCAAGTATGAGGGAGGAGTGTACATGGACAAGTTAGGTCACATCTATGTGGTAACAGAACACCCAGATTGGATCAATGAGAGAGGAGAGTTAGAAGGACAAGAAAATTTAGGAAGACCGGATCATGAAGAGTTGATAACCACTCCCAGAGGCAAATCAGTAGTGACTCGAGCCTTGAGAGGGGATTTGATACCTCAAGACGATTACCTGCTAGAGGTCTACTTGATCCAGGATCAGACTTACTATTACAAACTGACTCACCTACACGCAGACAAGAGGAAAGTCCAATTACCTTCTATGAGTTAAAAGATCCTGAAGATGAGTCTAGAGTCACATACCTAGACAAGAACCAAAGAAGATACTAGCTTGTGGATGCCATAGATAGAGCTCGATTGAAGTATATGGGGTTACCTGTATTCCCTCAGCGAGAGCAGGCTACCACCTCTGAGAATCCCTTTGGGACACAACGAGAGACAAAACATACAATGTCAGGACAGACAAGCCATCGGAGTGTTCCAAACCGAACCCATGTGCAATTTACAATGCCAGGAATGCAAACACACAATCAAACTCACCCTGGACTATGCAACCAACATCAGACACCAGTGAAGCCACGACCACCACTAGGAGTGTAGCCTGGAATGCATCCAATGAGACTAGCAATCCCTGCAATAACTAGACCACCTGAACCTATAAGAAGATTAAGATCGATTCAAGTGGCTAAGTGTATGAGAAATCATTATGACGGGATGGGAGAACCTTATGACCACATAGCTGAATTTAAACAAGTTCTAAGAGCTGAACAAGTGGATGATTTCTTTATGCAGTATGAGTCCTTTGGACTCACTCTCACAGGAACGGCTTTGACATGGTTCCAGCCACTAGATCCCAACCAATTTGGAGATATTGAGCAATTCTTTCAAGAATTCATAGGGGAATTCACTAAGAGAGGGATTAAACACAACTCTTCATCTTTAATCCATAGATTCAAACAGAACCCAAATGAAACTGTGAAAGCAGCTGCCCGAAGATTCAATCAATATGTTGATAGATGCCCAATAGCAGAAAGACCCACGCAACAAAAGATGATATCATTATTCATGGACGGACTAGCAAACGAAACCTTGAGAACTTTAGTCTATATGAAGAGGCTACAGACATTGAGTGAATGTCTTCAAGAGTGTATTGACCTAGAGGACAACCTAGCAGATGATCTCAAAAGTACACCCAGTCCTACGAAATCAAAAGACACTAGAAGCACAATAACATCCAACTCTAGTAATGTAGAAGAGTTAGCAGAGCTGGTAACAAAGAAGTTAAGAGTTCACGGACTGAGGAACTACCAGCATCCATCACTAAGAATACGCATGTTACGAAGATGCAGCTTATGTGGAGGAGACCATCCAACTCACATGTGCATAAGAGGAGGAATGGGTTTGCCTCAAGCTTACCCTTACAATAGACAACCACATCAAGGAACTCCTCTGTATTGCCACATAGAACAAAAATACACCAATCATACCACTGAGAATTGTCCATTCAATAGGCAGACACGATCTGTAAATCAACCTCAGTATAGGCCATATGGATACCCACCTAGAGAGCCAGGAAGGGAGATTCCCATATATAATCCCTATCCAGGACCACCAGGAGCACCTAGACCATATGAGCAAGGACAATATACACAACCTCAGCCAGTGTTAGGACCACAACCGCCACTTCCTCAATCCGTAGTACATGTCAAATATGCTCAACCCGAGGAAAACTTAGAAAGAGCCATAGTGCCAGCATCACCAATAGCCAGTACAAAATCAACAAACCCAGGATATAAGCAGACCCAAGGAGATTATTATTCCTATGATGCCAGTATGATGGAGTATGAGCAAGCTTATGACCTACAATACTATGGATATGAGGGATATGATAATGTCTATGGACTAGAGGTGGCAACACTAATGTACACCACACCTAAAGCACCAGCACTCGTAAGACCACCCATCAGACCACCTATGCCAAAAGGACCGTGCTATAGATGCGGAGGAGATCACTTTATCAGAGAATGCACTCGGCCATACAACCCACCACCCCTAGGATGTGGGAAGGGTATTGCAATGATTATGGAAAGGAACATATCTTTAGAGATTGCCCAAAAAATCCCAATATGGCTCATGACACTGCATCTATTAATGTGATCGAAGTGATAGAATCGTCACAAGTGACAAGGAATACACCATATCATTAAAGTCCATCACACGAGCGTGAACGAAAGGACAAGAAAGAAAATGAGTAGACCACGAACAAGAAAAGGGTAAAACCGTAGAACCCAAAATACAAGTGGTGGAAGATTTAGAGGACCCACGTGAGAGTATCCAAACAACGAAAAGCCAAAAGTGGAAGGATAGGAGAGAAAACTCAAGGAAAAATGGAGGAAGAATAAACATAAGGAAGACAAGAGGGACACACAAGGCAAAAAGAAACATGAAGAACCCGAAGTTTAGGTAGAAATTCCCATCACATCGCAGACACTAGAGCCAGAAAAGCCAAGATCAATTCTAGCAGACCCAAAACCAGACAATTTGGACATGTGGTTGAAAGCTTACCAAGCTAGAATCAAGAATGGACCGAATATAGAGCAGCACAAAAAGCTTTACACAAGGGAAGTTAGAAAAGGAGAGGTTAGCGATATGTAGAAAACTCATAGAGCTAGCTCAGTCCACCCTAGAGAAGACTATCCCAGTCCTCCCCGAAACAAGAATGTCTGAGGAACAATACCATGATTTTATTAAAGCCAAGACACCGAAGTCACCATTGGCGCCGTTGGCTGCGCACGAGGGAGGACCTCAACGATCAAGGAATATGGAGGTTCCCGGTACTTCCCGGGAGGTCACCCATCCCAGTACTGTTCCCCCCAATGCTCGCTTAACCGTGGCAATCTCTTGCCACTAAGCTACACTCTTGTGGTGTTTGAAGAAGGGGAAAGACTAAGGTTGACATTACCTTGAACAAGTTTTGGTCCCTCAAAGCTTCATTTTTTGCTTTCAAAGCCTATTTCTGAAGCAATTTTGGGGTGGTTTTTGGAGCCATTTCGGAGTACTTTCGCACATAGTTCTCTTCGCACAGGTCCAAGAACATCAAGAAGAGTGTTCCTTGTACTTCTCAGACAATAAATATCAACCTTTGGGGCTGTATTTTCAGCCACACTCGTAAAACTACAGGTTTCTCGAGGGGTTTTCAGTTTTGGTGGGAGCAGTCGCTGCAAATTTATGCAGGTTTTTAAAGCCTAAAACATCAGAGTTGACAGACACTTGCAGGTGTTATTGCTAGTTTTGGGCTGTGTATTCAGCCTTTTAGTGTCATTTTACTGCATATATTGAGCACATACACACCATGTACGCTTCTGTGGATACCGCTTATGTACGTCCATGTGGTCATTGATATAGCGGTTATGTTCTTTGCATAAAGCCTTTTACGTTTGATAAAGAGGGTCGTGGTGAGGTTTTCTTAACTGGGAGACACCCAGATGTCGGGGTCTCTTCGGTGATGCAGGTGGAAGACTTACCTAGCCTCGCCATAGGAGATGTATGATAGTTGTTCATAGGTGCTCAATAAGCCTAGTTGGCTTCTATTGGGTAACTGATTATATGCAGTGGAGTCAGTGATTCACTATGCAAGTAGACATGTCAGTACTTGCAGTTTTATGATACTTTGACACTGGTCATATGCTAATTTTGCAGAGGATACTCTGGTAAAATTTTTCCAGATTTCTGGTTTAGTTAACTATATAGTGGTCGATTTACTCCTTGATACACTTATTTGTTGGTGTTTGGACTCTTCTAGCTCATTATCATTCTATTCAGTTCTCTACGATCATGGCATCAGAGGTCTCAGGCACATCCAGTGGATCAGGGTCTAGTGCTAGTGTTCCGAGGAGGAGCTATAACTTGCAGGGCAAAGACCATTTTGAGATCCAAAAATTTGATGGCACAAACTTTGCTCTATGGAAGAATCAGATTAAAGATGTGCTGATTCAAAGGAGGCAATGGAAGCCAGTAAATGGGATTTCAAAGAAGCCTGCTGACATGGATGAAGATGATTGGGATGAGTTAGATGAAATGGCCAGGTCTACCATTCGCTTGCACTTGGCAGATAATGTTTACTTTACAGTATTAGACTATGAAAGTGCAGAGGAGCTTTGGAAGAATACATATGAAAAAGAGACGGCATCAAATAAATATGAAAAAGAGACGGCATCAAATAAAGTGTATCTGATGAGAAAATTATATGTATTCTTTTTCATATGTATTGCATCAAGTTATGCAATACATATGAAAAAGAGACGGCATCAAATAAAGTGTATCTGATGAGAAAATTATATGACCTTTGTATGAAGGACACAGATAGTGTTGATGCTCATCTAAATGAGTTTGATGCTATATTCTCCCAGTTACAGGCTCAGAAAATGGATATGGATAATGAAATGAAAGCAGTATTGCTGTTATGCACCCTGCCATCATCATGGGATACGTTTTGCACGGCTATTAGCAACAGTGCACCTGGTGGTAAACTCGTCTATGATGACATATGTGGAGCACTATTGAGTGAGGAGATTCGTAGAAAATCTATGGTTGGCACTCAGAGTGGAGATGCATATAATGTTCGTGATTCTTACCAAGGAAAGAATCAACAACGTGGCAGGAGCAAGAACAAGGAAAAGAATGGTCAACGGAATAAGAGTAGAAGTAAATCAAGGAAGAGGGATATCGAATGCCATTATTGTCATAAGAAAGGACACATGAAGAAAGACTGTTATGCATTAAAGAATGCTAAAGGTAAAGGACAGAATGTTGATGGGCATGTTAAACAGTTACCTGCACCATCTACTTTGACTGTGAAGATTGAAGAAATTAATGATATTTCTGATGATGCTGATGTGTTGACACTTGATAGTACTGTGCCATCTGAGGCACTTATGGCCGATTCTCTTTCCCACACCTGGCTGCTAGATTCTAGTGCTTCTTTCCATGTGACACCACATAGAGAATGGTTCTCTAATTATGCAGCAAAGTCTCTTGGTACCGTGAGACTTGGTGACTCTTACCACTGTGATGTTGTGGGGATTGGAGATGTGGTTGTGCAGTTCATTGATGGTTCAAAATTTACTATGCATAATGTACGCCATGTACCTCAGTTATCATGCAGTTTGATGTCAGTTGGTCAACTTGATGACCTTGGTTACAAGGTGGTCTTCTATGCTCAGTCCTTTCGTATATCAAAGGGCAATATGGTTATTGCAAAAGGAAGCAAACTTGGCTCACTTTATCCTTTATTTGTATCACAGAAAGAACACTTGTTAGCTGTTACTGAACAGCCTATGGCTTGTATTTGGCATGGTCGTTTTGGCCATATATCTCGTAGTGGAATGGAAAATCTTTCTCGTTCTGGCTACTTACCTGTGTTATCTTTCTCTGATTTTTCATTTTGTGAGCATTGTCAATATGGAAAGCAAACCAAAAATGTGCATAGAACGCACATTGACTCTTCAATTCAGCCTTTAGATCTTGTTCATACAGATGTGTGTGGTCCTATGCCTACTAGGTCCTTAGGTGGTTCTCTTTACTTTGTCACTTTCATAGATGATGCTACTAGAAAAGTCTGGGTATATCCTATCAAATCAAAGGATGATGTATTCCCTACTTTCAGAAAATGGCTTGCTTCAGTTGAGACTGAAAAAGGAACTAAGCTTAAGGCTTTACGTTCAGATAATGGGGGTGAGTATACCTCACATGAATTCAGCCTTTTCTGTCAGTCTAGAGGGATTCGTAGAGAGTTTACAGCTCCTTATACCTCAGTACAGAATGGTGTAGCTGAGAGGATGAATAGAACTATTCAAGATAGAGTAGTCTCTATGTTGCATCATGCAAACCTCTCACAAGGTTTTTGGGCAGAAGCAAGTATTGACTGCAGTTCATGTGATTAACCTTTCACCTAGTACTGCAAAAGGTCTGAAAGTGGCACAAGAGTTATGGACAGGGAAACCACCATATTATGATCATCTTCGAGTTTTTGGGTGTGAAGCATATGTTCATATACCCAAGAATCTTAGACAAAAGTAGGACCATAAGTCAAAGAAATGCATTTTTCTTGGATATGGTCGAGAAGGACAATTTGGATATCGCTTATGGGATCCTGAAACACGGTCAGTGATCAGAAGTAGTGATGTCATTTTTAATGAGTCTAAGATGCATAAACATCCCATTAAGGAGGTTGAAGTGAGAAGAGTGGTGTTTGAGGATACTAGTCCTCCGGTTAGCATGCATAAAAATGCTGCACATAGGGATGTTCAAGAGAATGTCCATTCAGATCAGTCTGCACATGTTCCTGTTCAGCAACCATTGAGACGTTCTGCACGTGTCTCATATCCACCTGATAGATATGTTCCAGGTTTAGATTTTGTTATGCTAACAGATGCCGGTGAGCCTTCTTGCTACAAAGAGGCTATGCAGACAGAGGATCATGTCAAGTGGGAGTGTGCCATGAAGAGTGAGTTGGATTCTATTCACAAGAATGGTACTTGGGACTTAGTACCTTTGCCAAAGGGCAGAAAAGCTTTACCATGTAAATGGGTATATAAGCTGAAATTCACATCAGATAGTGCTTCTCCAAAATATAAAGCACGACTTGTTGCAAAGGGTTTTAAACAACAACATGGTGTTGATTTTCAGGAAATCTTCTCTCCAGTGGTCAAGATGACTACTTTGCGCATGTTGCTTGGATTCGTTGCAATGGAGGACGTAGAGCTAGTCCAAATGGATGTGAAAACAGCTTTCTTGCATGGAGATCTTACAGATGAGATCTATATGGAACAACCAGAGGGTTATGTAGTTCTTGGCAAGGAAAGTCTAGTTTGTAAGCTCAAGAAGAGCTTGTATGGACTTAAACAGTCTCCTAGACAATGGTACCAAAAGTTTGATGCTTTTATGAAGTCCCAAGGCTATTCTCGGAGCAACGAGGATCATTGTCTCTACACAAAGAGATGTTCTGATGGCAGCTTGATATGCTTGATACTTTACGTTGATGATATGTTGATTGTTGGGAAGTCCTCTTATGATTTGTCACTTCTCAAAAAGAAGTTGAGTCAGACATTTGATATGAAGGATTTGGGGGATGCCAAACATATTCTTGGCATGCGCATTACTCGTGATAGGAGTAAAAGATGCATATACTTGTCTCAAAGTGAGTACATATCCAAAGTACTTCACCGATTCAATATGCAAGGTGGAAAGGCATTGAGTACACCTTTACCCACATATGTGAAATTGAGCAAGGATGACTACCCCAAATCAGATGAGAAATAGGAATTCATGACCAAAATTCCTATCAGTCTGCTATTGGTAGTCTCATGTATGCTATGGTAGCTACGAGACCAGACATTGCATTTGCAGTGGGAGTTGTGAGCAGATATATGTCTAATCCTGGCAAGAAACATTGGGAAGCGGTCAAAATGATTTTGAGATATCTGAGTGGCACTAAGGACAAGTGTCTATGCTTAGGTAGAGGGAAAGCATCCATTATTGGTTACACAGATTCTGACTATGCTGGTTGTGTAGACAATCGTAAGTCTACATCAGGGTACATTTTTCATTTTGCTGGAGGTGCTATCTCTTGGAGATCTCGTCTTCAAGAATGTACAGCTGTTTCCACCACAGAAGCAGAGTATGTTGCAGCAAGTGAGGCATGTAAGGAAGCATTGTGGCTTTCTCGTCTTGCTTGTGATATGGGTTTACCTCAGCATGTACCTCACTTGCTCAGTGATAGTCAGAGTGCCATTGCTTTGGCTAAGAATCCGGTCTATCATGCAAAGACCAAGCACATTGAGGTGAGGTATCACTTCATTAGAGATTGCTTAGCCACTGAGCACATTATTCTTGAGAAGGTTCACACTCAAGATAATGCTGCAGATGCTTTGACTAAAGCTCTACCACATGATAGCTTTCGACACTGTTGTCACTTGATGGGGGTTACTTGATTCTTGATCTTACGCAGTCACTTGTATACTGCGTAACATGCCCATCAAGTGGGAGGTATAGTTTTTATACTTACACTCAGGTATTCTTTATCATTCTCTATTTTTTCTCCCATAGTTACTCTGGCCATATTGGCCTTTAGTGGGAGATTGTTACCGTTAGTGTCCATGTGAAAGGCCAAATGGCCACCGGACACTTCTTTGTATATGTTCTTTAATAAAACATATAGTGGCCTGGTCAGTCACGGACTGTAAGTTCAACCGCATTTGTAAGACCTAAGAAGGCTGTCTTCGTGCTTCCTGTGTACTGTGTTTTCTGTGTATTCTATAGCCTCTGTGCGGAGTACTGTGTGCAGCCTCAGGAGCTTGGTTTTCTACTCCGAGCATATCATCGCGGAGCTCCCGAGAAGGAGAGCACACTGTGGTGCATCACCGTTGAAACACTTCATATGGATGATACCGCGGAACTGAGAAAGAAGTGGAAGGTAACAGAAAATCGATATATAGTACAATGCAATGAAGATGTTGATCAACTTGCTACAATAGGAGAGGAGCTCCTAAAAAAACAAGGAAACAATTTTGAAAGCCACCCAAGAGATAAAGCAATTACAAAGTCAATTAGCACAACAAGTCAAAGATGGGACAACAGTAGTTCCACACTCCACAGCGGCTACTGAGGAGATTGAGGTATGTCCTCTTTCTCCACCCGTACATCATTCATCGATAAGGGAGGAAACAGAGACCAACACTGAAAGACATACTCATGATATTGCAGAAGTAAGCCAACATGAGCGGGCACTACTGGTGTCCCAGCTTACTGAAGATTTTGAAGATCAAGTAGTCAAAGTCATGAAGCAAGCGAAAATTGAAAGCAAAAATCTGGAAGAGGTATTGAAACCTTTCAATGTACCATATGGTTACTTAAAGAGCAAACATGACAATACATAAAGACCACAACAAATAAAAAGCCAGATAGCAACCTCTAATTCAGTATGCACACATTTACCTACACACAAGAGGAATTTGACAAAGCGAATCCTATCTGGAGAAGGAAATTTTTAGAGAAGAATCCTACACTATGGGTACAATGGGAATCATCACCATATATACTTCAAGTAAATCCATCTTTTTTCCTAGTACCCAGAAGATGCTCTTGGATGCAATTTTGGGAAGAATAGAGCCAGGGAAGCATCAATCATCAGTGGCTCAACTATCCATTACTTCCAAGTCCACCTCGTAATTATCTACCAACCGAAGATTACATGATTAAAACCATAGAATTTTGGATTTCCCGATATGCAATTGTACTGGACTTAGCTATCAAAATGACCAACAAAATTTTGAGCATGTTACTGACAGTGATAAAGGTATTTCAGCACGCGCAATATACATTTCTAAATTTCATCGGCATTAATTAGGGGTCAGATGCCCTCATTTTTTATCTATCAACTATACCTAGCCGATTAATGCTCATGGCCATATACTCAAGACTTATGTTTCTGCCAAATACTTACATGCAGACATTTGAAGAGGCGTTTTTTACAGGCTTTTTTGAAATAGATTAAAATTTTTTTGTAAAAATATCTTCGAACCTCAATGCAACACTGGGGGCCTATGAATTAAGTTTCTTTGCTGATCATAGACAGGCACCAGATGACGGGGTAAAGTCAAGCCAATGGAAGGAATTAATGCTAGGCCATGCCAATTTGCTTAATCAGCGAGAGCAAAAAGTCATACAAACGTACTCACATCGCTACAAAAAACCTATCGGGGATGATAGAGTTTAGGAGGAGGGACGTGTGGAAGGGGAATCGAATTCAAGAAAAGAAGAAGAATAAGATCAAAGAATAAAACAACTCTTTGCCCAAAGCCCAGCAGGGGCACGCATCAAGTGACAACACCAAAGAACCAGGTCTTGAGGATTGGACATAAAGAAAAATAACAACTAGGACATTTCTTGGGAGGTTGCACACAACTTCCTCATCCACCAAGACTAGGCGGTGAAGCGAAATAAGTAGAGAAGAGATACCAAAATTCCCTAGTATTGCGATACTCACCACAAAAACGTGTGTACCTCAGTCACGACGCCTTAGGGACTTGTGTCAAAGAGACTAAATCTCATTTGCTACACAAGTGTGTATAGTGGTGGATTGACACATGCTTAATTATCAATCCGAAGAACCTCTTGAACCAAGTGTATGAGGACGTGTGCACACGTAATGGAAAGTGAAGTGGTTCAGCTAAAATGCAAGAGAAAATTATAAACTACCTCTCCAACTCACTCAACCTCTAGAAGTGTTTGCCGCGATATCACTTACAACAGTAAATACAAATTTGAATGTTTCTCCTAGGTACGAACTCTGAATATGGGTAATAGTAGGTTCTTTTTGAAGCTCTCAACAAGACGCATCTATTGATGGTATCTTCACTCGAATCTGACAATTGCTCTTCAAGTTATGGCCAAAACAGTGAATGGTGGGAAACACCTACACTCACTCCACAACTTGTACTTGCTCACACACACACTACAGTAGTTCAAAAGTGATAGAGAGGGGTAGACAACAGTCCTACACACACATTCCAAGCTTCAGACACACACATAAGATCATAGAGAAGATGAAAATTTGTAGGAAAGAAGCAAATTCGAAATTTTGGCTCTCCTTCTTCACAATGGCAAAAAGTCTTTACAAAGAGTCACAAAGTGACTTATATACATGTGCCCTAAAAATGGTCCTTTCACATAAGTGACTGGCACTTTATTGGCTAATCTCTAATTTCCTACTATTTTACAAAGAGTATATTACAATGATTTGGGCTTATGCATCTAGAGGACTCCTCTAGTGCATTTACATAGCTTTGAGGGAATTTCCTAGGATTTTGAAAAAGAAAATTATCCCCATTAATTTGAAAATTTTGGGGCTCCTCTTGTTGTGTCTCCTTTTCTATGCAACACTCTCCCCCTCTTTGTCATCCCTTAACAAGCTTTGCTTCTTGTCATCCCTTGACATGCTTTGCTTCTCGTTTGCAGCTTGTCTATGGCTCCTAAATATAGAAGCAATAAAGATTGTAAGGCAATTTGTTACTTTAGTCGAGATTAGTCCTTTCCTTCTATAATCCCCTTGGTATTCCATACATTCATAAATGTGGGTTGCTGCATTAAATCGAGCTGCCATGCATGCCATCAGTGGCTAAGAATGTGATATTCTTAGTCACCCGCTTCAACTTCTTAGCCTCTGCCTCTTTCTAACTTTTGGTCTTCTGATATGTCTTTGTCTTCACACATCTGACCCTGTTGTATTGCTTGGAGCCTGTTTACTTCTTTCCTATCGCACACCTTACTTTGTTGACCTTTACTCTCTTTTGAGTCAACATTACATTTTAAAGGTCATGTTCTTGAATCTTCTTTGTCATTCTCTGGGACCTGACTCATTTCTTTCCACCGCACGCATCCAGTGGACGAGGAGGCAGCTAGGACCTTCAAACAATTGGTTATCTTATCTGATGAAGAGTCCTTCGTGTGCTATCTCTCTTCTCTGCTTGTTTCGCTTCACCGCTAGCTCCTGGTGGATGAGGAAGCTGTGTGGAACCTCCGATGGAATGTCCCGGTTGTTATTTTTCTTTATCTCCAATCCTCAGGACTTGGTTCTTTGGTGTTGTCACCTGATACGTGCCCCTGCGGGGCTTTGGGTAGAGAGTTGTTCTTTTTCTTTGTAAACTTTATTCTTTACTGAGCTATTTTATTCTTTGATCTTCTTCTTCTTCTTTTCTTGCTTGATTCCCCTTCCACACGTCGAAAAACAGTTGGAGAGTGAGCATACAAATGAAGGTGATTCTATGGACAATTTTCTTACAAACATGAAGGATTTGAAGGAAGAGTTGATTTCGATAACCTTTACTCTCACTCGTAAATAAAAAAAATAAACATTTCTTGATTTTTTCCTTTGTCCATACATTGTGCCATTTCAATAAGTGTTCTATTCTTGCACTCCACAAAACCATTTTGTTGAGGTGTATATGGCATTCTACATTGTTTATCAATACCTCTTTCACAAATAAAAACATCAAATTCTTGTGATATGTATTCATTGCCACGATCCATGAGATACTCTAAAATACTTTTAGCTATGGCAGAATTCTTTTTTGGCAATAAGCTTTCATAAGATACACCCAAGTATGGTGCATTGCATTATCAATGAATGTAAAAAGGTATACATGTTGGAGTTAGACGTCTGTGGAAGCACGCGAATAGCACAACGAAGAAGAAGAAGCTTGGAGCACAACACACAATACTGAATGTATTACTAGAGAATGTACAAAGATAAGTAGCCCATTAGGGCAATATGCATATATACAAGCCGGGGGAAAAAAACCTCTTAAAGAGGGAAAAAAGTGCCCCGGTGGTCCTAGAGTATTCACACATATCACTGCCTAAATATATCAACAAATCCCCCCCGGGAGTGATGCAGTGAACAAGAAAAGGGAAAATTCGGCGCAGAAGAGTAGACAAGATATGACTTAGAGGAAGAGAAATTGTGATTTATAGATGTGACTCAATTGATACAATAGCTTTCAAAAATAGCTTCTTGATGAAGATTCTACCTCGCGACCACCCCCGAGCTATCACAATCTTATTCACACTCGCACTCTCAATCACACTCTCACTCTCACTCTCAATCACAAGGTAATTCTCTAATTTCTGGTCTCCATCTCTTTGATGCGCAAGTCTTCTTATAACCCAGTTGATCGCCACCCAAAGAAGTGTGTGATCTACCAAATTTAGAAAAAAGTCAATTCTTTGCAAAACTTTTGTAAAAGCATGCTTTTATAGTAGTCAAGCCCTTTCTTTAGCGATACCTATACAAAAATAGAAGAAAAGCAACAAAAAGACATATCCAAAGACATTGTTGATGTATTTAGGTAGTGATGTGTGTGAACACACTAGGACCACTGGGCCACTTTTTTCCCTCTTTAGGAGTTTTTTTTTCCCAAGCTTGTATATATGCCTATTGTCCTAACGGGTTACTTATCTTTGTACATTCTAGTGGTAATACATTCAATATTGTGTGTTGTGCTCCAAGCTTCTTCTTCTTTCTTGTGATGTTCCGTAGACCTCAAACTCCAACAATTGGTATCAGAGCAAGTTGCCACTTCATCTAGGGCATTGTCGACACCCCTCCAGTCACAATCTCAGAATCGCACGAAATTTGATGAGCATACTCAAGGTGATTAGGAGATCAAAACTGCTTCACTTTTTGAATGTCGAAATCGTGATCTGAGCTCATTTTGACCTCCGAACGCACTATCACAGTGCTTATGCAAGTTGTTTCATATATTGACACATTATTGCAGCGTTTTGGCCTTGAAGACTGTAAGCCTATTGCCACTCCTATGGAGACAGGTTTACGATTGAGTCTTCATGATGCTGGAGATGCATTTGATGTTGTTCTCTATCAGCAGGCTGTTGGATGCTTGATTTACTTGTGCATTACTCAGCAAGATATTCAGTTTGCTATCTCACAGATGAGTAGGTTTATGCATTGCCTAGGAGTCATGCATTGGAAGGCGGTTAAGTGCATCTTCCGCTACTTGAGTGGTACTCGGCTACTTGGGTTGTTTTATCCCAAGGGGGGATCACTACCGCCAGATTTGCATGCTTTTTTTGACTCAGATTGGGCTGGTTGCTATGACGCTCGTGTGTCCACCAGTGGTTTTTGCTTCACGCTTGGTAGCTCATGTATATCTTGGTTGAGCAAGAAGCAGCCTACTGTGGCCACTTCCAGTTGTGAGGCTGAGTATAGGGCAGCTTTCACAGCGACTGTTGAGTGTGTGTGGCTCAGACACCTTATGGCTGATTTGGGTGTTGGCTAGTCTTCTGCCACCACCATCTTCACTGACAGTCAGAGCGCATTGGCAATTGCGAGGAACCTTGTGTTCCATGCTCGCACTAAGCACATTGAGGTGCATTATCACTATGTCAGGGAGAGGTTCTCTGCTGGGGAGATCTGCTTGGCATATGTGCCCACGCAGGAGAACATTGCAGACCTTTTCACGAAGGCTCTACCCAGGGAGAAGTTTGAAGCTTTCCGCAAAGCTTTGGGCTTACTTCCTTTTGTGGAGTGACTTCCACATAGCTTGGCACTTCCTTATACATGAGTGCCAGCTACTTGTTCACCGCATCACTCCCAGGGGGGATTTGTTGATATATTTAGGTAGTGATATGTGTGAACACTCTAGGACCGCCGGGGCACTTTTTTCCCTCTTTAGGAGGTTTTTTTCCCCCGGCTTGTATATACGCCTATTGCCCTAATGGGCTACTTATCTTTGTACATTCTCTAGTAATACATTCAGTATTGTGTGTTTGTGCTCCAAGCTTCTTCTTCTTCCTTGTGCTGTTTGCATGCTTCTGCAGACCTCTATCTCCAACATTCTCATCATTGTTGTGTATGTTGATGACATGCTACTCATTGATCCTCATGAGAAGTATATTGCCGATTTTAAGGCTAATCTGCATGCCTCATTTGAGATGTCATATTTGCGGCATTTGCATCATTATTTGGGCATTCAATTTATGCAAGCTGATGGCAGAATAGCTTTGTGTCAAAGAAAATATATTGACACATTATTGCATCATTTTGGCCTTGCAAACTGTAAACCTATTTCCACTCCTATGGAGATAGATTTACGATTGAGTCTTCATGATGCTGGAGATGCATTTGATAGTGTTATCTATCAGTAGGCTATTGGATGCTTGATTATGCATTACTTGGCCAGATATTCAGTTTCATGTCTCACAGATGAGCAGGTTTATGCATTGCATAGGTGTCCAGCATTTGCAGGTGGTTAAGCGCATCTTTCCCTGCTTGAGTGGTACCTGGCTACTTGAATTGTTTTATCCCAAGGGGGGATCAATACCACTAGATTTACATGCTTTTTTAGACTCTAACTGGGCTGGTTGCTATGACACTTGTATGTCCACTAGTGGCTTTTGCTTCATGCTTGGTAGCTCATGTATATCTTGGTTGAGCAAGAAGTAGCCTACTATGGCGACTTCCAGTTGTGAGGTTGAGTATAGGGTAGCCTTCACAATGTCTATTGAGTGTGTGTGGCTCATATGCATTATGGTTGATTTGGGTGTTGGTCAATCTTTTGCCACCACCATCTTCACTGATAGTCAGAGTGCATTGGAAGTTGTGAGGAACCCTGTGTTCCATGCTCACACTAAGCACATTGAGGTGCATTATCATTATGTCCGAGAGAGGTTCTCTGTTGGAGAGATCATCTTGGCATATGTGCCCACGAAGGAGAACATTGCAGACCTTTTTATGAAGGCTCTATCTAAGGAGAAGTTTGAAGCTTTCCACAAAGCTTTGTGTTTACTTCCTTTTGTGGATTGATTCCACATAGCTTGGCACTTCCTTATACATGAGTGCCAGCTCCTTGTTCACCACATCACTCCCAGGTGGGATTTGTTGATATATTTAGGTAGTGATGTTGTGTGAACACACTAGGACCGCCAGGGCACTTTTTACCCTCTTTAGGAGGTTTTTTCCCTCGGATTGTATATACGCCTATTGCCCTAAGAGGTTACTTATCTTTGTACATCCTAGTGGTAATACATGTTGATATATTTAGTTAGTGATGTGTGTGAACACACTAGGATTGTCGAGTCACTTTTTTCCCTCTTTAGGAAGTTTTTTTTCCCCGGGTTGTATATATGCCTATAGCCCTAACATGTTGCTTATCTTTGTACATTCTAGTGGTAATACATTCACTATTGTGTGTTGTGCTCCAAGCTTCTTCTTCTTCCTTGTGTTGTTTGTGTGCTTCCACAAACATCTAACTCCAACAATTGGTATCAGAGCAGGTCATCACTTCATCTATGGCATCATCGACATCCCTCCGGTCACAGTCTTAGAATCGCCCGAAATTCAGTGAGCATACTCACGGTGATTAGGAGATCAAAAGGGCTTCGTTGTGCATGCCGAAATTGCGATCTGAGATCGTTTCAGCCTCCAAATGCAATATCATAGTGCTTGTGTAGGATATTTTGTCTTTTTGTTCCAAAGATATTTACAAGTTTCATTTCGCCAATATAAGTGTCTCAAAGTCTACTACAGGTCTAGTAGAACATGTCAGGGTACTTTTGTTCAACTTTTTCAGATACAATAATTTTTTTGCATCAAGGTATTTTAGTTAGTGGCCATGGCTGAAAGCAGTGATGTATTTTGTATGTTGGTTGTTGAGGATAAGTTGGACAATGCCAATTACCCATTGTGGGCTTATATGATGCGACATTTATTAGTTGCAAAAGGACTATGGAACATTGTGCAGGGTGTTGAAAAATGCATGGGTATATCCATCGAAAGCAAAGTCCGAAGTATTCATGTGCTTCAAAAAGTTTTTGGTTTTGGCTGAAAATCTGTCAGCCGGTAAAATGGGCACCCTCCGTTCTGATCGACGGGGGAATATATGTCTTCTGACATTAATGCATTTTTGGTTGAACGTGGGATAAAACATCAATGTACAGTGCCATATACACATCAACAGAAAGGAGTTGTTGAATGGAAGAACAGGTCACTCATGGAGATGGCGAGGTGTATGGTCAAGAGTCAGGCTTTACCACATAGTTTTTGGCTTGAGGCTGTCATGTGTGCAATATATGTACTTAACAGGTGTCCCACTAAAGCACTATATTCTATCACTCCTCTGAGATCGCGAGTCTTCCCTTTTGCGTCATCTACTCTCTGTCATCATCACACACAGAGGGATGATTGTGTTCTCCTCCCAGCCACGCCCGAGCCACACTCTATTATGAAGAGAAGTAGTAGTCTATAATCACCAAAAAGACTCCTCTTTTATGAGACCTCCTCTTAGCTCTTCTACCAAGTGGTATAAATACCCATGTGATGAATATCTTATGACATTTCCTTCCCCTTGTAAACATTTTCTTCCTCGAAAATGTAGATGAAATGTCCGTAATGGTAGAAGTAAATGCTCGGACTCCCCTGAACCCCATGTACTCTATGTACATGGTCATCTCTGTGTGTTGTTTCCCCATATCCTTCCCCTTAAAAAGTCTCATATGAGATCATCTCAAAGGTGGGAAACCGTCAAGGTGGTGCCTACTATCTCCCATGTACACTCAATCTCCAAACTATCACTCCCATGACATACAACATCATCCAAATGACCTAAGTCCATATGATGTATACTCTATGGAATAATAGCATAAGAAGCAAGTGTAAAGTGCCAAGCTTATAGGCTTGACCATAAGATGATGGAGATAATAAACCTTATAATCCTATGAAATATAGAACAAAGTTCCATTAACAAGTGACTCCAAATCCATCTAAGACTAAATGATAGATTGCCCTCATAACACTCCATGTCTTCCTAACCTTGAGTGTAATCACAAGTAATAGTTTAACTTAACTATCTTGTGAACTATGCAAATCCATCACCTGGCTCATGGTAGTAAAATGCAATCTCTACATTTCACCAACGAAAAAGTCTGTGGTTTGTCATCCTTTACCATTGGACTAAGTTCTATTGGAAGAGCATCTATTGGCACTAGTGTAAACTCTATAATATTCTCTTCCTTGTAGTTTGCCATATGAATGCAAAAAACATTCTCCTTTGAGATTCAAATAATCCATAAGTACCCATCCTTCTAATTGATGCTCACATATCATGCTTATGATGTAACACCAACTAAGAGTTTGGTACCTCAATAGGTTAGATATCTCCCTATCTCCTAGAAACCCTAGAGAGAAGAGTCATAACTCTACTCCCAGTCTAACTAATGTCAATAACTAGATCACCTCATCTAGTCAAAGACTATCACTAGAGTAACATAATTGCTCCTCTCTAGAGTCTCCATGTGAAACTCAATCTAACCATCATGATTGACTGATCTCCCTCTTGTCTTTGATAGAAGAGTGCCACTTCTATCTAGACAACCAAAATGAGAAAGTAAAACTCTCTCTATATAATCTCCTCTAAGGAAAAGAGCCCTAGTAGTGGAATCTATTCCACTTTCCCTTTCCCTTTGGAAGAAACTCCTTATGAATTTATTTGCTCTACTCCTCCATAGGCGAGAACACATATATAAGTTCTCCATACTTTTTCCTCCCCAAAATAATGGAGAATCATACTCTCATGTGAAGGAAAATTACATTGAAAAGTAGAGGAAATGAATTCCTTCTGAAATGTAGAGTAAGAGATGTGTCCTAAACACCTCTTCCTTTCCTTGAAAGAGAAACTCATGAATTTATTTAGTACTCTCTTCCATAACTAATGCATTGTTGAAGCTCATAGTCAAGGACAAAGCATGGAAGCACATCAAAAGGTGGACACACAAGGAAAGGGAGCAAGTAGGGAGCTCCAAGAAGTGTATGTCAAATTTTCAGAAGAATCCCCTACAAAAATAGTGATTTTCATCACTAAAAACCATTGTAAATACCATTATCTATTTTTATAACTCCATTTTGTTCAAGCCGAGGAGTCCTTGAGCTTGAGGAGTATTAGAACTATCATCCTACCAATTTTCATAATTTTTAGACTCCGTTTGAGCCCTCAAATAAGCCCTGGAACCTAATTTTTAACTAGGCCGAACACTAGGTCTGGACAGGGCCAAAACTAGTCAAAAAACTATAAAAAGAGCTAGAGAGCTCATTTTTGGGGTTAGCTTGTTAGAGAATAGAGCTTTTGTAAGAGAACTCTTTTGCAATCGAAGCTTTCCATTGTTCCTCCCTTTGATCTCACCTTGTGCGCGTGTGTGTGTGTATGTGTGTGCATGCTTGCGTGTGCTTTCTCTCACACACTTGTGCCTTCACATGCTCGTGGTCTTCATACCGCTCCTCACGTCTTCGCGGATTGACAAGTAAAGGAGGTGGTGCTTACGCTTGAGCTACACCAAATTTTGGCGCCGTTGCCGGGGAGAGAGCTTCGAAGACGAGCGTTGTGATGGTAAGATCGTAGATTTGCGACGTTGGAAGGTAAAAAAAATTGTCATTTCAGTTCATTTTCTGTTTTTTTTCCTCTTCATCCTCATCATCATCATCATCTTCACCTTCTTCCATCTTCTTCTTCATAGAAATTTCTTGTTTTTAGTGCATTTTCACCATTTTCATACCATTTTTCATGCATTATTGTGTGGGAAGGAGTTAGGAGGTGCAAGGGAGAGCAAGCGCTGTGTTTTTTTCATGATTTTCTGCTCATACGGAGCTCGCCATAGCCGGCGCTCAGAAATTTAAATTTCTCGCCAAAAAACGCGATCCTTTGATGAAAATCGCGATTCTGTGAAAATTCAAAAATTTTTGAAAAATCACGATTTTCTGTTTTCCCGCTTAAAAGTTGGCTGAAAGAATCACGATTCTGTGGTCATTCTCAGAATCGCGATTCTGTGATTGTGCTCAAAATCGCGATTCTCACAAATCACGATTTTCAGCCAAAAAAACACGATTTTGTGAAAAGGCGATTCTGTGAAAACACGAATTTTTGCTCAAAATCGCGATTTTCAAAAACACGATTTTCTGCTCAAAATCGCGATTTTCATGTCAAAAACACGATTCTGAGAAACTACGATTTTCAGCGGGCTCAAAATCGCGATTCTCACAAATCACGATTTTCAGCCAAAAACACGATTTTATGAATCACGATTCTCTGAGTCAAAATCGCAATTCTCTAGAACACGATTTTGTGCTCAACATCGCGATTTTCAAAACACGATTTTCTGCTCAAAATCATGATTTTCATGTCAAAAACACGATTCTGAGAAACTATGATTTTCAGCGGGCTCAAAATCGCGATTCTCACAAATCACGATTTTCAGCCAAAAACACGATTTTGTGAAAAAGGCGATTCTGTGAAAACACGAATTTTTGCTCAAAATCGCGATTTTCAAAAACACGATTTTGTGCTCAACATCTCGATTTTCATGCCAAAAAACACGAGTCTGTGAAAAGACGATTCTGTGCTCAAAATCGCGATTTTCATGTCAAAAACACGATTCTGAGAAACTACGATTTTCAGCGGGCTCAAAATCGCGATTCTCACAAATCACGATTTTCAGCCAAAAACACGATTTTGTGAAAAAGGCGATTCTGTGAAAACACAAATTTTTGCTCAAAATCGCGATTTTCAAAAACACGATTTTGTGCTCAACATCGCAATTTTCAAAACACGATTTTCTGCTCAAAATCGCGATTTTCAAAAATACGATTTTGTGCTCAACATCGCGATTTTCAAAAACACGATTCTGTGCTCAACATCGCGATTTTCAAAAACACGATTTTGTGCTCAAAATCATGATTCTCTGATTTCACAAAATCGCGATTCTCTTGATTTCACAACATCGCGATTTTCTCCACAGGTCCTGTTTGCCTGTTTTGATCCCCAAGAGCCTGATTCGACATACCTTTTTCATCCAAAGTCCATTTTTTGAGATCTATAGCTCGTTGGAAAGCTCGTTCAAATCCTACACGACCTAAACTAGTTTTTTCAAGAATAACGCGTTGATTTTGAGATAGGATAATTTGAAGTTGACCTTCAAGTGGGACCTAGAACTCAAGGGGACTCCAAAAGATTTTTGAACCATACCAAAGGGAAAATTTGGACTCTTGACTAAAGCTTATGAACCTGAGATCTGGTAGACACTTAGGCAAGGATAAACAAAGCATTAGATCTTCTGAGGCTAGTGTCAACCATACATCCAAGTCTTGGGCACAACAACTAAGTGGTCATCTTTTACTAAGTTCAGACACAAGTGATTCAGAAATGTCTTTTAGCATGGGAAAACCTGCAGGTGGCTCAGGAACTGCCCATCTACAAACACCCGAAGGTCCCTATAAGACACAACTAGAATATATTCGGACCAACCGATTAGGTGCTCGCATCTATGAGGATGGCCTGAGGCGATCAGTGGTCCAACTCAAAAATCCAGATCAATCCTTTGGACTTGAACACCCGGTGGTCAAGTTCGAAGAGGGTCAACCAACCAGATAGGACCGATGAGTTGGGAAATGCCATTCATGAGAATGAGATAGGAGACCTAGAACAAGGAAATGTAGAACAAGGACCCCATACTCCTAGAGGTAAGTCAGTTCTGACCAGAGTGATCACACCAGATTGGATCCCTCAAGACAACAAAAGCATAGAACTCTTCTTGAATAGAGAAACAGAGGAAGCCTTTTGGAGATTCAAGCCAGATCAACCTAGCCAACTGGGCATAGTCATCATCTATGAATTCAAAGATCCGGAGATACCAGGCAAAGTTGTCTACCTAGATAACACGTCAGAGAAAATTTTCTTGGTAACAGAACATGATAGACATGCATATACTTGGAAGAATGAGTTGATTTTCCCTCCACCAAGATCCAATGTTTCCCATGGCCTCCAAGGAGTAGGATCATCCCAAGCTCATTAAGCCCATAGAGAAAGAACTAGAGAGAGACCTGAGGTAAGTTTTGCACACACAGTGGGCAGGAATAGGTCAGGATTTGAAAATGAAAGACCTGAAAGAGAGAGACATCAAGCACAAAGGCAACAAAGAGAAGAACAAGATTTTCCATTGCCTAGACCCTGAGAGCACCCAAGAACCCTTAGACCCACTCAAGTGATCAAGGCAATGAAGAATTATTTTGATGGGTCAAGAGATCCTTATGATCATGTGGCCGAGTTCAAACAAGTGTTAAGAGCTGAACAGGTTGAGGATTTGTTCACCCAGTACGAGGCATTTGGTCTGACTCTTAAGGGCACTGCCTTAGCTTGGTTTCAACCACTGAGTAGTCGCAACTATCGCGATATAGGTCAACTGCTAGACGAATTCATTGTAGAATTTTCCAAGAGTGGTATCAGGCATAACACATCATCCTTGATCCACAGTTTCAAGCAGACACCCCAAGAAACAGTGCGACTAGCAGGTAGAAGGTTCAGATAGTACCTAGAAAGATGCCCTACTCCAGAGTTACCCACGCCAGCCAAACAAGTGGCTTTGTTCTTAGATGGCTTACTGAGCACAAAGTTAAGATCATATGTGTACTTGAAAGAGCCTAGATCCATAGAAGAGTGTGTGCGGACGTGCATTGACATAGAAGATAATTTGGGTGAGGAGTTAGGATTGTCCAAAATCTACAAGGACTCTGATAGTTCTACTAGTCATACTTCAAAAATCTCCACGGAAATAGAGGAGATAGCTGAGCAAGTTGCCAAGAAGCTGGGAGTCCAAAATAAACAAACACAGAGAGTCACTCCATTGAATCGGTGTTATACTTGCGGAGGCGACCACCTGGCTAATGTATGCCCATTGCACAACCAGAACATGAGAGAAAGGAATGCTCCATATTGCACTATTGAGAGAAAATACATGAACCACACAGCTCAAGATTGTCCCTACAATAGGCAGGCTGTTAGACGAACTTATCAGCAACCTTTCCAACAAGGTAGATATCAGAACCAATACCAACAGCCATATTATCGACCACAACAGCAATATCAGGCACAATATAGGCCACAACCAGTCTTGGGAAACCAACCACCAACTCCTGCCAATGTGATTCCAATCAAATATGCTGTGGGAGAGGAAAATCCAAATAGAGCATTGGTGCCACTAACCCCATTGATACCAGATAATGACTCTCATGCTCATAGTTCAGACTACTCCCATGAAGGTAGTCCACATGCTTATTACACAGAGTCACCTGAACATAGTGAGATTTACTCGTATCAATATGAGGCACCACCTATGGAGCAAAATTGGGAGCCAGAATACTCCAATGTCATGTACACAAATCCTAACTCTAGGCCCCAATTGAGACAAATGAGACCACAAGCCCCTAGAGGATCTTGTTTCATATGTCAAGGTGACCATTTCATTCGTGACTGTCCCCACCCCCCATCTCCGAGTCAAGGACAGGCTATCA
The DNA here is from genome assembly GCA_020310875.1 of Ceratopteris richardii. Taxonomy (NCBI): domain Eukaryota; kingdom Viridiplantae; phylum Streptophyta; class Polypodiopsida; order Polypodiales; family Pteridaceae; genus Ceratopteris; species Ceratopteris richardii. The sequence continues at coordinate 84,440,791 of CM035418.1, read as the reverse complement.
CAATACAAACTTTTTGTCCTGAATGTGGCAAAGACCATCTTCCCAGAGATTGTCCAAGAAACCCCTCCAGTGCACCCAAGATTACACCCATTAATGTGGTGGGCTTAGTGGCAGATTCAAGTTCAAGTAGTAGCAATGTGGCTCCTATACAAGCTATCACTAGAGCACAAGCCTTAAAACAGGATAAACCAGCAAAACAATCAAAGTCGAGTGAATCAAGAGAGCCTAGTAAGAGGAAAACAAGAACATGGAAGGATACCAGAGAGAAGGCCAATCGCAAGTGGAATAAAAAGTTATCGGAACTAGAAGAAAGCTTGAAGGATGCAAAAACAAAAATAGAAGACATTGCATCTCAAAGCCCCTCGCATGCCGAAATTCCACCCACTCCACCTCATCCCACCCCACCACCCATTGTAAATAGACTGCAACCAGGGTCTGTTCTTGCAGATCCAACCCCAGAAGGCTTGGACATGATGTTCAGGGCCTACCAGGCTCGTCTTCAAGAAGGACCAACAACTGCAAATCTAGACAAGAGTTACCCTAGAGCAGATTTAGAGATTGAACGGATGAAAATGTGCATGAAAATGGTAGAACAAGCTCAAGCCATACTTGAGACTAGTCAAAAGTTCAATCAGACAAACTCTATCAAATCAGATTTGCATTTCCAGGGCTTACTAGAAAGATTAGAGCAATTGGTAAACAAACCACAAGTTTCTTTACCTCCATAGGCTCAACCAGTTATTGAAAGAGGAAGCTCACCACCAATGGGAGCTTATGTTCCTAATTCCACAGATGCTGGAATACCTCCTTCAATTCAACAGTACTCTCAAGAGTTCTTGCGGGAAATACAAGAAGAGAAATGGGCCAAGGAGAAGGGTAACTCTCCTCCTATTCCTGAGATTGATGATCTTCATGATCAATTTCCCCAAGACATTCCATCTATTTACGGAGATGAAGCAGAACAACAAGAAGATGAAAGGTTAGATTTTGAATCTAATACCTTAGAGGAACTGCCTCAATTTCCAGGCCCATGGGAATCTGAATCTCTCCATATTAGAGCTCCCACAATACTGGTAAGAAATGAAGACTCAGTGGTTCCAAGGAACACTGATGTCGTGAAGAACACTAAGGTTCAGTGTCACCTCACTGTAGAAGAGTTGCTCAAAGCAAAACCCGAGCTATGGAATCATGTGAAGGATCAAGTCCCAGAACTTGATTCTAAAATGCCAAAAGCAGGCTCTAAACAAAAAGTACCAGAGATATCTCTAGACAAAATAGGGGACATGTGTGAGGGTGAAGAAGGTAATACTTATCTTCCAATCACCTACCAAGGTTACACAACCAAAGCAATCATAGATTCAGGTGCGGGTGTTGCTATTGCGACCACTTCCTTGTGGAAGCAATGGGGCAAGCCCACATTAAGACCAACTAGAATGAAGCTTCAAATGGCTGTGATGGTCATTTTGAAAGACCTCTAGGATTGCTCGAAGGGATAACTCTAACCACTTGTGGTGTGGAGTTTGAACATACATTTGCTATATGTGACTTTGAGAAAAATAATGTCTATGAGATGATCCTAGGAAGACCCTTCCTACGACAATTGCAAATAGTACAGGATTGGGGAACTAACTCCTTGTACTTACAGCACTTAGGGGTCACCACCAAGGTCAATTTGAAGGATTACACCTTCAGAGATGTACCACTCCTACAGTGGAATTCTATCCACAAAGCGAAAGAAGATTCCATCTCTGTGCATTCTGAAAGTTCACCTGATCCATCATGGCTGCATGAAGATACTCATTTGTGGATGTGCAAGGTCGGAAAGGAAGATGAAAAATGTTTAAAGGCAAGAGAAGAAGGAACTTCGCCAGGAGATAGACCAATTAAAGACCCAGCCTATACACCGATGATCTTTCCAGATGAGTAATTTGAACCTCATGGCTGGCCAGAAATCTTAGCCACCATGGACATTGCTGTCAATGAAGAACAATGGACACCTCATTGTGATTAGGAGGGTTATGATATCTCAGTGTTCATGTGTCAGCCCTTGCTAGAAGAATGTGACCCTAGTGATGTCATAGAAGAAGAAGAGAATGACGATGATATAGAGTCCATTGTGATGGATAGTTGCTTTAACTCAGAGCAGCACTATCTAGAAGATATAGGAGTGTTCACCCAGAAAGAATAAGAACCTCTCACAAGTATTAAAACGGTAAATTCGAAGGATGGAAGTGAGAGCAGTCAAAAGAAAAAGAAAAGAAAAGCAGTGAAACAAGAAGAGGAGGAATCATTGTTTGAAGTACCAGACAACTTCAAGAAATATGAAGTTGACGACCGCAAAATTTTGGTACGAATGCCTAAGAGAGAGGCCATCATAGGAGAATCATATGATAATAAAGAAAAGACCAAGAAGATTGTAGTGACCATCGAAGAGAACGAAGAGAGATGCACATATATAGGAGATGACCTAAGTGCAAGAGAAGAAATGGAGCTTGTATCTCTATTAAGGGAATATAGGGATGTGTTTGCGTGGCACTATAGAGACTTGAAAGGGGTAGATCCAAGAATTTGCTCTCATACTATCCCCATGACTACTGATGCCAAGCCCACCAAATAGAAGCCCTACACATATAATGATACCTATGCAGCCAAAATAAAAGAAGAAATTGATAGGTTGATTGAAGCTGGATTCATCTATGAGATTGAGCATACTGAATGGGTGTCCCCCATTGTAGTGGTGCCCAAGAAGAATGGAAAGTTGCGAGTGTGTATTAACCTTAAAAAAGTTAATGCCGCTACGATTAGAGATAGTTATCTACTTCCAATCACAGAACACCTATTGGAGCGTGTTGCAGGCAAGGAAGTTTATAGCTTCCTTGATGGATTTTGAGGTTACAATCAAGTGGCCATTGCCCCAGAAGATCAACACAAAACAGCTTTTGCCACAGAATGGGGAATCTTTGCATTTCGTGTGATGCCATTTGGGCTCACCAATGCACCTGCAACATTCCAAAGGCTCATGTGTCATGTCTTCAAAGAGTTCTTGCGAAAGAGCTTAGAAGTGTATGTGGATGATTTATGTGCTCATTCCCAAGAAAGAAGGTTTCACATCCCTGAGATCAGACAAATCTTCAACAAGTGTAGAGAATATCGAGTGTGTCTGAACCCAGAAAAGTGTGTGTTCATGGTGCGTCAAGGTAAAATCTTAGGTCATATTGTTTTCTAAGAATGGAATCTCAACAGATGAAGATAAGGTACGAGCCATAGCGGAGCTACCTAGGCCAAGGAATGTTAAAGAGGTACAAGCCTTTATGGGCCATTGTGGATATTACCGTAGGTTTATCCACATGTACGTGATCATAGCTAGACCCCTTTATGCCTTGTTGTCTAATTTTGAGTGGAACGACGAATGCGAGAATTCTTTCAATGAACTGAAGAAACGTTTGTGCACAACACCAATACTGACCACTCCTGATTGGAATAAACCATTCCATGTCCATGTGGATGCATCCAATCATGCCATAGGATGTGTGCTAGCACAACCCACAAGTGAAGGGAATTTAGATTTGCCCATAGCATATGCTAGTAGACAACTAAACCGAGCCGAAAGAAATTATACCACAACCGAGCGAGAAGGGTTAGGCATGGTATATGCTGTGAAGAAGTTTAGACACTATTTATTGGCCAACAAGTTCAAGTTTTTCACTGATCATCAAGCTTTGTTATATTTGGTCAATAAACCTTGCAATACGGGACGCTTAGTAAGATGGTTCCTCTTACTAATGGAGTATGACTTTGAAGTTGTTGTCAGGAAAGGAAGAACCCGCCTTCGGACAGATCACCTTTCTCGCATCACTTCAGGAGAGTTGCCACAAGGAGTGTCTGATGAACTACCTGATGCTTATCTGTTCAATTTGGAAGTTGTTCCCAAATGGGCAAATAAGTTGGTACCAGTCCTAACCTTTGGCCCTGCAAATAAGAATGTGAAAACATCACAGGAAGAAATTGTAAGATCACAAAAATATCACATATTGGCAGGAAGCATGTACAAACAAGATACGGAGGGTGTATTAGCTTGTTATGTCGAGGATGATGAACATAATAGTTGGTTGAAGCAAGCTCATGAAGGATTGCTAGGAAATCACTATTCTAAACAATGCACATTGCAGAATCTAAAACGTCTAGGAGTGTATTGGCCTAGCATGGACAAAGAAATACATAAGTGGATTAAGAACTGTCCAATGTGCAGAGAGAGACCCCCAGTGGAGCATGCAACCCTTTATCAAGTGTCATTAATTCCAGATTGGAGTGCTCCATTGGTAGAGTTTATGAGATCGGGAAGATTACCCAAAGAGGCTAGTCTAGCAAGGAGACGAAACATGGAACAAGAAGCTCAAGGTTATGCCTTAGTAGGAGACAACTTATACCGAAGAGGCAAAGATGGTTACTTAAGATTGTGCGTTCATGAATCAGACTATTTGAAAGTCTTAGAAACTGCACACAGCGGTGTTGCAGGTGGACACTTCGGCCCTGAGCGAGTAATCAAGACCATTCTATTCTCAGGACTTTGGTGGCCCACTCTTCATATGGATGCTCATACCTATATGAAGAAATGTGACACATGCCAACGTGCACAATATCCAGTTAGAAAAGATGAAATGCCTTTGAGGCCAATGATGGGAGGACGTGCATTCTCGAAATGGGGTATAGACTTTGTAGGTCCTATTAACCCCCCAGCTAGAAACTCCCATGTAGAGTGTTGAAGCTCAAAGTCAACGACAAAGCATGGAAGCACATCAAAAGGTGGACACACAAGGAAAGGGAGCAAGTAGGGAGCTCCAAGAAGTGTATGTCAAATTTTCAGAAGAATCCCCTACAAAAATAGTGATTTTCATCACTAAAAACCATTGTAAATACCATTATCTATTTTTAGTAACTCCATTTTGTTCAAGCCGAGGAGTCCTCGAGCTTGAGGAGTATTAGGAGTACCATCGTACCAATTTTCATAATTTTTAGACTTCGTTTGAGCCCTCAAATAAGCCCTGGAACCTAATTTTTAACTAAGCCGGACACTAGGTCTGGACAGGGCCAAAACTAGTCAAAAAACTATAAAAAGAGCTAGAGAGCTCATTTTTGGGGTTAGCTTGTTAGAGAATAGAACTTTTGTAAGAGAACTCTTTTGCAATCTAAGCTTTCCATTGTTCCTCTCTTTGATCTTACTTTGCGCGCGTGTGTGTGTATGTGTGTGCATGTTTGTGTGCTTTCACTCACGCACTTGTGCCTTCACTTGCTCGTGGTCTTCATACCGGTCCTCACGTCTCCGCGGATTGACAAGTAAAGGAGGTGGTGCTTACGCTTGAGCTACACAGAGTATATTATTGTAGCCACAAATTACCTTACCAAGTGGGTAGAAGTGAAAGCCACAACAAAGAATGATGCTCAGACTACGGCTAAGTTCTTATTCGAGAATGTGTTCACGAGATATGGACTACCAATAGAGTTGGTGAGCGATAGAGGCACACACTTCTTGAATGAAGTCATTGAAAATCTTTCCAAGAATTCTTGGTGATACATAAGAAGTCTGCCCCCTATCACCCACAAGCTAATGGACAAGCCGTTCTGTAACGTATTGACAAAACTGGTAAATAATAAACGCTCTGATTGGGACAAACAACTTCATCATGCTGTTTGGGCTTATCGAGTTGCCTACAAAATGGTACTCAATGCCACCCCATTTCAGATGGTCTTCGGACAGAACGCTGTGCTACCATTAGATTTCTTAATCCCTGCCTTAAAAGTAGCACAACAGTATGAGTGGAATGGGCATGAATTGTCCTCTAGGATCTTTGATCTCGAACACTTAGGTGAGACGAGGCTACGAGCGGCAGCAAGCATCTACGCTGCAAAGAAGAGGCAAAAGGCATACTTCGATGCACACATTAAGGATAAGGGATTGAAAGAGGGAGATCTAGTGTTGGTTTACACACTAAAACAACATGCCCGTAAGTTGGAAAAACGAGGATATGGACCCATGATCATTAACAAAATTTCCACTAGCGGCGCGGTTCAATTGGCTACTTTAGAAGGTGATATCTTGCCAAACTATATTAGTGGTTGTAGAGTTAAGTTATATCAAGAACCTCTTACAGAGGACATGCTAATGAGACTCAACACTGCTAAGAAACGAAAAGAAGAAGAGATGAGAGTCAGAGAAGAAGCACAAGCAGAGGCTAGAGAGCGCATAAGGCGAAATAAGTTAAGGCGATTAGGCCCAGATGTCAACTCAAAAGCCCCAAAATATCACATGGATATGTGCCAAAAGTCAGGCATAGCGACTTCTCAAGTCATTGGCTGAAGACCCTTTGTAACCATAGAGATAGGACAAGGGAAGGGTGCAAGGACAATGAAAGCATTGATTGACTCAGGAGCAGCAAGTAGTGCAGTTAGACTTTCCTACTGCCAAGACTTGCAGTTGAACATCAATCCCATAGAAGCTTATCTCATAGGATTGGGAGGTGTGGAAACCCCTTGTTTGGGCGAGGTGGAACTTCCCATCTACCTGCAAGATGTTCCAATGAAAGTCAAAGTGCTAGTGTGTCAAGATGAGAACCTTACAGAACCACGTCTTAGGACAAGATTGGATTTATGACAATGCAGTCAACTTAAACCTAAGAAGTCAAATTCTTCAAGTTTGGGTACATGAACAATGCATTACATTAGAATTAGAGAACTGCATGCTCCTAGATCATGGCACCACACACTCTCTTAGTTCTTCCAACAGTAATCATATGAAAGAAGATGTTGTATGTGTCAAAAGCTCTGTGATGCAGAAGGAGTCAATCGTGGAAGACCAGGTTCGGAGGCGGGTGGATCTTTCTTCTTCTCCAAAGAATCAAGAAGCCACAGTAGTGAGTCCACCACACAAGCAAACACAACTGTTCACGACAACTGCTACATCAAATAGAAAGACACCATTCGATAAGAAAGCAGTTCCAAGCATGAAGTAGATATGGGTACGCAAAGGAGAGCAACCACCAGCCTTGCCCCCACAAATCCCATCCAAGCAAGCTAACCAGGCCAGCAGACGAAGGAAGCAGCTCGGACAAGCTCAATCACAAGGTATCCAACAAGTTTGGGTGCCTAAGAAGTTAGTTGCAGCTCAACAAGGGCAATTACAGATGTGGGTACCTAAGAAGCTCTTACATCTACAACAACCTATGTTCTCCCACATGCGAAAGGTCTCAACAAAGAAGCCAAAAGGAGAAGAGGGTAAGAACCACGTACAGAGACCGAAAGGAGATCAAATCAGCTCTTCAACAATAGTAGGAAGACGTGCAAAAAGGATATGGGTTTGGAAGCCAAAAGTACAAGTAGCCTCCACCGAACCAAAGCGCCAACCACACTGGATACCACAGTTCAGAAAGCATCCAACGAGGAAGACGCCTGAAGTAATCTCTATAGTGCCAAATGCTGTTCTAAAATGGGCCCCTATCAAGAGGAAGGATCAATGGTCATCTCGAGATCCAATGGATACCTCCAACAAAGATGACATCAACATCTGCAGGTGACATCAGGCCTCGATGAGCGACAACCATGTGCTCCTTGCACAACCCTATCTTTTGCACCACTCAGGTCATGCATTTCCAAAGTATGCATTAATATAGGGCCACATTACACGGCCGTGCATAGAAACACTTGAGAATCCCAGGCACAAGTGCACATTGACATATGTCAAAGATTTTTATTGATTGATACTAAATTCTGTCTTCTTGTTTTGTGACATTGTTACTCAAAAAAAAAAAAAAAAGGAAGATCTTTCCCAGGTTTGGCTCATGAAACATGAATGAGACATGCTGAGTTGAAGATGGAACTATTGATTACTGGGCATTTATCAGTTGGGATAGAAGTGTGTCTCGGCTAGCAGATGATATTATTGCTGCTTTATCTGGTAGATGGCAAGCACTTGGCATGAACATGGAATCTACAATTATGATTTTCTCTTACCATGGTAGGAATGAAGAGCTTGAAGGTCCGCAACTTGAGTGATGCTTAACTACTTCATGTACGAGAGCATCCAAGGAGATATCTACAAAGGGTAGTTCTGGAGGAGAAGACTCCTGCTTATGGTGAGCTAAAGAGAATATGTGAAACTCAGCTTGGTGTAGTTACCCAATGTTCTTTGCCAAAGAATATAAAGAAATTCAATTCTCAGTATTTGGCAAATGTTGCTTTGAAAAGAGGAGAGAGGATCAACCACTCAAAAGATCTCATCAATGGACCATCAACATGGACATTCATCAACAATGTTCCATCCCAAAGGCCGAGTGTACAACACGAAGAGATGAACATCGATCAACCTTCTCCATGGTAAGTATCTTTACTCTGGCAACACCATAACCATGATAGATTAGGAAACCTCTTCGTCAGCATACCTTGGGCACTTAGCTCAAGACCCGCAATTTTTGCACCATACTTCTTCCAATGCATTTTCCAAGTAAGCATTCATAGGGCTACATTACAAGGCCGTGCACAAGGCACATATTTTCCTCAACCCATGCACGAACACACTTAGCCATCATTCACCATGGGTTATGAGTACTTGGCATGACTACTCTAAACATCATCTTTAGAAGAGCTAGAGGACATCCTAGGGGCAACATCAATACCTAGGAAGCAATTCAAAGCTAGCAGTTGCTCCAAATCAATCTTGATAACCTCTTTTGAGCAACTCACAATCTTTGAAAGCTCACAACGACGCATTCATGCGGAATCCACGAAGGAAGCACATACCAAGGGACTATGACTTGCAAAGGCTTGCAGTGACAAATGAAGAACCGGACAACCAACGCTGCCAAATTTGGAAGTTAGACGGCTCTTGTTCATACAGAATGGATACTACCTCTCAAATCACTACATGGAACAACCACTACAACAAGGGTCTGTCAGGGACGACAGACTCGAGAGGGGGGGGAGTGTTGAAGCTCATAGTCAAGGACAAAGCATGGAAGCACATCAAAAGGTGGACACACAAGGAAAGGGAGCAAGTAGGGAGCTCCAAGAAGTGTATGTCAAATTTTCAGAAGAATCCCCTACAAAAATAGTGATTTTCATCACTAAAAACCATTGTAAATACCATTATCTATTTTTATAACTCCATTTTGTTCAAGCCAAGGAGTCCTTGAGCTTGAGGAGTATTAGAACTATCATCCTACCAATTTTCATAATTTTTAGACTCCGTTTGAGCCCTCAAATAAGCCCTGGAACCTAATTTTTAACTAAGCCGAACACTAGGTCTGGACAGGGCCAAAACTAGTCAAAAAACTATAAAAAGAGCTAGAGAGCTCATTTTTGGGGTTAGCTTGTTAGAGAATAGAGCTTTTGTAAGAGAAATCTTTTGCAATCGAAGCTTTCCATTGTTCCTCCCTTTGATCTCACCTTGTGCGCGTGTGTGTGTGTGTGTGCATGCTTGCGTGTGCTTTCTCTCACACACTTGTGCCTTCACATGCTCGTGGTCTTCATACCGGTCCTCACGTCTCCGCGGATTGACAAGTAAAGGAGGTGGTGCTTACGCTTGAGCTACATGCATAATCCCTCATTACACATATTCCTATGAAGATGGAGAACAGATCTCCCCTAACTAATGAAGGTGTATGTAGTGAAGAGTGGAGAAAATAAATTCCTAATAAGGGTCAAATCCCTCTGCTAAAATGGTCAGCAATGATATGACATGATACTGTAAACACGTGTATCCATACTAAAGAGCTATCTATGCTAACCATACTCTATGCATGGATCTATACGATCCATTAAAACTAATGGAATTATCCTTCCTGATACCCACAAGATGAGTATGTGATATCTATGGTGATAGAATCACGTATCACATTCTCTACTGGAAGAATAAATCTTCCCTAAACTAAGAAGGATAATTCCCAATCCTAAGGAGATGTCTACTAAGAGCTCTCCTCTGATCTAGTGAGACATGACACAATGAATGATGAGTCCTTTTCTTCCTGGCCATAGAAGAAGAGTCCTCAAAGGGAAGTCGTTTCCACCGTCCCTACCAGTGGAACTTTCTTCCAATTCACGGTGTCATACCTACACTAAACCGAATATATATTCCATATATATGTAATGGAATATATAGGTGGACTCTAATGAATCCCATATCCTAAAATCATATAGGTGGACTCAAGTGAGTCCCATATCCTCGAACTAGTTAGTTTGGTTCTAGTCAGTAATGTGACAATGGATATCCCCTTCTGCTCCAAACCAACTTGTTCCTAGGTACAAAGACTAAGTCTAGGTACCTATCTATAGATCCCAAGATACATATGTATGTATTGGGTACCCCAACTATTCTTGACTATGGGATCTATGCTCTATACCATAGAGCTAGTGCCAGACCTGTGGCCTTCCTAACCATCACTCGAATCACATAAGCACCCATCGATGCTGTCTCATGAAACCCATCTCTGTGATCCCATCTAATTGGTTTCCTTAGTAGTGTAGCAGAAATGCTTCACTACTTGCTCAATTGATGTACATCAGTGAAACTAGTCACTCTTTGGGTATGCATCATGATACCCCATGGTCTCCTAATTCTACTGTGAGACTCTTGTGAAGATAAGTAAATCTTCACTACCTTGGAGATTATCCTACATGTATCTCCCATGCCTGTATGCAACTTCCTAAAACCTATAGGATTGCTTGTGCACAATACTAATGATGAAGGTGTAGCTCCTTCCCTTAGCAATCCTATGGTCTAAATCCATAAGGATTATGTGTAGGGATCCTGTTATTACTGAAGTTGCCTTATGTATACTACTATGATGGCCCTAAGTCCATCAAATACATGCTTACAAGCATGCCTAGGTCTTATTGATGTTTGCAGAAAGGCATGTTATGATGCCATAACATTCTTACCTAAAGGTAAGTGCGTATATAACGCCATACGGTGGGAAAAATTTTGACAACATTTCCCCAGGAGATGGAATCCCAAAAAATTTTTACCATAAGCTTAGTGGCACAAAGGCCACCCAACAACATAGGGCTTGACAGGCCCATGGCATGCATGCCATAAACTCATATATGGACTCCATAACCTGCAAAACATAAAAACAGATGCTAACAACCATTCTCTGTGTTGCATAGCCATTCTGCAATCCTCTTTCCTGCAAACAATCAAAAAGTATACTTCTTGCCTGTCGACTTTAAGAAATTAAACAATGATCAATATTTGATGTATGCAATCCAATCTATGCATGTACATACAAAACATGTCGTAACATAAAGTAAAATGCCTGAAGTATAAAACATACGTCCCTGAGTAGTTTGGTTTTGGAATTGCATGCATCCAATCGTTCTCGACAAGTTTTGAGACCTCTGCACCTTGCTCCTCAGGTCCTAACATAAGCTTTGAAGTGTCCAAAAACATCGGATCACTTCCCAAAATATAAAGCATGGTCAAATGATTACTAAAATAATGTAAAATTATTCAAAAAATACCTTAGTAATCCTTCTTTAGACCTGCAAAACCCACTTTAGGACTTGCAAATGTTCATAAACTGAAATATATAGCATGTGCAAAGAGCTTGAAGTGAAATTACTCAAATCGCCTTCCCGGTTTGAAAGATATGGCTCCCGGAAGGTAGTTGTCCAAAACTGTTCAGAATTTGGAGAGCTATACAGACTTGCAAAAATACATATTTTCAAAAATTTCTTTTCATAAACTGAAAGTAGACTTGTGCTCTTTGAAATGAGCCATAGCACGTCCAATTTGGAGTTTTCTAGCCTAAGATATGGCCATTCCAAGAGGGACATGCTAAACTAGTGGACTGTTGAAGGCGCTGGAAAAAGTGTGAAAATGTGATTTTTGGGGCGCCCCAAAAGCATTCTTCCATCAAGCGAATGCTAAAATTCTCTCCATAATCTCAGAGAGAAATATATGAAAATGCTTGGGCCTAGTATCACCTTACCGAATCCTCCCTTCGCATGCTAATTCGCTCCCCAAAAGAGGCTTAAATCAAGATTTTTGCTTTTATGCAAAAACTTAAATGGGAGCTTTTAGCAAGCTTCTAATCCACTCCTAATGTGGATTTTTCTTGGATTTTCTCTTCTCCAAGGTGATTCATACACCATACTTCATGTGTGTATGCACTAATCCCTAGGAAGCCTCTTAAATGGTCTTTTTTCCTACTCCCAAAAGTGGAGTTTGGCAAAAATTAACATCTGAATTTTTTTCAAAAAGTGTGGGAAGGGGGTCTTTGAGGAAGTAAAATTCCTCCTTAACTTATCATTTTGATGAATCTAATGATTCGCCTAAGAAGTCCATACACCATACTCTTAGTATATACTTTTTCCCATCCATCCATAGCTATTGCACCTCTGTTTCCCTCTTCCAAAATGGGAATTTCTTAGATTTAGGTGCTGAAATTTTTATCAAACTGTGATGGAAGGGGGTCTTGTGGAGCTTCAAACTCCCATCAAACTGAGGTATCTTTTGGATTTCTTTATCTTACATGAAAGTCAATACACTAAGCTATGTGTATACATGATTACTATCAAATTAAGAAAAATCCCGCTTCATTTCCCTTCCCCGAAATGGCTACTTATCAAAAATAGCCCTTGAAATTTATGTGAAAAATCATAAAAAATGGCTATTTTGGAGGTATCTAAAGCTTACCCTTTCTTGTATTTTGAGGGAATCCTTGACTCTAGGTGAGAGTACATATCTCATACTCTCCATACATATGATTTCCCTCCAAAAACTTGGCCCTCGAAGCCTTTGTAGCTTCTCGCAAATACAGACCCTTTCAAAATTGAAATAATAATACCTGTGATTAACATGAAGTTGCATGCTCTTTCAATTCGGAACCAAGACATCAGACAAGTCCTGGAAAGGATGCTCTTCATTCATGGACTCTTCATATGCGGCTGGCGATCCCATCTACATCTCCCGTGTCTATTCTCGGTCCTCATTTGAAATTACTCTTCAACTCCAGTTCTTTCAACTATATGTGGCTCCCAAAATCAAAAGGCAAGGAAGAGAAGAAGCCTCTTTGATGACAGGGTTGCATCTTTCTTTAGTTGTCCATGGCAACACCTCAATCTTTTACTCAAATTACAACCATCTTCTTCCTCTTCCAAGTATGCATTGTGGGCGACGAACTGCTATAACCAAATACGTGCATTATATGGACATCGAATGAAGTTGGCGCCTTGGTTAGGATGGACGCCCGCCATAGCCATGGTACAAATTCAAATCCCCTGTGGCGCAAGTTGCGTGGCTTCGTCTTGAAGCTCTGATACCAATCTGAGATCGCGAGTCTTCCCTTTTGCGTCAGCTACTCTCTGTCATCGTCACACGCAGAGGGATGATTGTGTTCTCCTCCCAGCCACGCCCGAGCCACACTCTATTATGAAGAGAAGTACTAGTCTATAATCCCAAAAAGACTCCTCTTTTATGAGACCTCCTCTTAGCTCTTCTACCAAGTGGTATAAATACCCGTGTGATGAATATCATATGACAACTCCATATGAGGCTTGGCATGGTCGCAAGCCATCTGTTGCTCATCTGCATGTTTTTGATTGTTTGGCATATGCATTAGTGCATGAACAATATCGTAGGAAATTGGATCATAAAGCAGTAAAATGTATTTTTGTTGGGTGCATCTCTAAAAGCAAAGGCTATCGTATGTAACATCCATAGACTAAACGCATTTTGGTTAGCTGTGATGTTGTTTTTGTGGAAGATGCTATTCAACCTTTACTTTCATGTATGAAAGAGACATTTGTTAGCTCCAAAGACATGTATGATACTTTGCTGCCTCTTTTTATAGTTGGACAGTCTAGTGCTCGTCCTAATGAGGCAACTTCTCAGTCTTTATAGGTTTCATGTGATGATGTAGATCATTCTATTTCTGATGCAGATTTACATGATGCACTTGTTGATGAGAGAGTTGATATTGAGGAGGCAAAAACTATGCCAAAATGGCTTCTGCAGACTTTGCATGACAACAAATTAGATGCATCTGTGTCATACCATACTCGTTCAAGCTCCCACAATGCCTCTTTTGCATCAGATTGCTATGTTGTCGCTGCCTCTAGGCTTTGTGATGAGATTGAGCCTGTTTCATTTGATGAAGCACAAAATTTTGAACATTGGATGGCTGCAATGCAATCTGAATATGATGCTATCATGAAAAATGGTACCTGGTCTTTATATGACTTGCCTCCTGGAAAGAAGGCCATTGGCACTAAGTGGGTATACAAGCTGAAGCACAAACCTGATGGAACAGTTGACACATATAAGGCTATGCATTGCAAAGGGTTATGTGCAAGAAAGAGACATTGATTTTGATGAAACCTTTGCACCTACATGTTGAATGACTACTGTTCATAGCATCTGTGCACTTGCAGCTCATCATGGTTGGACTGTACATTAGTTGGACATTAAAACAATATTTTTGAATGGTGATTTGCATGAAGAAGTGTATGTTTTTTAGCCCCATGGCTTTGTGCAGAAAGGGCATGGAAACCAGGTGTGCAAGTTAAAGAAGGCATTATATGCTTTAAAGCAAGCACCACATGCTTGGTGTGAAAAGATACATGCCTATTTGATTGCACATGGTTTTGAGAATAGTCCAACTAAAAGCACCTTATATGTTAAGTGTGCTAATAATCTACTTCTTATCATTGTTGTGTATGTTGATGACATGCTACTCACTGGTCCTCATGAGAAGCATATTTCTGATTTCAAGGCTGATTTGGATGCCTCATTTGAGATGTCTGATTTGGGGCATTTGCATCATTATTTGGGCATTCAGTTTATACAAGTTGATGGAAGAATAGCTTTGTGTCAAAGGAAATATATTGACACATTATTGCAGTGTTTTGGCCTTGAAGACTGTAGACCTATTGCAGCTCCTATGGAGACAGGTCTACGATTGAGTCTTCATGATGTCGGAGATGCATTTGATGTTGTTCTCTATCAACAAGTTGTTGGATGCTTGATTTACTTATGCATTACTTGTCCATATATTCAGTTTGCTGTCTCATAGATGAGCATGTTTATGCATTGCCCAGGTGTCAAGCATTGGTAGGCGATTAAGTGCATCTTTCACTACTTGAGTGGTACCCGGCTACTTGGGTTGTTTTATCCCAAGGGAGGATCACTACCACCAAATTTGCATGCTTTTTCTGACTTTGACTGGGCTGGTTGCTATGCCACTCGTGTGTTCACTAGTGGTTTTTGCTTGATGCTTGGTAGCTCATGCATATCTTGGCTTATGGCTCATTTGGGTGTTGGTCAGTCTTCTGCCACCACCATGTTCACTGACAGTAAGAGTGCATTTGTAGTTGTGAGGAACCCTGTGTTCCATGCTCGCACTAAGCACATTGAGGTGCATTATCATTATGTGAGGGAGAGGTTCTCTACTCGAGAGATCAACTTGGTAGGAGAACATTGGAGACCTTTTCACGAAGGCTTTGCTTAGGGAGAAGTTTGAAGCTTTTCGAAAAGCTTTGGGCTTACTTCCTTTTGTGGATTGATTCCACATAGCTTGGCACTTCCTTATACATGAGTGCAAGCTCCTTATTCACCGCATCACTCCTAGGGGGGATTTGTTGATATATTTAGGTAGTGGTGTTGTTTGAACACACTAGGAACACTGGGGCACTTTTTCCCTCTTTAGGAGGTTTTTTCCCCCCGGCTTGTATATACGCCTATAGCCCTAAGGTATCACTTATCTTTGTACATTCTAGTGGTAATACAATCAGTATTGTGTGTTGTGCTCCAAGCTTCTTCATCCTTATGCTGTCCCTGTGCTTCCGGAGACGTCTAACTCCAACAATACATTAAGTATTGAGTGTTGTGCTCCAAGCTTCTTCTTCTTCCTTGTGTTGTTTGCATGCTTCCATAGACCTCAAACTCCAACAGACATCTGTAATTGTGCATCACTACACATATGCATCAAAATCATTTTTCTAAGCTCTATAACTAAAAAACAGTAAGGAAGAATTGAAGCTTGTGAGAGACACTTTTATTCAATTTTTCGATATGCACAATAGTGTTAGAGATGTCATAGGTCTAAATCCACCTCCAAGTATCACTTTTGAGCCCTGCAAGTTTAGAAAATCTAGAGAGAGAATAAAATCAAGGCATTTTCTTACAGTGAACTAAATGTAGATCCCTAGATGAGGTACTCAGACCATGATTCACAAAAAATTCACACAGACACTTTTATTCTCTTATGCATGCTCTACGTTTCTCTGAGACATATTTTTTTCTAATTTTATCATCTTCACATTCAATTTTCAACCAAAAAATGTGATGCAAATAAGGTTTAGAGAGAGAATATAAAACTTGTCATCCCAAAACTTTGTCTACATGCATAAAGTGATATAATTGTGCATTCTAAGCATTATCCCCACAATGAAATGCGAAAAGTTCAAAATGAATTATTCCACTATCGAAAGGCCTATTATAGAGTAATTGGTCTAATCACATCCCACTCTAACTTCTCAAGTCACTCTTGGGATGAGCTCAATACAATGCATGACACTAATTCTATCTTCCAAAAGATGGTATTGGTCACAAACTTTGCCTCTTCGGATTTGAATTTCCTTAAGTAGACACTAGGTTCCTTCCATGGCAAAGCGAATGGATATGGATAGAAAAACTAATTGTAGGTCACATCTTAGTATGTCATTGCTTATCAAGCCCTAGATAAAACTAGCACACAGTGTGATCTTGAAGTCCAACTTGCCTTTACAAGTTTAAATTTCAATGACAGATCCTACTGCTCTTTGGTCCCACATCTGAATTCCCTTCCCATCAACCAAGGGAAGATTCAAATTGAGTGGCATAGTAGTCAACCGCATGCTAAGTCCAATCTGCATTAAAAGCCATCTCCGCATACTCTGTTCACACAGAGGGGTGGAATATGCATACGAGCATGTTGACTAAGTAATACAAAAACTCTTGCAAAGTTGTGAACCTCCCCCCTCCACATCCTAGCATTTGATATGGATTATGTGGAAGTTCATAAGATGAAAAAGTAACAATTTTAAATGATTTTAACTTCCATGTAAGTAAAACATACCAATTGTGATCTTCCAATCTTTTCTCACTTCTACAATTGCATGTCAAAGTTGTGCTATTCCACCTCTTACGTGTGAATATGTAGGTTATGGAACTGTATAATTTTTTAATCGTTCCATGTGGAACTAGAGTGTTTCCAAAGTTTCATCCACCACCCCAATGTGAATCCACCCTAATTTGACAATATTCATGTGCTTAGCTGAAATGATAAATAGCCACATATTCCACATTGCACACGTGCGAAGAACTCTGCTCGCATGCTGGGTTGACTGGTTGAGTCCCTTGCATCTTGGGACTGGGCGAGGGTTGTAGGACACATGTTTGCCTTCGAGAAGTCAAACTAGTTGAATCCTTTGAGCTGTCTTATCCTTGTGTAGCCTTCGGGTCATTGTGGCGCTCATCTTATCCTTGCTCTATGAGATACGTGAAGTCCCAAGAATTATTCTTTCAAAAATGAAAGCCAAAGGGAGTAGATTTCGGCCGAACCTCCAATAAAAAAAAATGATGTAAAAGAAATCCCTCACCCCTCTCATAAACTTCATCTATTGCTGAGATCTTGTCAACTCTTACTAATCCATGCACGAGTTCTTCCACTTTCGTATGGTCCTTTTTGAGCTTTACTTTTCGTTCATGTGCGTGTCTCTTTTTCTTGTACATGTGCACTCCATACTATTTGTACTTGTATATAATTCTCTTTGTATTTTTTATGAGTGTCCATTTGTGTGTGAGAGAGAGAGTCGTGTCAAAAATTACATTAATATACTCACTTTTATAAGAACATCCACAATCAATTGGCAATAAAGATATTCATAAAAGTATATACATGTACTTTCCTTCCTCTCATTTTGACATAAGAAGCACTACTATGTGTGTAAAAAATGACCCTACTACTAGACTAACTGATAAGAATATTAGAGATATATTGGCAATACAGAAAGCCATAAAAGCACGTACATACACTTCAATAATATACACATATAATCATGAGAGCATCTACATACACATCTGTCAACACATATATCCATAAGAGACATTCATAAAAACAAGCTTACATACACGTCAACAATTTGCACTCTCGGTGTCAAGATATACATCAATGTTTTCGTTTATTTTTATGCTAGTATCATTGTTAGGGAATAAACATCCATGCGCACATTGACATGCATAAAGACACACATATATATGAGTAATTGATCATCTGAGTGACTACAGGTAACAAGAAAACGGAGTAGTCTAGACATATAAGGAATCAATTTCACATTAATTGGTAGATCAGATAGGAGAGAGAGAGAGAGAGAGAGAGAGAGAGAGAGAGAGAGAGAGAGAGAGAGAGAGAGAGAGAAATGCAATTAGTTTCCTTTCCATTTGCATTGGATTCATATGAGCTTAATCCATGGCACACCTGGTGCTTCACATTCACATGCCCATTGAATGGCTTGTAACTATCAACACCTAAGAGCATTTGTAGAAGCAACAAGTGACTTACTTGGAGAGAAAGAACCAAAGCACAAGATCATGAGTGGAAGTAATGAGTGACATACCTGCTGCAGAGTAAGAACCAAAACACAAGGTCATGAGTGGAAGCAATGAGTTATATACTTGGAGATGAAGAATCAAAGCACAAGATCATGAGTGGAAGCAATAAGTGACAACCTCATGAAGAAGAACCACAACACAAGACCATGGGTGGAAGTAATGAGTGACATGCCAGGAGAGGAAGAATCATCAATCTACTTGAAAGAATCATGTTTGGTAACTTTACATCCACCAGTCAGACTTGCAGTTGGATAAGCTATTTCATGTGGATTGTGGGGAGTACATCAAATAAATGAGGAATCACCATCTTGTGAACTATGAAAAAAAATGAATGTGAACAATTGAAGGATACATGTGGCATATAAGAAGGTATGATCTTGTCTTGCAAATCTTGTATGCCTTCCCTTTTTTCATAGAACAATGCTACACTATCACAAGAAGTCTCAAAACCCAAGGCCCATAAGTACTTACAAAAGGTAGTTGAATTAGTTGATACTCATCCCACTTTGACTTGATTAAATGTAATGCTCACTGCTACCACACCCAAAAATCTATGTGGGTACAAAATATGAGACTTGTATGTAAAGAACCCTTTTCATTTTTTTTTGAGAGTACAATGAATTGGAAATATACACTCACTAGCATCCCATTTTGACTTGATTAAATGTAGTGCTCATTGCTACCACACCCAAAAATCTGTGTGGGTACAAAATATGAGACTTGTATGTACATCCCATTTTGACTTGATTAAATGTAGTGCTCATTGCTACCACACCCAAAAATATGTGTGGGTACAAAATATGAGACTTGTATGTGTAGAATGCTTTTCATATAGTTTTTTTTAGAGTACAATGAATTGGAAATATACACTCACTACTCATCCCTTTTTTTTTATTAAATGTAGAGCTCACTGCCACCACACCGAAAAATCTGTGTGGGTACAAAATATCAGAATTGTATGTACAGAATGCTTTTCATTTTTGTTTTTTTAGAGTAATGTGAATTGGAAATACACACTCACACATCCAATGAGGTATCCATCATGAGAGATTCACAAACAATATATCAGAATTGTATGTACAGAATGCTTTTCATTTTTGTTTTTTTAGAGTAATGTGAATTGGAAATACACACTCACACATCCAATGAGGTATCCATCATGAGAGGTATCCATCTGTGTGGGTACAAAATATCAGAATTGTATGTACAGAATGCTTTTCATTTTTGTTTTTTAAGAGTAATGTGAATTGGAAATACACACTCACACATCCAATGAGGTATCCAGTCAAGACTTGAATTCGGGACTCCCTCCCACAACTTCAAAACTTCAGCCACTAAGCTATGTGGGCGCTTTTCTTTTTGTTCGCAAAAAAAAAGTTGGTCCTCTTCCAAATTTGACTGTAGAAATGCAAGAAGCTTCTGCACGTACAGGTTACAAGCAATCCAGACGCATCATGGTGGGACAGTAAAGCGGACATGGGAAACAGCGGATTCGAGAATGATAAGCTGGCTGGCCGCAGAATCCAGATCGAGATTGCATGCAGCATGATGAAATTGAGAAGAAGTTTAGAGCTGGACGGCGGCCATATTTCTCCAGCTTGTCAATTAGAAATGCAATAAATCGACGAAGGAAACACATACGTTTGTTTGTCTCTTGTCATTCCTTTTTGTTTGACATTCAGAGCTTGTCCTTGCTCGATGCGTTACATAGAGCGAAGCCAGGCATGCCACCAGGCGGGAGCGACGGCTTTATCCTTCTTGGCTGCATGTTCCATGGGCCGGGGAAGGAGGAAGAGGAGGCGGCAGGGGAGGGACACAGCAAGGTGAAGAGTGTCGCTGGGAAGGCTGCTGATGCGCTTTGCAGCAGGAAAGTCCGTAGCTCTCGTTGCTTATGGCTACGGGGGATCGACGTCACATTTGGGCTTTGCTTTTCGCGTTCTCTTACTTCTTCGGAGCACTGTTCTTCTCAAGTTAATTTCTAGCTTCAATTACTACAACACTGTCTTCTTCTTCTCCCCTCCTCCATTCCTCTGTATCTCTCTCTACAAATCTCCCAGTGTTCTGTCTATATTCTCTCTCTCCCTCTCTCTCTCTCTCTCTCCCTCTCTCTCTCTCTCTCTCTCTCTCTCTCCGCCTTTCTACCAATTCCTCACAGTTCTATTCTCCACTCTCCATATTTGTATTTCCATCTCTTCCTTCTCCCCTCCCACACGAGTCTCCACACAGACTCACACGAGCGCGCTCGCGCACACACACACACTCACACACAGAGAGAGAGAGAGAGAGAGAGAGAGAGAGAGAGAGAGAGAGAGAGAGAGAGAGAGAGAGAGAGAGAGAGAGTCCGTCATGCAGTTCTCTTCATCTGCATCCACGAGCCATCAGAGACTGCAGTAGCTCACAATGTATCCGTGCGTATGCGATATATTCACACTCCAATAACCGCAATCAAGAATTATGCCTGTAGAAGAATTATGTGGAAAGATACTCGACTTTGAAGTAGTTCAATTCATAGAAATTTTTCCAGCTAGTTATTGATCTCGTTAGCAGGTCTCTCTCTCTCTCTCTCTCTCGCATACACACACTCACACACACAGACACAGATAGATAGATAGACAGAGACATGACTTCGTGCTGGGCTTGGATACTTTAGTGGACAACTATCCTCCATTGTTTGTGGTGCCGAGCTTTATGCCGTCAGGAAATGTATCGATTTTCATTCGATTTTTTTGTAGAACATAGGCTTTTAAGGCGTTTGAATTTTGTGAGATCTGGAAATGGATCTACTTTTATCGATTTTCATTCGATTTTCTTGTAGAACGTAGGCTTTTAAGGTGTTTGAATTTCGTGAGATCTGGAAATGGATTAAAAAGTAAAACTGTCAATTTCTCACGTTCGATGTTTCATGTCTTTCTAGAATTGTTTTTTGGAAATATTTCTTGTTGGTGGAGTCGACACTACACACGTAATGCTCTGAAATAAGTTAAACAATCCTTCTCTATTTGCCAGGTAAGATGGTGAATGCAAGGGAGATACTTGATGCTGGAGGCAATGCCACGAACACTCTACAGGTTTCCCTAAGCAGTGCTGGTCGTAGAAGTTGGTGCATTGCTAAAGACTTTGCAAAACCTGATCCAGTGCAGCAAGGGTTAGATTGGGCTTGTGGATATGGCGCTGCAGATTGTGCACCAATAGAACCAGGAAATTCTTGTTTCTTACCAAATACTGTTTACAGCCACGCATCCTATGCTTTCAATAGTTATTATCAGATGCATCAACAGGCCTCATTGTCATGTGACTTCAATGGAGTTGCAACAGTCACTTACGAGGATCCAAGTAAGTCCTGACCTTTCACATCAATTTCACTTAATTCAAGAGTTCAAGATAAGCTACCTGTAATGAATGATGCTTGTGTATACAGCCAGTTGCCTTTCAGGAAGTCAGGGTGGGTGTATGGAGCACTATATCTATGATAGTCTATATGCAAAAGGGTAGTAGCATGAGAATGCATCTGAGTGACTAGCTAGCTCCAGAGAGAGAGAGAGAGAGAGAGAGAGAGAGAGAGAGAGAGAGAGAGTCATATTAACGTCTTCTGGAGGCCAAACTTGGCCTATGAGACAAAACCATGTACAAGTGTAGTAACCCTGTGTAGAAAATGAAATGGAATAAAAAGTACTCCCTACACAAAGCTATATAGGGCTGGAAAAGGCTGGGGAGACGTGGCTTTGATTGTGCAGATAATGGCCACCTAATACATGGGGGATCCATAATGTGAGTGAGTAACATACCCTAGCTACTGGTGATGGGTGGAGGTGGGTGTAGTATGTGGTACATTGGTGGTGGTCTGAGTGCCTCCTGAAGGAAGACAACCCAGGGGGTGGTGGTACGCCTGTGCTCCATCATGCGATCGTAGGTTGTCTTGATGCGTGAGATATCCTCTTGATATAGTCGTGGTCGACGATATCCAACCATGCGTGGTCGGCGTCGTGGTCTCTGTGCTGCTGCTTGATGGAGCATGAGCTCCATCTTGTACTATATATATATATATATATATATATATATATATATATAGAGAGAGAGAGAGAGAGAGAGAGAGAGAGAGAGAGAGAGAGAGAGAGAGAGAGAGAGAGAGAGAGAGAGAGAGAGAGAGAGAGAGAGAGAGAGAGAGAGAGAGAGAGAGTTCTGTTATCGTCTTCCAAAGGCTAAACTTGGCCTATGAGACAAAACCATGTACAAATGTGGTAATCTCTGTGTAGAAATGAAAAGGAAAAATATTGGCTACACAAACTTGTGTAGGCTGAAAACAACATAAGGATGGTGTACTTGTAGTGTGGTGGAACATGGCTCTGACTCTGCAAATAATGAACACCTAATTTAAGGGGAATCCTTGGGGGAGTGAATGTGTATACCTTAACTGTTGATGATGGTTGGAGATGGGTGGAGTATGTGGTACATCGGTGGTGGTCTGAGTACCTCTTGAAAGAAGGCTTCGCTTCGCAAGTAGTGGTGGTGCGCCTTTGCTTCATCATGTGGTCGTGGGCTATCCTCTTGTTGCCATCGTGGTCATCGTTACCCAGCCATAGGTGGTCGGTGTCGCAATCTTTGTGCCATTGCTCGCTTGAGAGTGAGCCCTATGCCTCTGGGAGGTAGGTCTATTTGACGAGGCCAAGCTCGTTGAGAGAACTAGGTAATAGTCTGCTAGGTACTCACTCGTGTTTAATGCGTGGGCTATAGCACTTGCTCTCATCTCTCATATCCTCCTGTGAGGAAGTGTCCCATCCTTCGTTGGTCTCCAATGGTCATGCACAACTAGAGA